>JBBMOC010000012.1:1031127-1215792 GCA_037975185.1 Centropyge bicolor | reverse complement strand
TTTTTTTTTTTGAAGATTGTGGAATAAATGACAGAAAAATACTACTTGGTATCAGACATTCTGCTTCATGTGTGTGTGTTTAAAAGAAGAACATGAAAGGAAATCATAAACATTCATCATCAAGTGCTGACCACACAGAATCTCCACAGCATGGGCATGAGGTCTGATCAGTTTAAAGAAAAAAAAACAAAACAAAAAGATGCAACATCAATAACAGCATTAAATGGAAAAGACACATTATGTTGATAATCTACAACCTCTCAACCCCCCGACAAAAAATACACCCAAATAAAAACACAACGTCCCTCCCACCCGAGATGGAATCAAACCAATGAGAAGTGTTGAAGGCAGTGACAATGAACAGAAGTCCGCACTCGCTCTCCCTCACGCACGGCGTAAATTAAACGTCAGTCATTCTCTCTCTCTCTTGAGTTTGTGGTCAGATGTGTGTGTCTGAGCGAGGGAGGGAGGGAAAGACAGAGAGAGAGAGAGAGAGAGAGAGTGGAGGGGGAGGGGAGGTGGGTGGGGGAAGAGACACAACCCCTCTTGCAGTCCGTTGAGTGCAAGTCCGTCCCGGCTGCACAGCGAGGGTCTCCGACCGCCCGTACCAAACGAGTCCAATCCCACACATGAGTAGAAATGAAGTTTTCACTTTTTTTTTAAGCTTTACTTGAATCAAAAGTAGAAAGAAATCAGAAAAAAAATCCCTCGTAAGGGGGCGAATTCTGTGTTTTTTGTGTGTGTGTGTATGTGTGTGTTCTTGCTATGTATTGTAATGGCACTAAAAAGTTAACTTGGAGACATTTGAGCGCTGTCATCAGTGGCTGAGACTGCAGTTCAGTGTTTGTTATCTGCGGAGCGTTTCCGTCTCCCAGATGACCCAGACTACCTCTGCCTCTGAGGCTGGGGAGGGGGGGGCGGGGGGGGCGGCGCTAGCCTTACAGCATGTCGTCGTGGCCCTGGTCGTCGTCGTAATCTCTGTGGTGATCGAAATCCGGACTGTGATTGGCAGTCGTTACCAGGGAGAGGGGCCCTTCGTGGTCCTCGGGGTCCAGTGGTTCCTCCTTAACGCTGATGTGATGCCTGGAGGAGAGGAACAACGGAGCTCTCAGTGCTGCTATCTCTAACTTTCTTTCTTTTTTTTTTTAATAACCTTTCACACAGAACGACACAGACCTGGGCTGATTCTGTTTATAAAGCAGGAAACAGGGGAACAAAAACAAATGTCTGGCTTCAATGAGGCTGTGAGCGGGGGCCTCATGGTGCTGATGATAATTTCTTTCTTTTGAGGTATTCCAATCCCGGCAAAGCTGCGGGCTTTTTTTATTTTCATGGCAAGCGACAACAGGGTATTCACTTAGAATTGATAAATGAGGAAGATTAACAACGTGAGACGAGCGGAGGAGAGAATGGACTGCGAGAGTGGAGCGGGCTGCCGTTGTCAGCCTCCTGGTGGCGGAGGATCAGCGGCGCTCTGTGTGTTCCCCTTCCTGCTCGTTAACATGCACAACCTGCGAGGCGGGTCTCCAGAGGACGACCCCGAGCCGGCTTCTATCATTAATCAACTTCAAGCAAACACAGCGACCAGACACCGCCGTACATGCTTTAAACTCCAGAATTAATGCATATTTTCAACCAAGTGTCAATAAGGGAAGAAAAGCGCTGGCAGGAAGGAGCAGCGGCGGCTCACTCGGCACAACACTGTGATAAGACACAGAGCCCTTATGAGAATAATAACGCTGTCACTTGTAAACAAGGCAAAAACATGAGCCTACCCCCCCCCTGCCCAATCACCCACCCAGCTCACAGCCTGGGCAAAAGAGCCACTAAAGAGATGAGATCTGCCAAATTTCTCATTACAGAAACAGAGCAGGAATAAAGCACAGAGGGGGCGGGGGGGGGCTGGCTGTGGCAGAAAGGAGGAAAAAAAAAAAAAAAACTCCAAACATTATGAGCAGCTGCAGGGGACTTGCCGCTCTAACCCGCCGGTGCCAGGCTGCTGTAGTGGAGGTAGAGCGGTGTCAGGATGAGGCACCGGGCTCATTTACTACTACAACAAGGGACAACTGGCACATTCTTCATCACCAAAAAGCCCACATTTGATTTATTCACACCATGACGTCTCGTGTGCCATTTGCGACTATTTGTGATGGAGACGCTCGTATTATGCTAATGAGCCGACATATTTTTTGTGTGAATTATAAAAAGGAGGGGGGGAAAAAGTAAAGTCAGCTTTTCTATCATTTTTCACATCAAAGTAACTCCACAAGTGCCGTTGCCTCAGGTCTGACTCTGTGGCTGCAGGGCAGACATGAAATTGTTATTATTATGCTACTGAACTGCATGCTGATTCTACACTTTGCTTATAATTAGCCGTCTCTGGATACCTGATTCTCGTCTGGCTGTTTAACACAAGTGCTCTGGTTTCCTCGCCGTGTTAAAAAAGCTGCGTCCTGTCAACCATGCGGCAGCGCTGGCAACATGTGGAAAACACATGTTGTTGCACAGTTAACAGCGGTGATGAACTTGTATTTGGAACAGTGTGAGCCAGAGCATCACAGTAAAAACGGGGATATTTTTCGCACATGTTTCGTTTATTGCTCGTTCCCTGAGTAAGAGTGAGACTTCCAGTGATGGTGCTACCGTATATACTATTTAATGCTCAGTCCGTAGGCATGAGACACTGGGTATGTTTTGCTAATAAGAGAATAAAGTTCTTTAAAAGCAAAAGAAAACAGATTTTAACTCATTTTGTGCTTGAATAAAGCTTATAGACATAATTATGGAGGAAGAGTTTGTGAGCTCCATCAGCCTAAAGATAGAAGCAGAGGGGCAGAGGGAGAAGCAGGCTGCCTCTAGGCCAGCACACCCATCCTGTCTCTGCCTTTCCTGTTCCACAGCCACGCTCAGAGCTATGTTCACAGTGATTAGGGATGGCACTTTCCTCCATTTGGCCAGGAGCTCATTACAGCACCTTTTTTTGTTTTGTTTTCAGGCATAATTTCCCCCAAGCTCAGACATTTCAGGAGGCCATCCCCGAGTCTACCCGAGCATCGGTGGTCTGCCCCCACATCTGGAAACGATGCAGCGTGTGCTGTATTATTTTAGGCTTCAAACAACTTAGCAGACACTCCTATACAACAAGTGAACGGGGGAGCTGCGGTTTCCAGCCCGACCGCAACTTTCCTACATGCGAATCTTGGATGATGTCCTCCAGACTAATTATGATTTTGTGTTGTTTTTCTTGCAGCGGCTCAGAGGCGTTCGTGAAGGTGTTGCGGCTCGTGTTTCACCGCGTCGGAGCCAATAGATCTGTCACTCTGCGCTCTGGTATTTTGTAAATATTTGAACAAATTGCTCTGCTGATTATGGCAGGACTCAGACAGACAGCAGGACACATGAAGGAGAGTTCATAAACTTGCTGTTAAAATAACAAGAGGGGCTCAGGCCTTTTCTTTCTTCGAAAAGGTGGAGTTTCCTTTTTCTGCAGGGAGGCCAGCCACAGCTCTGGCCATGACCCCACACACCACTCCAATATCATCCCTCTTCACTTTATTTATTGTCCTCTCAGGCATTGTTTCTCTTTCATCTGATGCCATGTATTAGGTCACTTTAGAGCATTTTGGGTGGGCATTGGAATGATTTTCTGTCTAAATCTATTTAGAGCTGCTGTCTCAGTGGAGTAGGCAGCCGAAACTCTTTTCCTCTCTTCTCTTTTCTTACACACACTGTGGTGGAGATAGAAAGCGTGTGTGTGTGTGTGTGTGTGTGTGTGTGTGTGCCACTCACATAGCTGGCAGGGGCGAGCGTCCCGGGCTGCTGTCACTGCCGTTGCTGTTTCCATGGTCCATCGCTCCATTCATCTCCTCACGGATGGCGTTGGCCAGGGAGTTGAGGGTGGGACTTCCAATGGAAGCAGTAGTGTATAGAGGTATGTTGTTTTCTGCCATTGAAGCCTGAAAAGCAAAGCCCGAAGCATTAAATGTGAAACGGAAGAGAGTTGTCAGCACTTTCTCCGTTGCCCATCACTCTTTTCATACCATTACACCCTCCTTCAAAACAAAGACTAGGGGAGAGACTTTTATCACGAACTGTCTTTTAAAGTTTCTGTGCACGGCAGCTAAAGATGGAAGATGAAGTCACTTTTTATTTTTTACCTGGAAGGCAGCAGACAGGGTCGGACCATAGCCCAAGCTGGTCTGAATGTTCTTCACTAAGGCTGGACTTCTGCAAACAGAAAAATTCAATTACAAACCACAGAGTCGTGTATCACCCAGCATGCATTCCTCGGCTGCAGGATCTTATTTCATAAAAAGAAATCAATGCACTTTGTATAAGAACTTAACACATTTACTGGTGTAGTAATGTGCATATTAAGGCTATAGTTCTAAGATGTTCAATCACTTGACAATACCACACACAACTATCTTCAACACTTTGCATTTCATGGGAAAAGAGAGCAGGTTGATGGAGCATGATGGATGGAGAGCTAAACACAAAAAGCATGATGACAACACTGAGGGGCGAGGAGGGAGAGCATGCAGGAGGGGCGGGGCCTCTGGGGTTTGCAGGGCAGGCGGAAGTGCTTACTGTACGAGCAGCTCGTCAAAGTTCTCATCAGCGGCGTATTTCCGAGGGCGGCCTCGCTGTATGTGGCGGCCACGCTTAAACTCCTCATCATCAACGGTCCAAAAGGACCCAAACTCATCCTCTACTCTCACAAAGCACTTATGCAGGGAAAGGTTGGTGCGAATGGCACCCTGGGAAAGCAAACCAGCAGGGGTGGGGGGGCGGGGCAGCCAGATGCAGATGCAGTGATGGACAGGACAGACAGAGGACGGACACACAGACAGACAGACAGACAGAAGGAGGAGGGCAGAGGGTGAGGATCAAAATAAAAAAATAAGCCATTGTGGGTTAAGAGGCTTCACCAAAAGGCTTCTGAAAGCATGAAGGGCAGGCACGCCAAAGCAAGCAGGGACTTTGGACGGTATGGCACACAGACAGTGAGATGAAGCAGGAGCAGCAGCAGCAGCCTCTTCCCATCAGTGAACGGTGACACAGACGCTAGTCAGGGCTCTGAAGGCCAAACCTACCCACTGATCTTTTGAGGCCGTCTCTTTTGGAACTCTATTTCGTCGACTGTCCACACAGCCCCTTTTACGTTTTCTACCCGCACAAAACACTTGTGAAGACTAAGATTATGCCGGACTGCATTCTGCAGTTGGTGCAAAAACAAAAGAGAGAAAGAGAAGGTTGCTATCAGTACAGTAAACATGTCTGCATGGGGGGAAAAAAATTCATTTCAAAGCAGAAATATTTTGACAGGCACTGGATGAAACCTGAATGAAAACAATAAATAAACCAGAATGTTATTGGCAGTAAAATGGTCCAGAAGTTTCAAATGACTTAAACAACACATAAATATTTCTTGGTTTCCATGGCAATAGGGTTAGTGACAGTCTTTTGTATTATTATTCATAAGGCTGTCTTTTCTGATCAGTCTGTACAAATGTAAAGAGTGAGATATAGGAACATTGTATATAGAGCATTTGCACTGACTAGAAAAGGTTCTGGTCATTTAGACATTTCCCATTACAATGTGAGGAGAACGAGCTATTCAAACTTAAAGGGTCCATGATCTAATACAAATCATTTAGCCATGAAAGTAGACCTGCATACAGTACATCATCCCTTTGTTATTCCAGGAGCTGCTGTAAGTGCATGTGTATATATAAGTGTGTGTGTGTGCGTGCGTGTAGTTGTGGAATCCAGTGTTTACAGCACCAATGTGCCCCCTTTCAGGAAATGTGGGAGCTGATGGTGAACAGGAGTGGAGCATGGTGGTGGTGGTGGTGGTGGTGGTAGTGTGTGTGTGTGTGTGTGTGTGTGTGTGTGGTCTCATCCAGCTGCATGTGACAGATCAGTTAAGGCTGAAGAGAGACTTTCAGTGCCTCATCTCTGGCTCTCTCATCCAAATTTCACTTTCTGACTCCAGTCATCAGCTTTTTTAGATTGTTTTGTTTTTGTTGTGTGTGTGTGTGTGTGTGTGTGTGTGTGTGTGTGTGTGTGTGTTTCTGGCCTGGTGGAAAACAAGAGTGTTCCCTTCTGAAATGAGTGTGAGCGGCTCAGCCAGGAGTCACTGGCAGAGCACTGCTATGTTAAACTAATGCCACCCACAACCAGAACATCCCCACATATTACAGGGAGATTGTGTTTTTTTCTTTCTTTCATTTTTCTTCTCTCTCTTCTTTTCTCTCTCTTTTTCTCTTTTACAAGAATGCACATATGCGTCTGCTCGGTTTTTCTATGTGGTTCATATGTTTGTTTAAAGGGTGGTTCATTTGGACAGAATGAGCGGAGTATTGTTATGTGTTTGGTTGGGAGGTTCATTTATAAAGGTATTATGCCTGGCTATCGTTTGATTCTCCCAAACATCAACACAATGTCTCCTCCTGGTTTAAAGAAGTCAGCAGGAACAGCAAAAAAAATTACCTTCCACGTGGCTGCGTTGCGCCTAAAATATGCAAACATTCGTGTGAACCAGTTGTAGATTTCGTTTAGTGTTAGCTGCTTTTCTGGAGATTCGAGGATTGCCTGGATGAGGAACAGTGACAGAAACAAACATTCACAATTTTGCTCCCTTCACAAAGTGATCAATAATTCACAAGAGGCATGCAGGTTTGTGTGTGTTCTCTTGAGGAAAAACACAGACAACAGCAAAGAAACTGTCCACGTCGAGTGCACTCTGTTTATAGAAGTCCTCTGCACTTTTCATTCAAAACGGCAGATTTGAATATATTTTCTTTTTGTGGGTGTAAATGAAGGGCAAGCGAAAACATTTCTCAGGCAGATTACAGGGCGGCAATTATGGCCGGCTCAGATTAATTCCTGAGATCCCAGATTACTGCGGCCGAGGCAATAATTGACTGGCCATCTTAAAACAGGTTCATCCCTACTGTTGTGTGAAATGAATTTGGTAATAATCACAGCCACTGAAATGCTTAATCAAATGCAATTGTCATATGTGGCTGTTTTTTTGAATCCTGTACGCATTCTTGCACTCATTTGAAGATGGTTAATCTGCTCCACTGTCTAAATTGTATTTGCAATTTAAAAGGGAAGGAACAGAGAAATAAGAGGAACAAATGTGGTTTGTGACCTTCTAAATCACTGAGTGTATATTGGCTCTATTTCTCGCTATGACTAGGCAAAGTGGAAGAAGTCCCTGTTTTCCTAAATACTATATACAGATTGGAAAACCACAAGCAAGAGTCCTTACCTGTCTTATTAATGAGGCATACGTGAACGGCGGTCTAACGTCTGCATTCATGTAAAACTCTTTGTTCTGACTGATATCTGCACACAGGGAACAAACACAAACTGAGTCAACATGGAATAAAACCATCAGGTGTCAACAGTGATGTCCTCTCAGAGGCTGATAACACAAATTATAGCATGATTACATGGTTGTGTGTATATGCAGATACAGTATGTATAGTTTGCGTGTCAGTCATTGAGATGAGTGTGCAGTTCCGTGTATTTATTCGTGAGTGTGTGTGTGTGTGTGTGTGTGTTCATCCCGCAGTACCTGGAGAGATGGGCATGTTGTACTTTTCCGAGTAGCGCCGTCGCATGGGGCCCACGCTGTGCAGGCTGTTGGCTGTGATGACGGAGTGGGTCTGGGACAGGGGTGTTAGGGGTGCCGTGGGTGTGGTGGGGGTCTGGGGCAGGCTCAGAGGAGGAGAGGCCTCGGGGGCTGATTTGGACAATGTGACGTTGGACACCAGGTTGAGCTGAGGAGAGGAAGACCAAACAGACAGACAGACAGACAGACAGACAGACAGACAGACAGACAGACAGACAGACAGGAGCACAGTTAGTCTTCTAATTACCCCTGTGTCTTGGAAGCCTCATTGGCTATGCATATCTCCTCTCTAATTGCAGGCGGGCCGTGAGATGATCCATGAACGTTCGCTAAATGTTTGGAAAACAACCCTAGAGGCCCGCTCCTCCACCTCCACCTCCTCTGTTCTCTGCTCTCTCCTCCCTCCCTCTCTCTCTCTCTCTCTCTCGCCCTGTCAGGCCCGCTCCCAGCTTTTCTGTTTCATCGCCTTTTGTTAAATCTTTTGTCCCTCTTGTCCTGTTTGGACAACACACCCCCACCTCATCCACCCACTGTGGGTCCGCGGCATGGTAACTGGTGAGGGTTGAGCAGAGAAAGGGAGATAGACGGCCAGAAAGCGCTCTGAAAAATGACAGTGTGATTCTCACCTACCGCTGAGCAGCCCCCGCCAGTGAGGCAGCCAGAGGAAGAAGCCAATCTGGGCTAATTACGAGCTGAAATTGTATTGTGAGGACTCTAATTAGGAGCTGCTTACGGAGGTGATCTGATGATTAACTACTGTATCTGACTGACCTCCATCATCAGGGCCACAATGGCCGCGGTAAAATGGAGTATTTTCATGGACAATCTTATGTAGAGGATATTTGGTTTTACCACTGAGGCCTGCATGTGTGTGGATGGGCTGGGTGGGCACGGGAGAAGGAGGGATTTAAGTAATAATGGCTGCAAGGTAAACTAATTATGGCAAGTGCTCCAAAGGTATAGCATGGCTTCCAGCAGCTGTGGCGGCTCCGAGCCAAGTGCCAAGCCTCCATACTGGAGCAGCAGTCGAGTGGAAAATTCTCGCCTGACCCCCTGCTCCAGCTATTAATTGGCAGGAAAACTAATGACACAGATACATATTCAAACAAAATTGTTCTAATTGCTAATTTGCCGAAGGAGGCCAGTTTCCAAATTAAACATGACTTCAGACTGTGAGAAAAAGAGAGAAGGGAAAACACAGAGAGAGAAACGGAGAGCTAGAAAAAAAAGAGAGACGGTGTTGGACGCATCTCATTCGTGACGTCATGTGTTGATCACCAGGGATCATTTGTGTTAATAATGTCATGGAGGTGATGGAGGGTGTGACGACAGGCAGGTGAGACTGTAAACGGTAACTCAGATCCTGTTCAGCCACCAATTATTTGACATATTATTAATACTCATTACCAGCATGTTTAATGTAGGTAACAGAAATCCAAGATTGGCATCCTCAGAATTCTGTGTTGACACTGTCAGAGCAATATTTTTTGGATTGTGTAATTTATTTGCTTTTTTTTTTTTTTTTAATTTTACATAGACCTGATTAAATGATTAAGATTAAAACAGCTCACATCAAAATTATAGACACACATGTGTCCAAGTCCTCACAATGTCTATTTATGTTCTGGAGCCTGAACTATGGCTTTTTGGCAGAGTCTGCCCAAATAATTTGGATTACTGCTGGGATGCACGAACGTAGACTACATCCTCACCAACAGTAGCAGAAGACGTGTTATTCTAAATCACGAGCAAAATAAATCACACTAGGGTTTCGCGTGTTTCTGACACAATGCTATCAATAGAATGGGGCTGCGGTGTTGACTTCTCTTCCTGTGGATTAGCAGGCTTTGTTTCATGTTTCATCCATATTCCCTGGCAATAAACACAGAGAGGCTCCAACAATAGGCCAGACAGGCTGGTAATAGCCTTGCCTTTGTTTGCCTCACCATTTGGGCTCACTCCAGTGCCTAGACAAAATGAGACTTCAGACTGAAATTAATTAAATGGTAATTGGTGATCTAATTATACTGGCTTTGACTCGGCAAGCTGCTAAAGAAAATAAACAAAAAGTCCCTCCTTAATTATGTATGGCGTAAAAGGTCAGATTTCTGACAAGAATGCTTAGTGACACCGAGTGCAGACACCCACCCACACACTCAGAGGCAAATACAAACACACACATACACAGGCATACACACACAGAAACAGGCATTGCTAATGTGGCACATTTTGTTTTGATCTTCCCCCCGCCCCCATCCACCTCAGAAGAATAAAATGAGTCCTATTCATTTGACGTTGTGCATGCACAGTATCAGTTTGTTTGTCTTTAATTATAACTAAATGTAAACCAGCAAATTCGACTGAGCTGCTCTGCTGTGACAGTTGACTACTTACACATGCCTTTATTATATGCAACAGCACAGAACAGCAGAAAAGCATAACTAGCAATTACTGGAAGAACACAATTGTTTCTTCAGAGTGGCTCTATCTGCAGTCAGCTCTGTGAATACTTTTATTCTGCAGCTACTCAAAGGAGGGATTTTTTTTTTTTTTGGGTGGCCACCTCAGATGCTGCAATCTCACTAAAGCCTCAGTGAGGCCATGGGGCCCTGACCTGTGTAAGTCCACCACTCACCCAGCCGAAGCCAGACATATTTATCATAGCATTTCATAGCGGCTCGCAGCAGGCAAAGTGGCGCTGGAGAATGGGAGTCTATTTATTTGAATAAAAATCCCAGCTTGCCCCCTTGAGAGTGTTAACACTGAGCTCTGACACAGCCATTCTCACAGGCCCCGGGGAGAGAGGAGAGGTAGTGAACTCAAGATGCTATCTGCCGCCCCGACCACTTTTCATATACAAATGTCCCTGTGTCAGAGCCCTCGTTTTGCACTCTAATCTACACAATCAGTGTGTGTGACACAGGCGCAGCTTTTACAGACAGCCTATTGTCGTTGGACATCTCCAGGCGCTTTATGTTGACGGGCCGCGCTGTGTGGAGCGCACACGCAGCCTCTGCACGTCAATAGCCACCTCTCCGACTGTAAATAAATGATCCAGGCTGCACAGTGTGCTGAGAGACAAGACTCCTGCATGTGTATTGTGTGCATCTGTGTGTGTGTGTGTGCGTGATTTCAGATTCACGCCCTGCAGTAAAATGATCTTTGCACATTTGGCTCTCTGAATGGACTGTCAGGCAGACTGAAATATGGTGGTGAGGCCCCTTCTTAAACGTGACAAAATAGCGCAGACACTTAAATGCCATATGTTAAGCCCTTGCCCCTATAGGATAGGGATTAAGCAGAAGGCTTTATGTCATGGCATATCTTAAGAGTGATAAGCATGATGTCTGGAACGTGTCAAGAAGATAATGCTGTTACATTTATTTAAATTTAAGTTGTTCACCTGCAGCAAAATTTGGTGCATCACCAGTAAAAAATTTTCTTTTTTTGCAAAATGACCATCTTTGTTCTGCTGTTCTGTTGAAACTACATCTAAATATTAAAAATGCTGTTGAGGTGTTTATGTGTGAAAACATTTTTTTTGTCTGAATGTTTGGTTAAAATAAATTATACATTCACTCAAGATTAGTTTCCATCTAATTTTACTAATTACTTTGAAAGATGTCTGTGGGTAATTCCTGACGAATTTTTAACCCTGAGTGAGGAATCAAATGTCCTCAGGGAAGCATCTGTTAACATAGAAAATTAATATTAAAATTGAAATCAGCAGGTGCTATTACCACCTATATTTTGGATGAGCACTCTTCGACATGAGTTAGCAACATCAGAATGCTTCTTTCAATATCAGTGAAAAACATATTTTATCTACATGTCAATGAATAAATAAAAGCTTATTTTCTGATCACAATTTTAATATACACTATTCCTTAAATTGTTTAATCAAAAAGATAAAAGTAAAAAATGAAACAATACATTTTTTTTTTACTTTTATCTTTTTTATTTTTTATGTAATAACATGAATTTGTTGTTGGTATTTAAAAAAATGGTTCTGTTATACTTTGTAACTTTTCTTTTTAAAGCACAAAAAAATAAATGTTATATTTTATCTATTTCTAAAATTTGATGTCTGTCATTATTATTTCTATTCTATTTTCCTGTGTTTTCTCCTCTTTTCTGTCTGCCCAAACAGGCACTGGTTCTCTGGAGCTGAGGCTGTTTCAGAGTGTGCATGCAGTTCATCACAGACACCAAATTGAATCTCAGATGTCAGCAGATGTGGTCCAAACAATATTTACTGCCTCCCTCAAGAGAACAGCTGTTTTTATTTAGCAGATAAATAAGAAGATGGAGGAAGGGATTAATGAATACACGTGTGCCAATTAAGACAAACAAAAGGATGGGGGAGGGACAGGAGAGAGACGTGTGACAGGGTCGCTGCTCACCGGCTGTGGGGTGGCTTTGGGCTCCGTGGACTTGACATGAAGGTGCGTCATCATGGCTTGCAGACGCTCTTTGTCTTTCGCTAGCTGTAATGAGGAAAGAGAGCAGATTGCATTTTTTGGAACGACAGGGGAAAAAAAAAAAATCTATTTCCCTACTTTTGTTAATTCCATACATTCCTTTGCAGTGAAGGCATCTGTTACAATCAGCGTGTTGGAACAAATCGATCTCTTTGCTCTTTAGACTGTCTAATTGTTTGTTTTCCAAATGCTTTTTGGAAGCTGTCAACAAGTCCGCACTTCACACAGTCTAACTACTGTCTCCAATTCAAGGTTAAAAGATACTGCGTCTCATTGCCAATAACAAGCCCAGGCCCTTTGTACCTGTCTAAAACTCAGCGCTGTCTTAGCTGCCAGCTTGAATCATGGTGATAGGCTGCATGCAGAGGAAGTCTGTGTCTGATAAACCTTCACGCCATCCCTCTGGATAATACACCACCAGAGCGGAAATAACGGGATGCTGCTGTGGCGTAATGTTTGAGCAACTGAACTCGCATTGTTTAAGTTTAACATCCTGTAAACCACAACTGTTTTATACTCATTATCAGTCATTTTTTCGGTATTATGTGGCTAATCTGTGAACCACAAGAGAATTCTGCACAAAATCTGGAATACATTACATTTGATCCTTGCTGTGTTTGCTTTGCAACTGTAGCAGCAGCTAATTAACAGAAATAGAGTTGAACAGAATTGTTGGTTTTATTAAAAAAAACCCAACCAAAAAACAAGTGGAACCTTACATAAGCATAGTGGTCATGTTCGCTATTTAACCCCCACTGCCTCTCACACTCGCAGACACACATGTGACACACTGGTCATTATGATGCTCCTCTAATGGGATGACAGCGAGACATGTCTTTTTCCATAATGCACACATGCAGATTTTTCTTTTTTTGCAAGAAAGAAACAAGGATCGCACATTTTAAAACCATTGATTATACAAAGTTTTCTGCAGTGGGCTATTTTCCTTTAAATCACTTAACACTAAGCGCCTATCCACACTGCACTGCCGAGTCATTTCACCAAGTGTTTTATTGTTGGTGCCAAACAGTTAAAAGTCATAAATAACTTTAAAACCCAGTAAAATTCAAAATGTAATTATCTTCTCTACTCAGCCTCGGGCTCTTCATATATCTTTTCCTTGCTGTCATGCATACATAACACATTTTTAATGACTGATTACTTGCAAATGTACAAAATTATTTCATTCTGCTGCCTCCCCCCCCCTCCATGTGTGACCCCGTGGCTGATATCAGACGGACAGGGAGGGGTTCGGCAGACACTGAGGAAGTGTCAGGAGAAGAAGACACATAAATATTTGGGCCAAAACAAACTGAGAGACAATACCTGCAGCTCCAGCTGTTGTACGACCTGCATTTGCACCCGACACTGGGCCGTGCTCCTGTCATCCAGGGCGTGCTCATTGTTAAGATGCCTGGAAAACAAAAAGAGAACACACAAAAAAAGTGATGTCAGTTTGAGTTTTGCCTTCTGCTGCCTCTTAGATGTGAGAAACAAAAGTCCTGTGATGTCTGGTTTAATGACGCGATGTGGTAACTGAGTACAGCACAATGCATAGAGAATATGTGGTCACATTTAGGGGAATACTGTGAGCAGCTTGAACATAAACGTAACAACATACTGAAGATTATACACATGAAACCTGCAGAACCAGTAGTTCTTTTAACATACAAGAATGACACTCAATATTTCATGGCACTCATGTCTGCTTCCACTACAGCTGACAGATAAGAGCAATGATTGAAGAATTTCAGGCTGGACTCCTTCGTTAAATTATGCACCGGTGCCCTAATGCCATTTCCTCTCACTCCAGCTTGCCTTTTTGAATTTTTTTTGTTGGTGTTTTTTCTGCTAATTGCGCCATTAAAATTAAGAGAATTCAAATAAAGCCAGACCAAATGCCGAGGACAACAGGGCGAGGAGATGGGATCTGTCACAAACTTGAATTATGGATATAATTATGCGTGATTATTTTATACAGGGAAGATGTTCTCTTTTCCTGTACGTTTATAACTAATCTAAATAAGTAGCTCGCCGGGTAGCAGACGGGTTTTTTTTCTGTGATTTATATAAAATGGTGGAGATAAGGTTCACGAGTGAAGGAAATATGATTGGAGGAATTTTATCAGCCGCCGCATGAATTACTGTTTGAAAATGCTTATGCAGGGGCATTTCATTAATCATTTAATCATAATCCGAGCAGGATGTTTGAACTGATTTCACAAATACCCTTTCATTTCACTACTTCATTATGCTCGCTAATGGATCCAATATATTATATATATCATAAATTATATCACATCTTCGGTGACCATGTAGGTCACTGTCACCAAGCATGTCTGTGTGCACACAGTGGCGCCGGCAGACGGAGAGAGAGAGAGAGAGAGGTGTGTGACGCGCCCGCCTTTTCAAATGCACTTTTTCTGTCATTTACTGCAAATCAAAAATAGCCAGAGTCAACCTGTGAAGGCACAGTGGCAGCGCTGGCGTTATGATGGCCCAATAAATTTGACGCCGTTGCTTTATGTACAGACAACACATTTGTGCATTAAACACCAGGCAGACACTCGGAAAACGGACACATGTGGAGGGAAGGAAAATTGATAGTTGCTCTGCCTGAAATGTGAAGGTTTCTGTTCAGCTGTGGTATTTTCAACCTTGAGGTGAATGATTTAAAATCTTTACGGGAAATGTGCTCTCTCTCCCCCCCCCCCCCCCCCATTGTGCTTTGATAATACATTTTTCAAAATGGCTGAGATATACATTCAGCACTTGAAGTTAATTATTGTGGCGAAAAAGAAATTAAAAAGGCATATTTAAAGAAAGCGTGGGCAATAACCCCCCCTCTGCAGAAATCAATTCAGACTTCTTCTGGGCTTTCCATTTGTTTGAGTCAAATAAATGCCCATTTAATTAAGTAGGTCGGAAAATGAAACTGGTAAACATTTCAGGACATCTTACTAAATTTCAAAGAAGAAAATAATAGGTAAAGACGTTTCAACTTCAATTTAACTGGCACAGACTGAATTTTCAATGAAGGGTGGCCTACGTGAGCAGCTTTGGAATTTCTCTGTTCATAGGAGACATGTGCCCTGCTTCTTTTCATCCTTTGTTACATTCCACTTTATTTCTTCTAATGACATGGAGAGTCACAGTGCATAATTAATAGGAAATGAAATATTCAAATGGCCCTAATGCAGCCTTGAGAGGAGTGTCTGGACACGGGAGCAGGGGATACGGGGAATTGACATCGAGAGAGACTATGAACGTTGGCATGTGTCACTTTCTGGACTTCAAATGAAGCCACTTTTAAAAGCTCTCTGGCAGGATGACAGTCCCTAATGTAAATTGCCACAATAAAACAAGTTGAATAGACATTCCTGTAACAGTCGGCTTTTTACATATCAGTTACTTTGCCTGCTATTTTTTTTTTCCTTTACAATTTCTAATTATATAGACTGGACCCAGAGCTTAAGGCTGTCTCCGAGGGAAGGTTTATCATCTTCTCCGTTTGGTGGAATTTAAATTAAATCACACATCTTTACAGTGGTATTTACATTTAAAATGCATTAAACATTTCTGATGCATATTTCTAATTATTATTATAGTATTAAGTATTAATAGTACAGAGCAGAAAAATCAACCATGTATTTATGTAAAGATTTTTTAAACTTGTTTTACATTATTTGATGTTTGGCTTATTTGTGGTTTTTCATGCGGTCTGCTACGAGATAACGTGCGAGACAATTACAGTGTCGTGGTGAGGTGTGAGAGAGGAGTGTTGAGCAGACAGACAGTGCAGCACTAGAGGGCACTGCAGTGTTTCACTGGCTCTGACCTCTGACTGGACACTGAAGAGAAGGGTCCTGACCCCCATAAAAACACCAGGCTCTGCTGCGAACCCAAACCCCACCCTTCTGTGTGCTGAACCCGAAAACAGGAACAGGGATTTGGTGCTTTGTATTTATCAAGATAGTGCGTGGAGGTATGTAATGTTTTCTTTAAAAGATAGAATAAATACACACACAGTTTAAAACAACATTTCAGTCCCGTGTTAGCTGTTACTGTTGGCATGTGGAGCTGAAATCTGGTTGACGTTAGAGTCCTCCTCACCTTTCTTTCTCTCTGGTACACAGTACACTGTGTTCTGCTGACTACACACACACACACACACACACACACACACACACACACACACACACACACACCTCTGTTCAGTTATATTCTCAACATTTCTCCCAACCTTTGGAGAATTTTGTAAGAGCATTCTAATGCCTGATGTATTCTTTATTTTTATTTTTGATTGTTTTTGGAGGCCCACAGTATCAGTTGCTGGGATTCATGTGGAAGTGCTTAAGGCTTTGAGAGTTAACACCTTGGTGAGCTGCTCGCACTCTCGCCTGCTGTTAAACAAAGGCAGCTTTGTGGAGACTCTCCCCAAATGTTTTCTTAACATGTTCCAAGCAGTTTGAGCAGGCAACTAAAGTAAACAAGATGTTGCCATGATAAAAACACTTGTAAAAACATAGCAGAGTGCACTTAGAGACTTTTGAAGGCAGAGCTCTACCGGGCACACTGAATTTAATTCCCCTCTCTTCTATAAACAAAGGGTGAGGCAATGTCAGAATACAATAAATAGTGATGGATTTAAGGAGGCACTCCCAAAGCTGAAATATGCGAGTCTATGTGTGAATGTTTTGTGTGCAATATGTGGTTTAATAACTATGTGTCACAGGATGTTTATTAAATTAAAATTAAAACACACAACTGCCTATTTTTTTTTTCAGTTTGCACAGAAACTGCAGCGTACCACGAGCTCCTCCAAAGCACACTGCGCTCCAAGTTGGATTAAAGCAAAAGATGGAAAAATGAAAAGAGGATTCAAAATGTTGACAAAGACAGTCAAAACTTTCAGCTGCCTGTGAGGCGTCCCTCCGCAGCACCTTTCTCTCCTGCGTCTGTGAGGAAACTGTGAGTGCTTGTTTTAGGATAATGGAATTGTGTCATATCTTGTTTAAAGTGCGACTAATCCGGGGTGACAGTGAGCCATTGATCTGCTGCCACAATGCAGATGTTTTCATCCTCTCTGTAACCATGGTGCTGTTATGTGTTGGATTACCCAGAGCGCACTGCACACAGGGCTGATTAGCAAACCAGGGGCCTGACTCAGACGGAGAAACAGGCGCTAAACAAAGGCCTGTGTCAGGCTGGACAGGGTCAAACCTGTTACACAGTTCGCTGGAAAGATGGTACACAGCAGGTGATACTGACTTGGCTCAGTACAGTATACACCGTTCATTTTAACATAGTGCTGAGGTGTGAGCCTGCAGCAAACCAAGAAACAAGTCAAAGAAGTAAAGCATGAGAGAGGAGAGGGAAAGACAAATAAACCAGTGAGGAAAAGGCAGGACACACACACACACACATGCACACCGATCCCCCTGTCCACTGACAAGGGCAAACATGCAGAGCGCCCTAAGTGCGGCCTGCCACAGATAAACATCCTACCGTTGTTTGTTTGGGAAAAACGGCCCCCGTCACCATGGGAGCTGCACTTATCACAGGAATTAGAGGCCCATGCCGTTCTCAGAAGGAGACCCCGCCACAGTACCCTTGTCAAGAGAGTGCCAACCCAGGCACCCACACTCAGGAATAACAAGCAGCTGCACCTGAGTCGCCGGGGGTCACACAACGTGTAATCGAGCCAACGCCAGGACAAACAAACTGTGACAGAAACGCACCTCCGACTATGACTTTTACTTACTTGAGGAATGACTGGAAATCATCGAACACCGCCTCACATCCAGGCCACTTGCAGACACCGTGGCCGTAGAGAGGGTGACTGTGGTGGGAGGGCTCTTCTAGCGTGGACCTACGAGAGGAATACAAATAAAGAGAGGCTTATTAGTAAAAGCAGATTTTCTGGTTTTCTGCAACACAGTTACAGGCCTGTGGGCACATATCATGAGGGTGGGTCACAGGAGATGGGCTCTCCTGTTGAGCTGGTTAACACCTCCCCGTGTGTACTGTTCGTCGTTTCCACAAGAAAAAGTTGACTTCGACCTCGGCCTGTGTGGAATCAGTGTACCTGCGTGATCCCTGCTTGCTCTTCTCTTAAAAGAGGGGACTCACGTTGCGAAAGTGCAACCGAATCAATATGTAATTATTTAGTATCACTGAGCCATGCTGCAATTCACTTTGATCAAGGCTGCGAGGGAGCTCCCTCAATCGCTGCTTTTCTTGCACCGCCTGCTGCATCATGTCCCAGGGCCCACCTGGAGGAGCGTATACCACCACGTGAAACCCCCAAAAGCATCAGGCACTTTGACGCCGTGCACAAACTGTAAACATCCCCGTCTGGTATCAATTTATATACTGACCAATCCATGTCACCGGGGGGCTGACAAGCAGGCATCTATGGGGAGCGTATGGCTACGTACAATCAGTCTAAATAGCAGCAACATCTCTGAAAAACAAACTTTACAACATCTTCCATATGGCGAGAGGCGTGGAACCACAGCTAACCACAATCAGCGGCTGAGAGAAAGTGGCCTGTGTGGAGGCAGTGTGCGCAAAGAGAGCGAGACAGGCAGCCATATGGACACAGGCACTATACAAGACACACAACTTTCAGCAACAAGAGCCTGGGGGACTGGCCTATATCGCTACCACCTGTGCTTCTGGTGGCTCGTGAGCACAACGCTGCTGCTGCTTCTCCTCCAGTCTGAGCCCTGCTCTCTCAGACAACAGGCCAGGTAGGGAGATTCATTACACCACAAACTGTTGTGTTGCCATGTGGGAATAACTCCAACCACCAAAATCTCATTCATATACACATATTAAATAAGAGATAATGTCTAGTGCTGCTTCTTCAGGGGATCTCTTTAAGGATAGAGTGGAAGAATAAACAGTGAAACAAACATGTTGCTTAGCCAATCGTCCATCAGCTGTGATGTAAAAAATATATGTAAAAATGAATCAGTTAAAAAAAATGAAGTAATCTCACCCTGGCGTGCCAATTTTGCAGGATTAAACAAGCTGATGTTCAGATTAAAATCTCATTTGTATCAATGTTAGTGAAGCTGTACCTCAAGTAGGAAATTTTAAAGGTCGTCACAGGTTTCCTTGTGTTATAATTACTTGCTTAAGAGTTCACATTGTTCATAACATGTGATAATTGCATTGCAATTAGAAAGCAGTCAAGCATTCATGAATGTGGTTAGCAGCTTTTTTTTTCTCTCCCTCTTTCAAAAGTCTGATTTTTTTTTATTCAATTATGAATTATGCATTCACATTAAGACTTGTGTTTTGATACAGCTAATAAATAGATGGCGGAAGACCTATTATAATGAGTTTTTAACAAGGAAATGTGTGGACTGGCGAAGGTAGCGCTGGTTTTTAATTTAAAGAGATCCTTTTTTAATTCTTTGCGAGCAGGCTTGTTGGTTAATTCTGTATTAATAAGATATTGAAATGTGGAGTGCGCTGGGAATCAGTGAGCACAAAGCGCTGTGAGGGGCTGGTGGCAGAAGAGCCCTTTTAAACGGTGGATGGCTAAACAGTAGTAAATGACAGAATTTACACCAAATGAGCTACATTAGTGTAATAGGAGAAGAGGGTAGGATTCATTGGGTTTTCTCCCATTTGAGAACATGGTGAAAGAAGGAAAAAAAAAAAAAAAAAGGAAACTGCTTTGCAGTTCCTTGCTTTGCGTTAAATTTGACTTGCACCCGTGACAGGTCTGTCAGGATGTTATTATTGTCAGGCAGCCCGGGGGAAGAACACTCTAATGATCTTGTAACAGTGTTGAGGAAAACCGTGTCATCAGCTTCCTTTGGAGGAGAAGGAACATTAAAGTGCCTATAGACGCGGACAGAAAGTGTGAGAAGCGTCCAGGTGCTGCCCTGTGTTTATGCGTGGACACACAGGAGGGACTGCACACATACTGTATATGACTTCCACAGCTGCCAGCCACTTGTTTTCGAGTTCACTTCTTTTGATGGGATGCTCGGGCCATAAACAAGTCATGATCTATGGCATCGTGCGCTGATGGACTCAATCTATCAGCCAAAGTGGAAAGATTGATGTCTACCATGCCAGGTCAGAGTCTGGCCACAGTGTGTGAAGCCCAGTCACAACACTCTCTCTCTCTCACCGCTGGTGCTAATGTTAGCCTATTCCCTTGTGTCCTCCCCCTCAATCCTCCACCACTGCCCTCCTCTTTTCAACTCTCTAGGCCCTACACTGGATCCTTTCCTTCCATCGTCTCTGTGCCACTGCATAGTTTACCCTAAATGATTTAATTATGATTTTTTTTTTCCCGGTGTAAGACAAATGAAAGGCAAGAGAGATGGGAGTGCTGTGCCAAATCTGATAATTTATCTCCCTAACAGATTGCTGTGTTACAGTCCCCGAGCTGTGGTTACTGATGGTTGTTGGGAAGTAAAGTGGGCCAAGCGCTTTGTGAGGATGCTCCCCCTTACAAAGCTGATGCAGCACTGTATTGGGAATTTGTGTCAGATACAGATCAGGCACATTTCATTTAAATAAGCAAATCATTGAATAAAGATGACCTGGCTCACAGGGGTATATCTCTATCTATGCATCTCAGTTCGTGGGCTGGGAAACAACACGGGCTGACAGATTGAGTGACTCAGGCCCTGGTCATATCAGGGATGTTATTCAGACCAGGAGAAATCCCAGCCTGCCTTGCCAGAGTGTTCTTTGAGACAAGTAAAAGCAGGAACACGTGCCTCATCTTCGGTGTGTCAAGCCGGCAGTGATTGAATTTCTCCTCCTTCCTTAAGACGGAAGCGCAAAGCCGGTGAGTGATTCCTGTGGATGCACTTAAGGTTTTAGTTGCAGGCGTCGTTGTGCCTGGGCAGATTTTATATGACACATGAAACTAACTACATGGTACTTAGGGCCTGCTGTAAACCAATCTGAAGCCAGTCGGGAAAACAGGCCCATCAGCAGAGAGGCTTGTTTCTGTTGCATGACAAAAGGACTTGCAAAACCGCATCAATTAAAAGTTCATTAAGTTCAGCGCTGGGAGGATGAGTGGATGCTCTCTATTTACGCCCAGGCCGGCCCAGCCCATTATCTTCAACCTGATTATTCAAATCCCTGGATTATAACACAGACGTTTTCTCAGAGCCTTGCTTAGAATAATCATACTTAATAATATTTCATTTTTCTTCCCATGGAGTCTGATTAGAATTGAGTCTGCATCATCAAAAGAGAGGAACAATGCTCCTGATAGTTGTGCGATTCGAGCGTTCCAAAATTAACACAAGAAAGGATTATTGGTTGCGTGAATCTAAATTAGCATCATTCAGCATTTAATAAGGACTGTTTTGTGTTCACTTTGTATCAGTCATCTATTCTTAGTGATTGCACGTTTGGAACTCGGTGTAGGTAATCCTCCAGCAGATGGGCTGGATGAGAATCACCTGCTTGGTTTTCTGACAGATCTAAGATACTGCGAGAATATTCAGACTGAGGCTGCCTTCCTCACTTAAGCTTGTGTTAAACTGCTGTTGACATCTTCTTTAATCTCTGACAGTCAGTGCGAGGCAGAGGGGCTGCCAGCTCTTGCGTTATGTCTTCTCCGATGTTTCATGGAGCCCTCAGCTGAGGCTGGTTCTTGCCTTTTCCTGCCATCGATGCTCACCTTGTTTGCTCGCTCGCGACAATGTGTGATGGAGTGAGCGAGTCAATATCCTCCCCTGTGATTTGTCTTCAACTGCACAGAAAAAACCAGACATTCAGCCAGACATTGGATGAAGGACTGGAAGCCTGTGGATACTGTCAACTGTGGGAGCAGCTAACGCCCCTTTTCTTATTTGATTTTTCTCCAGTGTCTGTGCTGGAAGATAACTTTGAAACACATTAAAGAGGATAAGTCTGTGCAGGTAATATGAATCTGTTTAAAACCGATACCACTGCTTAAAAAGAAGTAGCTGCTTTCCATTTGTATCTCTCCATCAATGAATCATAGTATTCCCTCTCGAAGTCACTCAGATGCACTCTACAATCCCCCATGCACCCCCCCCCCCCCCCCCAACTAGCAGCCCCTCTTCACCTCCAAAGGCCCGCTGGTTTACTGTGCTAAACATGTTTTCATCGGCATTGCTTTCATAATGACGCGTAGGTTTTGATCACTGAAACACAAGTCAGATGTTATGCAGTGAGCTCATGGTGCCTGGAGGCTCCTCACTAGCAGTTCAAAGATCAGGCTTTGGTGCAAGAAAACAAGCAAATGTGTAAGATGCCAAATTAATTCCTTCCTTAAAGACACAGACACACCGCTCGGAGAGCAAACGCCTTTCATAGATGATTCATTCCGGATCTGAAAATATGATACACCCAGGGTGGGTTTTTCTGAGCATATATAATAGCTTGTTGTTCTTGTGTTTTTTTTTTTTAATTCCTGAACTGACAGGTGATGATCGTGTTGATTCTCCATGTCAACAAGTTCACAGTACACAAGGAAGTGCTTTTCCTTTCCGTAAAGACTCTGGTATACTAAATGTTTTCAAGGAACTCGAGTCACAGCAGCGCGAATCATCAATGTGCAACTGAAACAATAGCAGGAGTCAATGGCCCTGATCTCCTCATTAAGAGGATGCTGCACATTTCTCCAAATCCCTGCATTCCTTCCAGGTGTTCCTATGAAATCCCTAGCTGCACCCAGGCACATAGAACTGTGACCTTAATGGAAAAAATACTTACAAACTATAAATTAATAGTAATATCAAACCCTATGGGGACATGTCCATCAACTGAGGCCCTGTGAGAAATTGCTATTTAAAATGGGAATATAAGGCACATGGGTGTTTGCTTTACACAAGGATGACAGCGAAGACTGTTCCACCAGTTTAATTATCAGTTGTAGGTTACAAATAATGTAAGAGACGGTGCTTTGGAAACCTTCATTTTCAGCTGTCTTCACTGACCCCTGTTCTCATTGTGAGAGCACAAACTATGTAACACGCATGCAAATAAAAATATGTAAAAGACCCTGCAAAGGGAGGGACTCACCCTTCTCTCTTGTGACTCATGTACTGCCCGTTGGTGGAGGCGTGCTGGTTGAGGAGTGGGTTCTTTGGCGGTGTCGGGGATGACAGGTCAAGGCCCCGGTGGCCGTTGTTGCTGCTGTTGTTGTGCTCCTCCTTCACGTGAGCGTTTGTCACCTCCTTCCACAGTTGCTGCAGCTCTGCTGGAATCATGCCTGAGACAAACAAATTGGATAATTAAATCAATTAACGGCTAATCCAACTCTCTTCTTCATCACTTAATTAAATCAAAGCGTCTGTAAACAAAGCCGAGTATTAATTAGAAAATATTCCACTACAGGGTAATGCACTGAGAGCTCTTGCCTCCCCCCCCCTTCCCTTCTCTCCGCCACCTCCGTCTCTCCCTCCCATTTTTTCTGTGATCTGAAGCGTGTTTGTATACACAAATCCCTGGCATTCACGCAAATTTCATGCCCAGAGTAAATAATTAACATCCAGACAAGGCATGAAATCTGAATAATCACCATCATTTTCTCTCAACAACAGAGATGTGCAGAACATACACAACAAAAAGTTTACAATAGCAACACTAGAAAACATCCCACCCCTGCCTCCTTGAGAAACAGGACCCTGGGGTAATATTCTCAAAAGCGCATTAATGTGCAAAATACTTAAAGCTCTGCACCGCCTCCAATTGACACAGAAGACTTAAACCTCATTTAACAAGTCAAGCACACTGCAGCTCACACAGTCCTTTGAAAAAAAAAAATCCCTTGAAGACAGAAGACATTTTTTTCTGGGCGCTGGAAACACATCTACAGAGCACGCGTGTTTATTCTGCCTATGAGTGACAGCGAACCCGACACTCAGGGCCAGAGTCGGGACCAAGAAGGATAATGCCGTGTTTGTGCACCCCACTTTCCATAGTCTGAGAGAAGAGAGCTTTTGTTGGCACACAATATATACGTGTCCATCTATGGCGCGTCTGTTACTGTGCCGGAAAAATCTGCTTTCATTTGACACAAATGAGGATAAAGCTGATATGTAAAATAAGATTAAGCCTCATGGGTGCAGAATTTGCAGCTATTTGTATTTTCAGTCAAAACACGGTGCATCTGGGAAACCCCGGTTTTAATAGCACACTGAAAGACACAATAGGGGAATATGTGTGGATTTGTATCGGGCATTCAAATCGGTGCTTTAAATAAGCCACATGTTTTAAGTATGGTGAAAGAAGCCCTTGGATATGTGGTGAATTTAACCACAGAGCAAATGGGCAAGACCACTCGTTTAACATTACAATTAATTAAATCCATTCTCAAAATGAGCACTGGCAAATGAAAGATGATTTGCACATGCTTATCTGCTTGGGTTTATATTCTCCGGATCCCCCCCTCCCCCCCTCCCCGTTTCTCATCAGCAGCTCTATAGATACCAGAAGTGCTCCTTTCAAGCACCAGATTGTAATACATTGTGTGCAAAATGCTTAGTCTTAATTTATTCCTGTTGTGGAAAATAACTGTGAGGTGAAGATCTCAATACGATCAGCAAAAATATTTTTAATTTGATAAGCTACTAAAGATTTTAATTATGCTGGTAATGGAGAACATTGGCCTAATGAGGCGGAGGACTCCAGAGAGACGCAGGGGCTAAGAACTGTGAAATGAGTCTGATAGGATTGCTGTAAATTCACACTAGATCGTTTGCATATCAAAGAGCAGGAAATGATTACAGGACAAATCAATAACCTTTCCACGTTCCAAGGAGCGTCTTTCCTCATTCGAATATTTCAACACCCTCGCTCTATTCTGCCTGCCTGTATTCTCCCTTATTCTCTTCAATGCCTTGATGTGCCCTAATCGAAGTGCACGTCCATGACAGGCTAAACATGCTTAATATTGCACTCTGTGTTATAGCATGCTAATCCAGTGCTTGCTGATTTCCAGTTGCATTATCAAAGCTTCCATTGTTGTTTTGATGGCATACGGAGACTTTGGAGCAAAAGTCTTTTTTGTTTCTTTCTTTCTTTCTTTTTTTTTTTTTCTGCGATGGCTGGTTTGGAAGCGGAAGGTCACTGGTGATGCGAGTGTCCTGCGCTCCGACAGCGGGAACAATCATTTTCCCCCCACTTGGTGCCCGGTGACAGTGGGCGATGTATTTTTAGCCGATGTGCTTGACAGGGCGGCCCACACTGGCTCAATTACCCAGCAGTCCTGGTGACCCCGACACCACTGTTTACTCAGATGAAACCGCAGCGGATAGACCGGTCTGATGAGAGAGGTAACGGAGTGGGACCATGCTGTCTCTTTCTGGATCTAGTCCGTAGTTTTATGGCTCTCTGCTCGCCTCCTCTCTCTCTGCTCTCCTATCTAACCCTAACCTCTTCAAACTCCACAACAGCTATGGCTCATGATTCCACATAAATGACAATAAAATATCATTACACAAATGTCTCAGAGGGTATTATATTTTGTGTTTGGACAAAACGCATTGAGTTTCTCTCCATCTGATTACTGTGGGACACATAATGACATTGATCTGTAAATCCTCTTTCGAGGGTCCCCAGTTTGTCCATCCTTTAAATGCCGGATTGGTTTATCTTTCCTCTTTCCATTTTTCAACACAACTATTCCACTCATTACGACTGGGAAATACGGACAAGCACTCTAAAAAATGTATGTTGTTGGGACACTTGATTGATCACCGGCCTCCCAACTCAATTTTACCTCTGCAGGTAGCTCTGGCACCGTGACAGGCCGAGCTCTTCAACCTTTTCCTGTCCTTGTCCCCCTGTACCCAGGTGACCATGTTCAAGCAAGCAGAAAGTTGATTTAAGGTTCATAATGACATCAGTTGCAGGCCATCGTCCCCCAAATAAAAAATGGCCCCCAGTGCTCCGGCTCTTTAAACCGAGCTGTTACTTCTCACACACAGTGCCGGTGCCATGGGGGGACAGTGACATCGCTATTAGTTTATTGTTCCGTCAGGCTGGGACCTTTACTGCACCCCTGTTTATGTTGCCGTAATCACTGGCCTGCTGATATGCACCCCTTAGGCCTGAAATATGTCCTGTCCTAATGCTGCAGGAACTATTACCAGTAGCCCACTGCTGGACGTATCAATCACTGACAGGTCAGCCGCATTACCCACCGCTGTCCCTGATGTGCTGCTGTTCTGTGAGCACTTCATGGCTCGCCACATTCTTTGCTTTCGTATTACCGACAAATTTGTCTTGTCACTGTCCCACTGGCCTCTCCTAGACAGCTTAAATGATGTTGTGCAGCTACAAGAACTCAGTCTCTTGCAGAGCAACCTCTGCCGTTTAAGCCAGGATGTGCACAAACACTGCCCACCACTGTGACACACACACACACACACACACACCCAGCCACACATGTGCATAAACATGCAAACACACACTCATACAACACCTGAGCAACATGAGCCTGAGCAACCACTGACTCACTTATCAGGTCAAGAGGACAGGCTTTTTAAGGAAGGGGAGGGGGGGTGGATCAAATTTATATTTATGAGAGTTCTATCCTCCCAAACACATTGTTGTAATTTATAACAGATACCGTCTGGCCGCTTCCAAGACTTTGAACATTAATGTCAAAAGAATTTACGACAAGAGAAACAAATTATACTCCAGATGATGTGAGCAATTGTTTTTCACTCAAAACGGCTATCTACAAGTTTATACTTAATTAGTGCTATCAAATTTTTTGAAAAGCTTAGTCAAATGCATTCCTTCAGTGCATCGTTTATGGCAGGAAAAAAGACTGTAATCTGTCTCAGCCAACAATGCGACTGAGCAGGAAACTGATGTGAAAATTAACTGTAAACTTCATCCACCGTGTCCTGAACACAACTGCAGGATGCACACCTCCTTTCCTTTAATTACTCCGTTACAGTGACCTATTATTTAAAAACCTTTTGTTCCTCAGCCCATGAAAAAAAGCATAGAGCGAAGTGCACATGATAACAATTGGCTTTTTAAAATAATTATAACGATATCTCTACTTTGAAATGAAAGAAATAAAAATCATCAGTTAAAAAGTCACGCCGATTTACTGCCACCAAGTTTGAATCCATAATCACCGCGACCCAAACACAGCAGATCAACTCATCACTTCCGACGCCGTGCTAACTGCTAGCTGAATATTGCAGATTAGATCTGAGCACCATAGGCCTGGCCCGCTGATGCATGAAAGAGTTTAGTGATGTGGAAAACAGAAAGGTCATCAATAACTTCAAACAGTCAAGCAGAAAATGTGTAGAACAGGAAGACAAACCGGGGGCCTGAAGCACTAGCCTAAGTGTTGTAACAGCTGTCAGAGGCACAGAGTTAACCATCAAAGGATTGCAAGGGCAAACTAACCAGGTTGGACTGGTTGTGACACACTGAAACAAAGCACTAATTGTTCACGGGGAGATTCAGTTCCTCATCTTGATGTTTATGCAAACAATCAGTTTTGCCTACAATTCATTTCAACACAGTGCTTATGGTGGGAATTTACTTATGAAAAAAAAAAAATTCAAACTCAGAATTAAAAGTAAAATTTTATCTCAGAATTTTGAAAGAATTTTCGGCTAAAATATTTCCTCTGTAAATTCATTGTGTCTATGATGTCATATTGGGTAGGGTGATGTACTATGGGAAGCTCCACTGATTTATGTTTTGTCATTAAGGAGAAATTAGACATTTCTGTAACGCATGAATCCTCCTTATAAATGCATTAATGATTTAAAATTTTTATAGATAGGGTCAACCATGCAGCTTTACCACCTGTATAAGTGTAAAACTGAGGTAGAGGTAAAAAGGATTTTGATTCAATAGATGTGCTCTCCTGATGAGGTGAGATGCCTTGGAGGTATTTGATGATGGCACAGTATAAACAGGATGTTCTAGGGCTGTTGTGAAATCCATCAAGAGTACAGTACCTAGTGATATCACCCACAGAATGCTTTACTTAAGGGGTGTGTGTGTGTTTGCCAGACATCTGACACAGAGCAATTCAGCAGAGCACACTCACACCACAGCAGCGCTCCACGCCTGTGCCCATGGCAATAGTCTGCGAGTGGATGAGTGATTCCATACCCAGTCCAAACAATAACACCACTGTACAAACCGTGTTTGTGTTTGCCTATTACCTAAGCACCCCCAAACCCTCCCGTTTTTATCGCCCTTATCTTGTTATTACAAAACTGTTTGTCTTAGCTGGATATGAATAGTCGATGTCATGTTCTAAAACCCTTGTGACGGCGTCTTTGTCACAAGGCAACCACTCCTTAACAAAATATTTAAAAAATAAATAAAGAAATAAACTTCCTGGCCAAACAACAAGTATTGACTCCCTATCAAGTAACAGGCGGTTTCACAATGACAAGTTCACTGGCAGTTTACGAACAATAGATCCATTCTCTCTCCAGGCTGAAGGAGACTGCCACCAGGATGCCAATCACAGACACAGGACAGAGAGTTCAAGGACAAAGCATGGGCATCACACTCGATCTCCATTTCTGAACAGTGGGATACTTTACTTCTAAAGTCTAGGATCGTGGTGAAAGAGTGTAGCATACTAGAATCAAGCAGTAAATAGCAGACCCAGAAAAGAGGTATAACATGCCATTCAGTAAATTAGAGTTGAGTGTGGAGTGAAGATTTACAGTAGGTGTGTCCTAAATCATTGAAACCACATACAGTATGTGGTTACTTACTTAAGTGGTGCATTGTTCACTTGTACTAAGCAAATTTGTACAGGTATTGTAGATCAGAGCAACAGCAACAAATCAAACAGCTCTGCATATACAGAGATACACTGCACACCTACAGGAGCTGTAATGTTAAAACAATAGTGTTCTATGTGAAAACTACATTTCTACACTAGTACACCAACAACTCTGCATGACAGTCAAAGTCAAAGTAATCTCATTAAGACATATAGGAGGGCTTATATTTTTACAGTGAGGCTTATAGACATTATATACAATAGAATGTTTGTGTGCAAAAAAAAAAAGTTTCTCCCACAACTGTCAGAGATTAAAGACTCGTGAAACAACATTCTTTTACATGATGATAATGTGACTGTTCAAATGAAAGCTAGCTCACATAAAAAAATATTTTAGATGTGTTAGCAGGCATCACTGTACCTTGATTTAAAACCTCCTACACTACAAGTGAATGCTTTCTCTGCTTAGATATTTTAACAATTTTCTAAGTGGGAAAACCACAGTCATAAGCTTTGTTCAGGGGGCAACTCCCACAATAGATGGTGAAGCAAATCAGTAAATACTTTTAAAGACAGGGCCAGGATTCAGGTTCTATTATCTATAATTCTACACATATTAAAGGTGAATTCCCAGTTTAAGTTGTGGTTTGCTGCTCCCATTGAGCAGTTGAGATTTGACAAAAGTGCTGCAGGCCAGTAGTTCAGTACAGTGCTGTGATATTAGGTACTGACCCTGAGTGAGGGAGTGCAGCGGCAGGCCGGTCTGTCCAGGCTGGATTGTGAGCAGCCCTTGCCTCTGAAGGTTGAGCAGATGCTGCTGCTGGACCTGCTGGACCTGCAGGAGCTGCTGCTGGAAGGCCAACTGCTGTGCTGACACCTGCTGCTGGTGGCACGCACGCACGCACACACACACACACAGACACACACACACACAAAGATAAAGAGGCACACCATCAGCAAACATACATGCATAAAAGCATAACAGCCACTGCAAACATGTAGAGCTGACTTTCAGGTTTGCACATTACTGGACTCGTGTATGAAAAACACTTACAAGTCCAAGGCCACACAGTTCATAGTTCAGATTGTAAAAGGTAGCTCCTTAAAACGTAAAACAAAGTTAATGGATTATGCATGTGCTAACACACAACAGCAGCACAGTGTCATTTTCCTACATTTCTGCCTTTACGGTGGCTTTGTCTGGGCCCACTTAAGACAGGTAGTGTACATCTCTCTCGCTCTTAATTAACGAGGAGTCGGGAGGCAAATGACAAACAATGAAACAACATAGTTAATCATTCATAATAAGAGCCACAGGAATTTAATTACAGCCATTCATAATTCAGCAAACAACGTGTGACTAAATCAAAGTGCTTAATAACCACCCGAGCAACTCTCACAACTCTCCCAGGCATGGCGCTGAGCTCAGGGATACACTCTCCCCCCAGCCAGCGCAGCCAGCTCTGCACCATCACACACTGAGCACGGACTGAGAGATGTGGCCTGTTGTGTTGATCTAACTGTGCTGTGGCTCTTTCATCAAGGGGTTTTTAATGAAAAGCTGGTGTGTCTTTACCGATTTAGGGGTTAAGGGGGGAGACATTTTGGCTCGGGTGAGTGAAACTCTGATAGGGAGAAAAAGTGATATGAGAGCGGAGAAGAAAATGGAAAGCAGAAAAAGACAAAGTCAGAATAATAAATAGAAGGAAATTATCTAATATCCCCAATCTCCTATGAGTCAAAACAAATGAGCGATGTTATTTAGATAACAGGGGCACGGAGGAGAGAGATGACTTTTAACCCTTTCATCAATCCCCGCTCTCGACAACTCACCATAATGTCTCTCACCGAATGACAAGAGCTATCAGGGCGCCTTCTGTATTTTCTAACAGATAAAGATAAAGTAAGCAAGACTCATCGGCATCCTAGGCCTCTTTATGAGTATACAAGGCCAGTTGTCAAGCGGGTGGGAGGAGAGGAGGGGGCACTAAAAGCAGTACAGGGGCTGCCAAGCTGTGCACCGCACCCTGTTACCAAACACAGGATACACCACTTTGTTTACTTCTCACAATTGAGTGCATACAAAAAAGGTCTCGGTGCAACGTGGCTGTCAGGTCACTTGCTGGCGGCTCTGAAACAGCCAGATAAAACGCGTCCCCTCCGCCCACCCCCGTTCGGCTTGTCAAAAGAGTCTAGCGGCCTTCCTTTCCCTTCCTCTCCCTCCCTCCCTCCTCCTCCTCCTGCCCCACACCCTGCCTGCTGCTCCTGCAACCGGCTCACTAAAAATAAAGCTCTGGGCAGCACTGGTCTATTACAGCGAGCCGGGTCGTCTCATTGGATCAATCAGGGGAAGAAGGCGCGTTGACAGTGGATAGTGAAGGGTCATAATTGAGGAGTAACCACATTCAATTCGCAGGCTCACGTGCGATCTAACCCAGAAGAAGTGAGAGTGAGACATGATAGAGATCTCGCAGAGGTTTCAGTGAAATCTGGGATGCCGGTGGCCTGTGATCTTCTCTGATCTGTCCTATTTATGAAAGGTGGTTGGCTCTTTTTTCCCCTTCCATCAGTGTAAGAAAAGTTTCTCCTGTCTTCAGTGTTTCTGTTCTCCGGCTCCTCCCTGACAGCCCGAGACAAAGATAATAGTGCTACGGGGGTGGGAGTTCACAGGGAACAATGTCTTTCATCAAAACGCTAAATAAATAGAGGGTGGCTTTTCAAAAAAAAAAAAAAAAAAAGGAAGAAAGAAAGAAAAATCGAGTGTTGCAAATGAATTTAACAATCTCCTCTTCACGTTTTTTTTTTTTCTCCTTCTGGTCCCATCAGCTGACAGGAGCTCCTGTGCGCTCCCAGCATGCAGACACATTAAAAACCCCAGACCCAATAGAGCAAATAAGAGGTTAACAAGAAGTGGCACGAGGGAGAGAAAAATACAGTCGCTGACAAATGATAAAGAGTGGCACTGGCAGGCCTTTATTGTCAAGCTTCAAATATAAAGTTAAAGATCTTTGAAAAACTAAATTTTGATGTCTTTAAAATAAAAGAGGCACAAAGCAACAACAGGGGGTTATTGTCTGGCAGCCACAGGGGAGTCACTGCGTAATTCTTATTCTGTCTTTTGATGGCTGCGAGAAACGCGACTGAAAAAAAAGAGAGAGCGATGGGGAGAGAAAGAAAACATCGGCAGAGGGGGGGAGAGCCTCTCGAGGCTGCATCTATTTCCTGTGATCATACATAATATGCTTCAAAAGTTGTTTTTTCTTTTATTCTCATGCTCCATTCAACTGATCAATTGCACCTCCTTGCCCCCCCCCCCACCTCTCCCCACTCCCCACCCCCCTTCTTTTCTCCCTTGCTCCTCTAGTGTTTACATCAGATGCGACTTGGTGACAGGCCCTATCTGAGGCCGAGGAGCTCTGCTGTCATGTTGATTTATGGGAGCATCACGCCACAACTTGTCCAAACTGAAGCCCGCAGTTCATTAATTAGGGAGCTACGACTTTGAAGTTGGGAGCTTCGACAGCACGGCGGACGTGTGTGAGTGTGAGCATGCGTGCGTCTGCTTTTAACATTGGGCTTAATTTTCTATGCTTCCTCTACTCTCCAAACATGGAACTCAATGGGGACAAGAGTAAAAAAATTCCCAGATTGTCTTTGAACTTCTTCTGACCGCACAATAATAATTTGCTTTGTCCACAGTGATGCCTGTATCCTCCAGTCATTAACACGCATTAAGCTGCTGCCTAGGAGCAAGCCCTGCTGTACTGGAGGGAACGAAGGAGAGAGAGAGAAAGATGGAGGAGGAAAAAAAAAAAAAAAAAAAAAACTCAACACAGGCAACAAAGCTGGGAGCGCTCTCTGCACTGATATCTCACAATTACATGCCTTCTCTTCCTCTGCCATTTCCATGTTAATTACCGAGAAAAGCCTCTCAGATTTATGTGCTCCGTGTTCCTGCCTTTCTCCCTTCTGCCTTTCATTATGTCCTACACGAGGCTCACAGGAACGGTCATCTCTTTGTTGCACAGGACACTTGTTTACTTGAAAAAAAAAAAAAAAAATCTAGAACAATGGAGTGAGGCTCTATAAAATATTATACATTTAATACGGAGACGCTTCCAGAAAAAGAGACGCCGTATTCTTAGCACAGTATCAGTCAGTTGTTCCCATTTATCCAGCAAGTCTGACATGCTAATCAGAAGCATGAGTGCACTTGATTCTCCCCCTCTCCTCTCTGCTTTAACCACAGTCTGGAAGCAGATGGGGTTGAGGGAGGGAGCACACATGCCTTCCATGCTCTGTCTGGCCAACGGCTTTGGTAATGGCAGGCGGTTGGAGTGATGTCAGCCTACCTCTTTACTCTGCTTGCTGCCTGCATGCTGCTGCTGCTGCTGCTGCTGCTGTAAAAGCTGGAGGTGGAGCTGTTCCTGCTGCTTCTTGTAGAACTCTTGGAGTTGCTGCTGCAGAAGAGACAGGAAGGCGACAACACGAGTCTGTCAGTCATAGAAGCTCAGCAGTGGGTTTAGTGAGAATTTTCAATACTTTGAGGAATGTTGTCTTTGAGGGTTGCAGAAGAGAGAAGAAACAGCGGTTTCAAAGTGAATTTATCTTTGTGAAACGCTGTCTATACATGAGAAGATTTTTATTCCAAACTGTGACATCCATCACTTGAAACATGCGATGCCTTGTCTGACAAAATGATTCATGACACGACTGTCAGTTGTACATTACCTGCTGTAACATGAGGGCCTGTTGCTGCTGGAGAAGAACCTGGAGCTGCTGAGGGCTCAGGACTTGCTGCTGAAGGATCTGCTGCATCTGCTGTGGAGTTATCACTTGAGGTGTCATCATAGCCACTGAAACTGGAACCTGCACAGACACACAAAACCAGAGAGATGTCAAAAAAAAAAAAAACCTGAGTCCTTTAACACAGTTTAGAATTAATGGAGGAAACGAAAAGAGAACCATCATACAAAGCTCAAGTTTATCCCAGCATTGAATAGGTGAAATGTTCGCGATAACTGACAACAAAAAATACATGAAATATATCATATCACATATACAAAATGGTCCTTTGCTGTTGACAGGATTCTAGGAATTCATCCCGAGTGTCATCTTGATGTGTTAAAAGCTGCATATGCCCTCCAACAAACACACACATCCCAACCCCTCTAACCGTGATGACACCACTCCACACTGAAGCGGGGCTAAAGGACACAAGACAGCCAGGCGAGGATCACGCCTGTGGAGCAATGAGCCAGCGTATCCACCCCAGCCTCCATCCTCCGACCTTCCCCTCTCACACACGGACCCCCTCAGCACCGTCGGATATGATCTGCCTCTGCTGCCGTGCTTCTCGGAGCTCGCCATTTACGCTACGTGGCAAATGTACCGTACCTGAGGATGTTAAAGATTCCCTCAAAAATGCTGCGCGTGCACGACATGTCATGTGAGAGGATTTCATTAGAGACGCTGTCAACAGCGATCTATTATTGTGAAGATACGGAGCGCCTGGAGGAGGAGCCACGGTGAAGAACACACAGGCCTCTAACTAACTCCCAGTAGAAAGGTGTGAGTGCATGACTCCTCAAAACAAATGATTTGTTGTGACACTGAAAGAGCCCCCACAGTTGTCAGGGTGCCTTAATTGCTCCGGCGGCGTAGGGGACTGGAAGTGTGTCTGGATGCTGCCACTCACTGCTATAATGTGCAGTACCATTAAAAGCTCCTTTCCTTGACATCCGGATGACAAACGGCAACTAAGATGCACTTGATAGTGCTGCGTCTTTGCAGTTGTTAACATGTTTTGGCGATTGTTCTTTGTGTATGTGCATGTATGTATTAGTATGTATGTGCGTGAGTGCGTGTGTGTCTGTGTGTGTGTGTTAAAATGTGCTTTGTGTCTCTCAGGCTGATGTCAGCAGCTGATAGAGCGGACATAACGGGTGACAGTCTGTCTTCACCAAGGTTACCCAAATTGTGTGGCCGCCTTATAGCTAATGACACCCTTTGAATTTTTCATGCATTTCTGAATGTTATTTTGCTGTTTAAAACCTTGTCCGGTAACTAAGGGGCTTTTCTTGACACACACTCTGCATGCATATCACCTTATTCATTCTCCCCACTGTAGCATAAAACAAAAACAAAGCGCCGCCATAATGAACAGCTTGTACTGCAAACGCAGAGGAAAAGGGCAGCGATGTCAAATAGGACAGACCAGCTTTGATGCTCTCCGTTAACTTTATTGAGCAGCGCCAGACTACACCGTGCTGTGCTCCTCCAGCCCCAAGAGAACGAAGGAGGTTCAGCCCCACCCAGGACTAACACACACTTCACATTTCTCATCTCCAGCACCAGGCGCAGGAGCGCGAGGAGGAAAATGCAATATTAATTCCCCCCTGTATTATGTCTTAATATGCAGTTCATCTTGACTTTGGCACATGACTTGTCCTGTCATTTGCATAGCCCCGGCCTCCCATTTCCTAATTTCACAGTCATTATCCACTGAAGTCCTTTTTTCTGGGCATCGCTAATTTTGATGAACTATTTTGAAGGTCAACCAAGCAGCCCTGTCTTGCTGACATGCAAGCGCCATATGTGATGTGATATATAGTTCCCGTCTAAACCAGACATTTAGCCCCCCGTGCACACCGAGTATAAATAATGCCACCCCTTGTTTTTGAAGCCTTACTTTAAGTGCGTGCATTAAAAATCAACTCCATACTTGTCATGCTCTATTTTTCACTACCGTGTTAAAGCTGTAAATGTAGTCTTGTTTTCAAATGTATAATCATTTTGTCATGCCATATTATATAGTGTGATGTGAAAAGAGGGAGAGCAAACTCCCAAGTTAACACAGAGATTTTACACACTTAAGCAGCTCTCAATAGCTGCCAATTTCATTACAAATTAGGCTGAGATTTCCCTCAATTTAACTGTCTTAATTCTTTACACCTTGGGTGTAGATCTCATCATGGTTTCACACTTCGCCTTGTCAGGAGCGTCTGGCTCACAGTAACTACAGCTAGAGCAGCTTCCTCTGTGCACAGCCCCAGCAAGAGGCTATTACAGACCCCCATTTTATTACCCATTACTACTGAGGTCATTAGCAGCAAGAGGGATTGTATGCTTCTTAACCTATTGATCAATGTAACTACTACCATTTAATCCTGTGCTGAAGGAGTGAAAATCTGCCTAAGACTGGATCCTATTGAGAGGGAGGGCGGGAGGGAGCACTTTAACTGAAAAATATTGCCCTGGCCGCTGTATCATGCCCATTTAACGCAAACACAGGACGCCAGTCGCCATTTAGAGCACTCCCATATGGTGCACTCCTCCCTTATCTCTTGGATAACATCATGACTCGAGATGATCCACAAAAATATATCACCATCTAAAGATAGCCTAAAAGGAGACTCGTACTGGGCTAATAACTGGAGGGATCCACTGAGCCCAGCTCTAATCTACTCGACCAATATGAGGGTGTGAAAAAGAGGACATTCTGAGGATGCCAGAAATAGCTGACGTTTATGAATTTCACAAAGGTGTGGTGCTCTCCAGGTGCCTCCCATACATAAACATTCAAACCTGGAACATTCTCACACAGCTGCAGAGTGACTGGAGGCGATATACTCTACCAGCACAGGCCTGCTGGCCAAACACACACACACATGTGCACAAATCTAAACTGTGGCATGTTAACTGTCACAAGCACATACAGGCACATGTGCAGCCCATAACGCACTGTACGTGAGGAGCAAAAGCATAGTTTCCATATGGAGCAAGAAAGCGTATGCACTGATATTCAGTATAGAAATGCATATGGAATAAAGAACAAGACATTTTAAAATAAAATTAAATGTGTGATTAAAAAACTTCAAATTTTTCTCAATTTAAAACAACTGTCAAAATAAACATAAGAATCATTCATTTCATTCACATCATAGTTCTCTGTCCCACCTCTGAGCATGCATCAACACACACACACACACACACACACACACACACACACACACACACACACACACACACACACAGTATAGAAAGCATTTGTCATTAAAGGACACCTGCAGTACGCTTCTCTTTGTGCATCATTACTCCAGGAAAAAAAAAACAAAAAATGATAATCTAATGAGGGAACACAAACCGCACGTCTGAAAACGCTGGAAAGTCACTGATTCAGAGTTAATGAAGACGCTTCCCGAGCAACCCCTCCTATCACAAGTCAGAGGTCAAAGCCCGGTGAAAAGGAGTAGGGGTGAATGAGGCTGTAAGATAGCCCCCTTTCCTCGGCACTGAGGCAATTAAGAGGAACAGAAATGAGGAACAGGGAGGTGAACGTCAGTGAGACCGGCAAAGACGCTTCACTGGCCGCAAAGGTGCAGCTCGACTGAAAGAAAAAAATCAGGAAAAAGGAAAAAAAAAGAATGGAATTATCAAATTTTCATTTGTGCTCCCTGGGGTCATCTTGTTTTGTAGGGGCATCAAATGGAATGGAGAAGTAAAAAAAAAAAAAAAAAAAAGGAATAACAAGCCCCAGAGAAATCACGGAGTCCAGTCCGTTTGATGCTGTTGTTTTACCTTGGCCTGCAGTGGCGCAAGGAAACGACTTCCCATCCTGACTGTGATCTCCTGCATGAAAATGTCGCTGAAATGAGGATTTCACGGGAGCTATTGTACTTAAGTGATGTGTGAACATAATTAGTCGTCGACAAGACTGGAAAGACTAATTCCATATAACCCATTCAGGTTGATTGAAATCTCTGAGGTGGAGAGCATTTATTATCCTAAAAAAAAAACCCCACAAAAAACCCACAAAAAACAGATGTAGGATATTCACACTGATAACCGCTTTTCCCCAAATAATAATAACAATAATAATAATAGTAATGTCTTGAAATATAAATTATAACAAAAGATTATTTGTGTACAAAACAACACACTTTGGATCCTTGATTCTTTAGTAAGGCTAAAAAATGTAAAAAGCAGGACAGAGCCAGCCATTCCTACATGTGTTAAGAGTGTCAAGACCTCGTTAATTCCTTCCTCGCCATCCACAATCAAGCTGTTTTAAAAATGTTTACAGCTCAGATAAACAGGATAATCACAGCCACATTCTGCCTCCACTCACCATACACTATATATTCTGAGTTGGGTGTAGGGGGTGTGAGGGGGGGGCTGTGGCTCAAATTATTTGCAGCAACTGTAAAAACAAAAGTTAAGATTGCATTTTAATTAACTTTTCGACTACAAACAAACAGGTTTTCGCCGGAGCTGGTCCCAGTGTCGGGTTTAAACAAACAAACTGCGCGGAGAAGTGAGCCAGCTCTCACCCCAACAATAACAGCTGAGCTGTGAGCTGGACGCTGGTTCCCACACTGGAGGCAGCCACCACTGCAGGTGACCACCGCTGAGGGGAGAGCACACAGGACACCTGCACCCCCCGAACACATGCTCATACACACACACACACACACACACACACACACACACACACACACACACACACACACACACACACACACACCATTCTTTGCATTAGCGTTTTAATAAAGAATTCCTCATTATTTGTATTTCAGAAAATGTATTTGTGATTTTACCCTACCATAAAAAAAATTATTGGGGCGGGTGGTTTCTGGTAAAAAATATTACTATTAATAGTGGTAATTTAAAAAAAGACACTGATGCACTTGTACTCCTTTTTTCTTTAGAAGTGAGCACTCATTTCTAAGACATACATCACACACATACACACACACAAAAATATCAGGTTCGCAGAAAAGTGATTCGTTACATTTTGACGTGTGACTCAATGTCCTGTCACTCTTTTTGACCTTTCAAGCCACACCTCCAAGGGTGTATTTCACAGCCACAAGGCATTTCGGTTCTGAAACCAGGCTTACAAACGTAAGGTGACAACTACTATCCGACACGACGGCGTTCACCATTTTCACCTTTCCTGGAAACGTTGTACGAGCACAACGTTGGGGTGAACTGCATGCCCGCGATCGATGGTTCACCAGCTCCGCATGGTTACGCAACGCTGCACGTTTTCAGATGCATTATTTGAGTCAGTTGAGATTTAATTAAGATCACAGCCTCTAAAATCCCTTTCAAATGAAACTGTAGTCAAAAGACAATGGCTGACACATCCTCGTGCAGATTGTTTCTATTCTCTGCACGACAGCGACGCAAAGCTAATCCTCGCTTTAATGACGGCAGACAAGAGGCCCACAAATTGTGTTGCTTCTTGACACTCTTAATGTTGTTGTGTTATGTGACTCATATAAAGTATACAGCTGTTTAACAAAATGATAGAGAAAAAGATATTCAGTGTCAGCAGCGAGGTTTATAGCACTAACTAAAAATCAGGGTATGTCAAACTTGTGTGTGCCCACACACAACCCTAACAATTCACCCTTATTTTCTAGGTGCAGCATGTCAACGCCATTACATCCCTTATTGTTTTAAAAATATATAGGTCGTGACAGAGACGAGTGGTTAAAAAGACCTACTGCCATAAAACACTCTACACCATGTAATCTCATCATTATCCTCCCATCTCAACCCTTTGAAACACATGGCATCTCAAGTGTAGAGTTAATCTCCCAATCTGAAACAGAGACGCACACACTCCGAGGCAGTAATGACCCTTAAAAAAAAAAAAAAAAAAAAAAATGAACGAAAGCCTTTTTCAAGTAAAAACATGTTTTAGTCGGGAAAGCCAGGGAATAACAGCAGAGAGCAGCTGGTGGCTCACTATATCACCGCTAAACTATTCCCCTGTCTCTACTCTCTGTCTTGCCTGCCTGCTCCAGTACAAAGCAGAGATCGTCCCTGTAAAGGATATCCCAGCGAGCCGCGGGGCTCTGGCGGCTACCCCCTGTGCCCCCCTCTCCGGGTACACGGCTAATATCTGGTTGCCTATGTCATGGTTTAGAAATGACAGGTGCTGGCAGCCCCTCGCCTTGACAGGCCACTGCACAAATAACGCCCCTGCCTGAAAGGGCTAATGCACTACTAATGAACAATAAATCAACTTTGATTACAAACTGTCAACCCAATCAGCTCGCACTCCAGCTCTCCCAAACTGCGAGTCTCGGCACAGCTGCACGGCATTACGGTGCACACTGCCCTGTTTAGGCTTCGCTCTCCTCCTCCTCCTCCTCCTCGACCATCTGATATTCTCCTCCACTATTCACCTCCATCTCTCCTTTCAATCAGCCACTTTCTTAGAGCTGATGCAAGGGTGCTGAAACATTGCACCCCCCCCCCCCAAAAAAAAGTTTCGGCTAAATGGCGAGCGCAAACAGGCAAGAAGAAAAAGAGCACTCTGAAGAATCTTTTCTATAGTTGCATTACTTGAAATGATTCTAATAAAAATACTTGAGATCATTAAACAACAGAAAGTCAATAGCTGTCTTCTGTGTAAAACCTCAAAGCTTTTAAATAGGACTCAAAGTTGACAGCAGAAAAAATGGAAGAAAATGACCACAACTTTCCCTCCTAAATTCACAATCCTTTTGTTGCAACTACACACACACACACGCAGAAACACACACACACGTGCATGGACAAGCATTCACACGCTCTAACTTTTCAGGGAGATACGAGCGATGACATTTGGAGTGACAGCGTGTCTCTAACGTGGTTTTGTGGTGACGGTGTCAAATATAGAGCTGTGCCAGTCTATCTTAATTCACTGTGACACCATGAGGAGAGTGAGGATTAGTCCAGGCCATAGCCCTGAGAGCGAGCAAGGTCTGACCAGCGCTCATTAACACAGAGAATAAATCATAACAAAATACACAACCAGCATGTATGACAAAAAATTAAATACTATTTTAAAGTGCTATATTCTATAACAACAAGATATATAACAATAAAGTGATAATCTAATAATTTTGTGAGAAAAACAACAATGTAAAAGAGAAGGCAAACCTGTCTCCTGTTTTTCCTAGAACTTTCCATAATTCAAACAGCATACAGTACAGTACCGGATCCTGCTTAACTGGTTAGCTCACTATCAGCAAAGTAAACAAAACTAAACAAACAGTGTAAAATGGCAGTCAGAAACTTATTGTAAACGGTTGCTATCTCATAAAGTCACTGACAAACAAGAAAAGCAAAGCAACAGAAAAACTGTTGCTGGGACGAAAAGTGCTAAAAACCATCAACAGCACAGATAAACAGGAGCTACTAATCCACACTGTCTTTGTTTTGAAATACAAAACACTGTGATACAGTAAATCTAACATGCATGACACCTGCACAACGTGTCTCTGCTATCAGGACAAAGACTGTAAACTGTCAGCATCTCAAAGTAAACTGCTGCCCTCATAAACAAAACTGCATGACAAAATTAACCAATTACAATGATAGAACATCAACGATAGACAGACAATATCGCCTCTATTTCTCTTTTTCCCTGGTCAAATTAAATTGTCAAGTTTTTCACACAAGAAAGCTGGCAAAATCACAGAAATCAATCATATTGACAAACCTGACAAACTCCATTTAGCTGGCAGGGTAAACAGAGTGCTGGGCCACGCGGTGTGGAGTGAAGCAGAGCGGAGAGCAGAGCGGAGAGGGAAGGAGAGAGAGAGGGAGAGAGAGAGAGAGAGAGAGGGGGGAGAGAGAGAGAGAGAGTGTGAGCGAGCGACAGGGAGAGGTAGAGGCACACAGGCTGGCAGGCAGGGAGGCTGAGAACAAGCGCTGCTGTGCTGTGGAGTCTCCAACCTTCCTCGGGATACAGACAGATTGCACGCGCAAGGTTGCTCCCTGGCTGACAAGATACAAAACTATCCAATCAACCACGCCCTTCTCAACCAATCACAACCAGCCCTCTAAACATAATCAATTCAAATGGGGCCACACAATAGGGAGCCGCGGGCTGGGCTGCAGGTGAACCCGTGCCTTTGTGTGGGGGCCCCTTTAAAAAAAAAAAAGAAGAAAAAAAAAAAGACACAGTTGACGGCTGTTAACCCTTTGACCCCTGCCGGGACTCCGGCCGTGCTATTGAAACAATGGGAGCCTAAAGAAAAGAGGCCCTTTAATTAAACAACAGATAAGTAAACACAGCTATCCAGCGGAAAGAAAGAAAGCTGGCCCCCGCTATCAGCCCCTTTATTGTTCTGCTAAATGGAATTGTTTACAGTGTCGGAACAAAGACACAACTCATTTCACATGCTGAAAACAACAAATGCACAAACAATTCAGCCGCTTTGTAGTTATTTGGACTTTTTCTTCCTTTTCAAATTTCCCAAGCTGAGACAATAACACATGTATTTGATTTTAGAGTAAAATAATGGATTTATGAGAACACTTTGTTTTGCCTTGTATTTCTGCCATTAATGTTAATGTGTGCTCTTGCAACAGAGCACGCAACTAGTTGCAATATACTGAGACAAGTTTGTGTGCATTTGGTCATAAAACCAACCACAGCAGCATAAACTTTTCCCCAGTTTTTGAACACTTATCCTACAATTTGGCCTCAGACAAGCTAAAAACCACTTACATTAATAGGCAACATTACACCGGCTACCAAGCAATCCATCCAACTCCATCCCAATGAGAGCAATTAGCTGTCATAATATCATCACACTCTTTAACACCCATGTGCACTGGGTAAGGGGAAAAGACAGGAGAGGAAAACAGGACTCTGCCACCTACTGGAGATCCCACTGAACTCACCAGGAGAGAGACGAGGCAGGATCAGAAGCATGGCTCCTATCAACACATACATGTATATATATTTTAACTTTCTAAGTGTAACAGCATTTATCTAAATTCAACTAGAAATATATTTAATTCCATAGTGCATAAAACATAAAGAAATGAGTGGCTAATCATACCTACTTTAAGCAATAACAATAAAATCAGGTTCACTAACTTGTGCAACCCACTTAACAAAGAATTAGAAGAAAGGCATGAGGCAAGATTAACACCTCACTTTGTTAATTATCATGACAATAAACACAGAGCTGAATAACAGAGCTCTAAAACACAGCTCATATCAACAGCTATAAACCCTTGGCCAAGGATGAAGGAATGTTCATGGGATGCATTCCAGTCCGCAAACACACTGGTAAAATAAACAGAGCGCCTGCATAACAAGCCACTGCTCTCATCTGCTAATAACTAACAATGAGCTCTGCTAAGCTGGCCTGACCTATATAAATTATTGACTGGGACACCTCAAGTGTCAAAAGTGACAATTCCAATACATATCATAGTGAATAATTAAGTGGAAGAAAAGGACGCTTTTATTTTCTATCTGACACCCTCAAGACGGCTCACACAAAAAGACAGTGACATGCAGGCATGTGCTTACAACTGCATGCACGCACTCAACACACACACACACACACACACATGCACAAAGTGGTTTAGGCTATGGCCACACTCTTCTCCCCCAGCACTCTCCCTGGGGTGGTATGTCGGCGTATTCTCAATAAAACACCTTCTTAGCAGTAATAGGCCACTGTTCTCATTTCAACGCTCCCAAAGGCCTCATGATAAATTTAGCAGACGCACAGTTCAAGCTTCTCCTCTCACACACTGTCTTTCTAATCCATTGCCTCTGTGCCTGCGCCATGTAAAATAATTACACATATGTGTCGATGTGATACACACGCTATATGGATTTTTTTTTTCTCTCACAACATCAATATCCTTGAGCCTTGAACCGGCGTCCCCAGTGATAGTTTACAGAGAGTACTGAGCGATTGTGTTCATGACAGAGTGGATGACATTATAAAATACTCCCATTTCCTGCTTGAGTTAGAGTGAAAGTATGAGTTAATGTCTGGTCTGGCCCGGGCTCTGCTCCGCTCGGCTCTGGCTAAAGATAACGACTCGGCTCCAATTACAAAGCCTTCCCAAAACACTAACACGGCCAGTGAATAAGCTGCACCGGCATGCCAACCCATGTCTTACTGCTACTACAGAAAGAGAAGGAGAGAAGTGGAGGAGAGTACAAAACTGTACTTATTCCTTTTCTTGAAAGGCTCTGGTGACCTGGACCATTGTCATGAGAAAACAAACACAGTCTGTTTCCCTGTGTGGGTGTAAAGTAAATCATTGTTTACTGATGGTGGGAGTCAGCAGGGCAGGTGTGGGACCTATATAAATAACAGCTGCTCCATATAAGACCGGCAAGGCAACAAAAATACCTTTTAGATGCACAGCAGCACCATAAAGTGTCATCTTTCTATTATTTCTTATTATTATTTCGACAGTATTTCCCTCTCAAAGTCACGACAGACACAAAGCATTTCATCAGAGAAATAAATCGCACAACTTTACTGTTTTTTTTTTCTTCCTGAGTTAAAGTAAAAATTTGACTCGACAGTGTTCAGAAAGAACCCACGTCTGGTTTTGGTGACCCACTGACACCACACGAGAGAGTGCACAATGTCATTTCTGCAGCAGCGAAAGAGCAGCACAAAAACCTGTCTGAAGACGTGGAATGGCTCCTCGGTGTTTCTATTCTCAAGTCAAGGTTTACAAAACCACACCTGAGCAGCACTTTTCTACTCATTTTTAATTGCTTACTACGTGAACATTTAACACATTGCCTTTTGTTTTACTTCACTTGATTTTGAATGTCAATCAAACTGCATTTCTTTTATATTTAATTTTTCGTACCCTTCTTTCTAACTCAGCTGAAAATGTGATTTTTTTTAAATACTGTGGAGTCTGATCTATTGTTGGTGCTGTGCTTTAAAATGTCCTTTTAAAACAAAATGAATTTTCCCTGCAATGACGCAACAGTGAACTCAGCTTTTAACATGTATGTGCAACCCACCGATACTCCCTCTGATACTTGGAATAAGTCATATTTAGAGTGAATGAGGTTATCATCTGAAGCAGAATGGAGTTACAGTAAGTCATGCCTGAGTCACCCTGTTCCTCCTGCTCTATTATATATGCGTCTGGTTATTTACTTTTAATTTCAGTATTCAGGAACACATTGTTTAGTCAGCACATGTGAACTCTGTATTTGCAAAATATTTCCTGAGGTGATATGCCAGCCAGTGTATAACGGAGCTTGTGTTGCGTCTAGTGTGGTTTTTCACTTAGTCAAAACAAGAGCACTTTTGGGTTTGAGCAACATCGATTTAAGGAGGTGGGGGAATTTTTTTGCCTCGTCTTGTTTGGCTATTTGATTCATCTTTGATTCAAGATCAGAAACTATATTAATACAGAGAAATTGTATATTAATAAGCAATAACAGTTGTTCTGAGCAAGGCTGCAGAGATAAAAATAACTTAGACACACTAAATCTGAAGCCACAAAAAGTTTGTATGGTATTAAATTATATCATATTGTAATTCATGGGCTTTGATATGCAGTGACAAATAAATGAGATTTACTGTTATAATTACACATTCCAGCAGAGCGCAAGCAAGTCTGTCTGTGGGTGGCTCTTGTCATCACTTTTTAAGGAAGGCTCTAAGTAAGCCTACAGCACCACTAACCACTATGATTGGCTGTTTAACTAACCTTTTCTGCGGTGTTATTAAACAGCATTTGTTAGCCTGTCCTCTTTCCAACGCTCACCAATAAAATCCCTGAGGAACATTCCTGGAGGTAACAGATATAGAGCACTCTTAATATGAATTTTCTTCTGACCAATAAGGCAGAATTAAAATGCAACAGCAAACTAAGGTTACTTTGGTTTAAAGCTTTTGGCAGATTGGGCGTAGCTACATGGATGACTAGGCTGTGCACCGGGATGGTTTACTGTACAATGTCCAACACAAACATAAAATACAAGTCCAAATTATGTCCTCATGTAGCTGAAGGCCCTTCTGTCTCTGGATCTCTCTCATGCTGTCTGAGCGAGACGATATTTCTTTTCCCTTCGCCTAACCAAAAGTGAAAATGGAATCAGAGAATCGCCAAGCTGTCAAAACTGTGTGGCAACACCCAAAGAGAAACTGCATTGTGAGCTGATGCTGACTTGACTGCACCTTGCATAGCTGTTAGTGTTTATTAATGCTATGGTTGACTGTGCATCCATCCATCCTTCCACCCCTCTGCAAAGGGCGTGTGAATCACTCCAAACAACACACGCTTGACATCAAGATATAGTGCCAGAGGATGACACAAAGATACAACAAATTTTAAGGGGAAGTGTGTGTGTGTGTAGCTGGGTGGATGACTGAGAGGGGTGGAGGGTTGAGAGGGTTCACTGCTTGAAGGGAAACATCAGGCCTAAAATGAAAAAAGGGTCCTGAAAATGGTAAGTGGCTCCCAGCGCTGTGACTGGAGTCAATTCGACAGTCATCGTCTTGGCTGGGAGAGAGCTCCTAACACAGCAGCCCCCCCCCCCAGTCTCTGCTTGGCTGCGTGGAATTGGGACAGATGACTTCATTCTGACAGGATTATCCCAAACCTGGTTCTAATCTATACAGTACACATAATACATTTTTACAATATGACAAGGAAAACGAGCAGCAAAAGAGACGGCCTGATCCCGGGGTTCCACGCGAGCAACCGGCCTCGCTGTTGTGTTGATCATTCCTGACAGATCGTATCACCTCAAAGCGACGCACGTGTCAAAATGAGATTTCATTACAGCATCACCTTGAGACTTTTTACAAACACAAAGAGATGAACTCCATCTGAAGATCACGCACAGAACTGATGAATTGTGGGATTTTACTGTTGGAGACACTGGGCTGATAGGAGAGCTATTCTGAAAGACATTTCCCTACAATATTCATGGCAACAGCATATGATGGAGGTAAAGAAGCAGTAATATTTAATATTTAAGAAAAACCCAATAATTCAGCCAAGAGTATGTTAAAAAAAAAATTAAGGAATAGTTTGACATTTTGGCTCTTTTATCATTATACGTATGTTAAATTTGACACTAGAGCCAGCAGCCGATTAGCTTAGCTTAGCCTACTTCAAAGACTAGAAACGGGGGAAAAGCTTGCCTAGCTCTGTCATGGCTGCCAAAAACCCAGTGTGTTTTACTCCCATCATTTCCTGGAGTCTCTGTAGGTTGTCTGGCAACTCTGCATTGATGACAAGACTCCGGGCTAGCTGTTTCCCTCCGTTTCCTGTCTGTGTGCTAAGCTAAGCTAACTGTCTGCTGGCTGTCGCTGCATGTTTACTGTACAGACATTAAAGAGAGGTATTGATCTTTTCATCTAACTCTTGGAAAAAATAGTGAATATGTATATTTTCCAAAATGTTCCTTAAAGTATGGGTGCACTGGAGCCTGAACATTTTGAAAGAAGATACAAACTATGAAGACTTGTGTGGCAGGGCATGTGGTTACGTCCACATGCTCTGTGAATTATCTCCTGCTCAACCTGCAGAGGTTTGAACTTTAATAGACAGGCTAATCTTGGCAAGCTTAAAGCAGTCTTTAAGTGAATCAATTAGAAATTGGCAATGCTTTGATTTGGTTCAGCGTTTTGTGAGAGTGCCCCCACTCCTTCTGTCTCTCCATGTTCAGCATTTCTTTTTTTCATTTTTCTTACTGTCGGTATTATTTTCTCATCTACAATTCCTTCAATGTATTTTAGCTGAATATACATACACTCCTGTTGTCTTGGCCAGGTCTTCCTTGTATAAAGTGAATCGTATATCCTTGTGAATCTCATATCCCACAGGACCTAGACTGCAACATTAATCCAGCTCACCGTCACCTCGCCAATGGGCGACCACCACCGTGCCATTTTGGGCCACTGGCCGACCGGGTTTCGGGAATACCTCAAAATGCTGCCTCAGACGGCCCTGCAGCACTGGCTGAGCTCCAGCTGACAGGCTTCGGCCTAGTGCTCTAATGAGTTACAGATTGGAGCGCTGTGGTATACATGTGTCAGGACAATGCCATGGGCCTACTGCAAAAACAGTAGGAGAGGGAGAGAAAGAGAGCCGGCGGCTTCACCCCGTCCTGTCAGACAGAGGCTTGGCCCCTGGATTGTGTCACATCACGCTTCCCCCCAACAGACCGCAAATGAAGGATGTGAAGAGCAAACGTGGGGAGGAGGGGCGTCGGAGGGGCGCTCTACAACTTAAAAGGCTTTCATCCTGTAAACTGAAAAGACATTATCTTTTGACCTGGAGATGCCCTCTGTGAGGCTGTACACTATGGTGTGAAAACACAAGGAAAGAGAGCAAGAGAGAGAGAGAGCAGGGGAAAGAAAAATAAAGAAAAAAGGACAGCAGAAGTAAGAAGTGTGGATGGTGGCTTCAACTGGTAATAGTATAGATAAGGAAATAATCGTCTGGCATGGTTTTGAAACATTATCAGTAGCTTCTCTGTGTCTGAAGAATAACAAGTGATGCACCTTTGACATCATGAAAATGTTCAATGCAACATTCATCAGAGAATACTGAACAGTGGTTCTCATTTAAAAACAAAAAGGCCATCACATAATTACAATAAATATGAAAAAACAATGAAACCCAAAGGACAGAGATTTTCTTTTAGCTTCAAATTCTTGGCAAAGCAGCTCTTCACTTGAAGATGAAACATGAAAGCTCTCAACAGTCAGTAAAGTGACGTTATCGTTCTCTTTTACCCTTCTCTACAAGCATCCCATCTCTGTTCTGAATCACAAGTTAGAATTTAAATGCGTTAAATGAAAGCTAATGTATATGTGTTAGGCATGTCTTTACTTTCCTTCATTATCCACCTGCCTCTCCTCAAACCGCCCATGCATGTATTCTCATTACAGCCAGTGCAGATGTACTACAGACAGAAACCAGCCAATGTCATTCAAGCAGTGTCCACACAGGGAACTTCATCTGGCCGCCGGCCTTTCCTCTCACTGTACCAGTGACATGAATAATGAAGGCCAATCTCAGGCACATTCCTGGATGGGAAACAAGCATAATCTGGGCATTACACTGATAGCAGCGACACCATGTTGACACAACATCTTCAGCCCAGCTGAATGCCACATAATCCCCTGTAGGAGGTGGATGCCTACCTAGGATCTCTTGCAATGAGGTGCAGTTAACCAGCCAGGCTCGTGAGCAACGCCACAAACGAGCTTCAATTTCCTCCCTCCTCCCACCTTGGTGCTGGTGGACTATCAGCGAGGGTCCGACAGTGTTGTTCCTAATTACCTATTTCTCCACTCCTGATCCTGCGGCTGGCATAATTAGTTACCTGGGGCTGCAATCCAATTTGAAGTGATGACAAGAAAGTGATCCATGAAAAAGTAATAAGTTAAATCCAATTTCAGCCTGCCTCTAATTAAATGCACATGGAACTAATGAGTCAAACCCTACCATTTCACTGATAATGGTAATTAGCGGGGTGGGAGTTGCCGGCTCTCGTCGTTGTGCCACTGTAGGTGTGAAGCGCAAAAAGGTAAAAGCGGCATGGATTCTTTTAATCACACGTGTCATTCTGTCAATGTAATTTACTGGCTTTTTGACCAGTCAAGTATGTTTAGCTCTTTTCCAGCCTGCGTAGCAGCTGTTTGTATATCTAGCCTGATTAAAGCGCCTCTAGGCTGCTGAGTATACAGCGCAGGCATCTTCATCCACAGGCAGGGGTGAGGTGAGGGGTGAGGAGAGGGGGTGTGTGTGGGGGGCACCCCTGTTGGAGATATAAAACCAAAGAGCCATTTAATGCTGATCAAGGATTCTGAGGCTGGTTTGACTCATATTTTTTTCCCTCTTTCACTACTCTATGCAGGTCATTTTTTTTTTCAGATGTTCTGTATATACCGTGCTTCATTATTTTTGACTTGAATAAGAATGAATTGGAAAGTGAGTCACATCTCCAAATGAGTAAAAGTCTCTCTGCACATCTCCTCGTGCCTAATGGGAAGACCGCTGAGATGAATGAAACCTCGTCCGCAGATCAGGTGCTTTTATGGGGTGTCAGCTTACTACACAGCCTCATAATTGTTGGATCATGTCTTTTGATGACCCAGTCCAGCTCAACAGAGAATCATTATCCAGGCTGTGTGATGGAGATAGTGAATGTTCTGTGTGAAGGGGGCTCCTCTAAGCACGGGTTTGTTCTTAAAAGAGGACGAGAGATGAGACTCAGACCGTTACCCTGTGGTGTTTCACAAAATGTGTTTGTGTGAGAGAGAGACGGTGTGAGAGAAAAAAAAAAAAAAAACAAGAAGAGAAATCTCGCCACCAGAAAACCATGAGAAGAAAAAAAAAAAACCAACGAAAACAAATGTAATACATCCACACACAGAACGGCACACTGATGTTTATGTATGAACACTTGGCTTTAAACTGTGTGTGTGTGTGTTTAATTAGCAGAATATGTAATTCAGAGATAAACAAACACTTGTCTGGACCTGTGGCTTTTTCATAATGGCAGTTTCAACCCAGCAAAATGTAACATGCAACATTAGAGAGCAGGCAATTTACAGCGTTAGTTAGATACTACAGCAAGCCTGCGCTCTCTTCACAAGAACCGGGCAGGAGAGGGGAGGGGAGGGGAAGCGGGGGAAAGGGCCCGACTCTCTTTTCAATAGCTGAGTGACAGCTTGGCCAAGCTCTCTGTATACATTAATAAATTAGAATTTTAATTTTGTCTTTGTCTGCAGGAGATGGTCTAGTACTTCACTATGTACCAACAACTGGCTGTACGCTGGAATCTGCCGTTGTGGTCCCCTCTGTTGACCTCTGCAGCACAATTCCCTGCCAGGCTGGGGGAAACTGTTTAGTTTGATCCTTTCAACTTATTTGAATCCTGACAAATATGCACACAACTGAAAGGTCATCACAGTCATATTTCATCCTCTGGAGCTATTCCGAAGACATCTGCACAACAAAGAGGCTTTTTCACAACCTGACATTAGACCTAGCTGCTACAATAGCTCATTAAAAAGGGCCCCCAATGGGATAGTAAGGGTATTAAATATTATATATATACACACATAGAGAACAGGGCCTCCGTATTAATTACCAAATATGCCCTGAAGTCGTTTGCAATTTCACACTGACACAAACAACCGCTCCTTGTTCAAACAAAGATATACATCTCTGAGGCAGCTGATCTGAAATTAACGTAAATATTGCATCAGATACGCAGCGCTGTTCATATTAAAAGCAGAACAAGATGAAAAATAAAAAAGATTTTTTTTTCCCCTGCTGTTTTTTTTTTTTCTTTGCATCACAAAGGCAGTCCAAATAACTGTCCCACCGCCTCTTTACCTCTCCCCACCCTCACACTTTCCCACCCCTCACTTGTCTCTCTCCACTCCACCTCCGAGCCCTCCACCTGGATCACCCGCCCCCCGCCTGTGGGCTGCTCTATAGCACCTCCTGCTGCTGGTGGTAGGGACCTGCCTACTCTTTTATGTCTGCCGTGTGTGTGTGTGTGGAGAGCAGTGATGAAAGGCAAACAGGGAAAGCTTCCTCTGCTTGACCCGACTCACTTCTCTGTGGGAGGAATGAAGCTCTCTCACTTCCCCCTTTTCTTCTCCCTCATGTCCACACTTTCTCCTGCTTTTTTACCCGAGCTGCACACCTCCTAAACTAAGTGCAGTCAGTAGAAGAGGCCTTTCAACTGAGGAGGTCAGGATCAGCCACACACGCTGATGTGTGTTACTGCACTGGAATGATTCTGGCACTGCTGGATGAGCTCATGTGATCTAAGCGGGGCCACACAGAAGCTCTTCTAACACTCTGTCCTATATATTTCACAACAGTTTTCCTCCATACTGCTGCTACTAATGTTCTGTGTCAAGACACAAAGTTGATTGTGTCTGTGTGTCTGTATGTGTGTGTGCTGCTAAATCACACAAAATGCGTGAGCACAGATAACTGCAAATGTTGCACTGCCAATTTTAATTTCCTGTTTGTGAACTTAGCCCAGCGCAGTTTCTCGCACACTGTGTTCTAGACAGTGTTGCATAAGTTCACTTCAATTTTTTTTTTTTTATTGGATGAACCACAAAGTCAAATAACCGAGCCATCTGATAATCTTGAGTTAATAAATAAGAGAGTGTCTGAGAGTGACAACATATTTACAGTACCTGTAGGCTCTGTTGCTTGTCGTTGGCTTTGGGGGATTTGCGGCCGGTGTTTTGTTGAGACTGCAGTTGCTGTGACTGGGGCTGCTGCTGTTGCTGCTGCTGCTGCAGGAGGATCTGCCGAGCCACTTGGAGAGCCTGTTAGAAAGAAATGCAGTTAAAGATTAAAAAAAAAAATAAAATTCAATAGAAATACTAGAAGTATGCAGAAATGCTAAAAGGCCCTTGAGAACACTTTGATGCCTGTTATCAGAGCAGATGTATCCCCTTACAACAATATCCCCTTGGCCTTGTGATAGATAACAAACAAACACTACCGACCATCTTTTCATACTCTCCCATTCAGTCATAAATCTAAGGCTGGAATAAACAATCCTTCCACAAACACACAGGGAACAATGATCAGTTGTCAAAACAAATTCACAGACAGAAAGAAGAGCAAAAAAAAAAAAAAAAAAAAAAAAAAATCAAGTGCATCCATCCAGAAGAAACATTTATCTGTTGATAAGTTGCACTTACAGCAAACACAAATGTGTGCCGCAAAGACACTAATCAGTGCTTTTGATCCTCCTTTAGCTCAGTCAAACTCCCCAAATAAAAGGCTTTATGGCTGCTTCAAATATCTGTTAAAGGACACGGCCTTCTCAGTGGAAAACAAAATACAGTGCAGTCACATGTTTATTGCTCCAGCTACTCCCTTTTCCCTTACGATAAATAATCAAACATGCCATCCAGAGCAAACAAAGCTGGAGAGAGAGCTGGGGGGAAAAAAACACAGTGGTCTTGAAAACGGTCAGCGATACCAAGAAAAGCAAGCGTTGTGTTCCCACAGTGAGCTGGCCAGCCTCACACCTCCACCAGTAAACCATCTGGGTAAATAACTGGCCTCATTCTTTCCATGTTCCTCAGACGATTGCTCCCACAATTAAACAAACAGTTGGGGGGGGGGGCACATCTCAAGCTCATCTCACACACGGACAATCTATAAGTCCTCCGGTCGATTATTTGAGTGTAAGTAAGTGGTGAAATGTTTAACAAGAAGATAGTGAAAGAGAGAGAGAGAGAGAGGGTAAAAGTTAGAACGACGTGTGAACAAGTGAGTGAAACCTATGGAAGGCTGTGTGAAAGTAAGATACGTACAGGGAGAGGGCAAACAGAAAGCTCTGTGGACGGATGAAAAGCTCCAGATAACTATGAGAACTGGTCTTAGTGCCAGTAAAGTCTGACAATACTTTAAGGCAGAAAGAGGAGAGACAGTTCGGGGTTGGAGCGAACAGCTGTATGATGGTCTGTGTGTGGGTGTATGTGTTGACCCTCCCAAACACACGGCTGTCGGATGACATCATGAGGCATAAATACGACCACAGGCTACAAAGAGGCCACACTCCTGGCATTTCACCAAGCTTAACTTTAAAGTACATAAATTCTCCTCCTCTCTGTCCGTCTCTGTCTTTCTCTGAGCTCTCGTGCAAAGATAAATGACGCCGGAGCAACATATCTCATTCTGCATGCCTAATTGTCCTCTGCTTTGAAATTTGTGGAGGGGAACCCCCCCCAAGCAAGCATACTCATAAAGAAAGTGTATAAATTGAAACTAAGAACTACGTGAGCAAGATTCACTCCCACACGATGGCAATATCTACATTTTAGGCATTTTGCTTTTTCTCAGAGAACCTTACAATCTGGTTCAAAAATAAGAAACAAAAACATGGTGAGAAGTGAAATGACACAGGGAGGGGGGTCGGAAAAAGACTAACGCAAGGTACATCTCTCGCAGTCGTACAAAGCACAATGATTTTCATCACATTATGAAGCCTTTTAGTTGTTTAAACAGATATTTTCAAAGGCTAGTTGCGATTCAAAGGCCTATTGTTTCATTAATTAAATTAAAAGTTATTTTATTTTTATTTTTAAAATTTGTTTTTTGGGGAAAATTACCTCGATTTGAATTCACATTTAAAGAAAATAAAAGGAACAATCGTGAAAATAAGATACTTCAGTATTAAATCAAAATACCAAATAATAACACCAAATGGAACAATATTCATAACAGTAATATAACTGTGGGGGACAGAATGATTATTTTGCAGGAGCAGCTCTAATAATCTATGAATGATCAAACAATGATATGTTGAGTGAGCAAAAACTTGAAATGACTAAGACAGTGAAACCCTGATAATTCATAAAGTAATTCACAGGGAAAAAAAGCTGTAACGAAATCAATCACGACGCCCAAGGCGTGGTATTACGGGCACAGTGAAGAGTAAACAAAGTTCGCTGTTTTCTTTTCCGCTGTAACTGATGACACATGCAGTGAAATGTGTGTGCGGCGTGTCTGTGTGTGTGTGTGTGTGTGTGTGAGTGTCTGGGTTTACAACCGAGGGTGTTGGAACAAAGAGAGTTGAGTCAACAGTAATGGATGAAGAGATACATTTCTGGGAAGTCTTCCTTCACTGTCATCTTCATATAAATCAAAGAAGAAGAAAAAAAAAAGCAGAATGATAAGTTACAACATGTAGATCAAGAAACTGTGACGCTGAAGTAACGTGCGCGCTAAAACAATGGGCTGTTAACAAGTACATTAATATTATAATATTGTTGCTATTATGACTATGTTGCGATATAAACATATGTTACTCAAAGCCAGGTTTTTGCAAAGCATCAATTATTCAATCAAAGTTTGACAGCTTCAGTGTCCAGATGTGTGTTTGTACTCAAATTTTCACAAGAGCTGTCTTTGTATACGTCCTTTGCTAACAGGAGAGTTACATGACACAGGATAATTATGACTGAATTAACGTAATGTCTGATGTGTTTAGCTTAAAGCAGAGGAGCCGCATGACAATTTAAACAATGATGGCGTTTTGCAACATCACACGAAAAACGGGGAAAAGAACACAGCCTCCTAATATCCGTGCCAACACCTTCGTCAACTTATTCTTCCAATTAAAACAGGGCAATAATTATGCGATCACGCACTTGAAAACATAGTCGATGATCTTCTTGACACAAGCAAATTAAGTGAAATCACACTGCTGCCTGACAGCACATGCCTGGATAAGCTGGCTTAATAACTTTACAATGTGACTTTTGAAAGGCGAAGACACGGGATGAGCAAACGCCGCTGCGGGTGTAGAAAATAATGAGAGGAAAAAGGCGAGCAGGCTGAGAACCTGTGTTGTGAGCTCGGCTCCGCGTTCAGGAATGTTGCTGTCATGTTTGTGTTTTAAAAAAGGCCACTGGAGCTGGCATGCCTTTGAGAGGCCTAATGCTGGGCAAAAATAACCTATTGTGAACTGTCACTGCCGTGTTTACACAGCAACCACTCCTCTATTTCAGAGCGCCCCCCCCCACACCCCTCCCCCTCCCTCCTCGTCCTCCTCCTCCTCTGGAATTTATCTTCTTTTGATCTTCCATTCAAAGGTACTGGACGCTTGATAGACATGCAAGTGTAGGAGCTGCTCCAGGCAAATGTGACAAACTGGAAACTGATGACAGGCACGAGGCATCTGAAGCACAGAGAAATGAGGGAAACAGCATGTTGCCAAGGTGCTGTAATAAAAAAAAATGTTCAAGCTTGATAATGATAACTACTGTAGAGCGCCTTGAGAACTATACTGTACAGAGGGAAAATTATCAACTGGAGACTCATACTTTTATATTGTGTATATTATTTTGTATACTTTTTAATGTACACAGAGTAAGTGCATCCTTTTAGAGGCTGATTTAAAAATAACAATTACAAAAAGAGAAGAAGAAAGCAGGACTTGTGACATGCTGTGTGTTGATACATAAAATGGACTTGTGTAGGTTACATCATCCTGTTTGTAAGCATACAAGACTACAGTGGCCCTATTATAATCACAAACTGAGGTTGTTTGGGAGGCAAGCTTGTTACTGGAATAAGAACCAAACTGCACAGTTAGACGCCTACATCCACACATGCATACATTCACTGTTTGTGGGTCTGCAGCACACACACACACACACACACACACACACACACACGTACAAATACACCATGGAGGGAGTGAACCCTGCAGGTGCCTTTGATTAGAAAACACCCTCCAGCACATGACAAAGGTTTTTATCAGCAACAAAGCCGGTGCAATTTGGTATCCTTGTCATTTGCAGTCCTCTTTTATATTCCCCATTTCAAATGTGTTCAAAGTTCACACCCTCTTCCCCCGTGTTAAAGCAACTTCCTCAATAAACAACGGGCGTTTTATCTGCATCTACTTTCACACCGTATTAGTGAATAGAGGCAGGAGCGTCTCTTATGTCCCTGGGCTATCACACTGTGATAAGGGAACTGCTAAGTACTGGATGTCTTTATGTGCAGTCTGCACATGTGGATTATTTACAGGCTTTGGGGTTTCCTGCTGCTAAAGCCAGCTCTGGGTGTCTTACAAATCCCAGCTCAGAGCATTGCCACACAGTCAAGTCTGCTCTCTGCTGAATCCCTCGCTGCATCATTCCCACTATGACAAAAAGAAGAAATATTCCAGATATGTCTATTTTTCGCCTCATTTTATGCAACTTTACTGACCCACAGCGACAATCAAAAACAGCTCCAACAGGCTGAATCTAACTGTGTATAAAGGACAGGGATCTGGGAGAATCACTCACCACTTACTACACTTTTTTCTAAATGACAGACAAATAGAAAGGGAATGTGATAGATGTGTCCAGAGAAAACAGAGATGATGTGGGTAAATGTTCAGAGGGGAATCATCCAGGGTGTCTCCATCGGGAGTCAGACGGTGAGAAACGGGCCGGCGCTGTTTGTTCAGGCCCATCACCAGAGAGGCCTCTGTACTTCTATAAACGTCCGGCTCCTCTTGCCACAGCTGGCGAAGACCTTGAACGTGAAATGGTTTCAGGCAGATTGCTCCTAATTGCTAGAAGATGTGCGAGCAGGTGTAACCGGATCCCTGCGGCCGCTCAGAGAAAAGGAGAAGGAACGAGATGTGCATCTGTTTGTGTGTTCCTGCACTTGTGTGCGTGCGTGTGCGCCTCAGTGTATTTACTCAGCGGCCACGTTTCGCCAGCCTTTAATAGTCAGGAGAGTGTGGCTCAGAGACAGCCAGCAACAACACGACTAATAGGTTAGCTCTTAATGTAGTCCGGCTCAGAAGACACCGGGCCCTCTGGTCTCGCTCTGCAGCCTCTGCGGGACTTCCACACCAGCGGCCTAAATGTCAAGGTTATCTGCTTGACTTTCTAACTGATCGCACGTCTCAACTCACCTGACATTTATCACTTCTGCTGTTTCCTTTTCAAAGGCAAGGCCCTCTGCTCCTCAGTGGTAGCCTAACCAAGCCAGAGGCCAGGTTCTCCTCTCAGTAGCTCCACCACATAAGTTGCTAATATGTTTTTTTCTAAAGATTATTTTTTTGCATTTCTGCTTTTATTATGTCAGTGAGAACTGGAGAAAGAGAGAAAGAGAGAGAGAGAGAGAGAGAGAGAGAGAGGGGATGACACGAAGCAGAAAGGTCATGAGCAGGAATCGAACCCTGGCTGCTACAGTAATTACTCAGCCTCAATGCATGGTACACACTCTACCAGGTGATAACAAAAGTTGCTAATATGTAGGTTAATGTACGTCCTTCCAAAAGCCAAAGTTACAAAATCATTTCACAAATGACTGTATATGGGCTCTAGCCAGAGGTTCTATATTCACAATATGACAGATATGGTGTTAGAGGGCTGTTGACTATGCAAACATATAGTAATGGAATTCACATGGAATACTTGTCACTTTAATTGAAATGCATATACTTTTTTTCATTTTTTTTGGTGGGGGGTGATTTTTAAACATGTAAGCGGATAAGCAGTGAGGATCATGTCTATTTATATTAATTGCATTTTTTTTTCCTTTCTCTTTTCCCCAGTAATACAGACGTTTATCTGCAATGCAAAGCAGGGAAAGTCTGGTTTCCCAGTAAGTATATAATTAATGCCATTTCCAAAAAGCCACTCCACATGGAAAACAGGCCCTGATGCTCAAACCTTGTGCATTACAGGGCCCTCGCAACAACACTCTCCAGTCTGTGTTTAGATTTCCAAACTAATTCATGTAGAATACATAAATAAATCAACGTTTTATACCCACTTCAAACCATTAGATTCCCTTCCTTCGCTGCACTTTTCAACTAATCTATTAATATTTATGACAACACTAAACATTTCAAATATCCACGTTTAAACAATAAGGGAGCGTGCACTTACATAAGACAAAATCTGACTTCAATAAAAACCCCACTTTGTTTGTCCAACACAGCCCCCTCTGTAACCCCCCTCTCTCTCTCCCCATAACAGGTAATGCAGTGCCCTGACAAATGTTATTTGGAGAAAAAAATGACTGTAAGAAAAACAAGACGAAAGCAAAGTTATGAACTGTGAGCGGAGATAGAAGAGAGGGGGCTGTGAAGCAGGACTGATGATGGAGGGAGTGGAGAGAAAAGGGAGAGGGGGGGTAGACAGATGGAGGAAGAGAATAAGAGTTTGAAACATAGAAGAGAGAGGTAAAAAGGAGAGGAGGAGACAGAAAGAGAGCGGAGGAGAGGGGAGGCGGAGGTTGCAGGAGGTGCAGAGGGGAGGGTAAACAGCGCCCCAACCAGGCGGTGCGGGCTCTCGGAGCCTGGTACAGAGGGGTCAACCCCCCCCCACCACCACCAACCCGGCGAGGTCAGCTCAGCTATGCGGGCCTGACAGCTTCCGTTTGCTGTGTGCTCGCCGTTTGTTTGGATTCCCCAGCCTTGCTTAGCCAGCAGCTTAACAACAGATGGCTAAAGAAGGCCTCTATTCAGAGAGGTCTGGATCAGAAAATCACACCAAGGAAAGTACACAAGCTGCAGACCAAACACACGGGCACGTCACAAGCACACGCATGCAAATGACATGGATTGTCAGAGTTGCACATGCTGCAAACAGGGGGAAGAGGAGCAAATAAGGCTTCGCTTGCTGCAAACACTCATTTCATTTGCCCACAAAAAACGCATGACAGACACACGGTGACGGGGACACACGCGACAACATGCAAGTGAGCAGCGCAAGCACATGCACGGAGTTGTCTGATTCGACCACACAACTTCCTGGGACGATTCAATAACCGAGCACATCTGAGTGAAAGCATTTCCGTCCCCCGCCATTATTAAACGAATACTGTGTTTATTACAGCTTTAGTGCGGTGTAAACTCATAAACACCCTCCCAGAGTACAAGAGGAGCTGTCAACTAAATATTGTTTCTCTCACGAGTCGCTCTTCCACCTCAATTACGCCTTTCAACTTCACAGGCTCAGTATGATAAAGTGGCAGTAAAAATCATTCACATTAATACTCCATTGTGCATCTGCTGCTAAAGGTAATTAAAGAAGTAAATGACTCATAAGAATAGACATATTAGCCGCAAAATGAAAGGCAACTGGGCTGCCTCATGAAAATATGTACCATTAAGATACTGCATTTTCATATTGGGGTAATCAGCTCCACTAGCCTGATGCTGATTTAATCCACTCCAGTGGAAAGTCTATCAGCGCACAGCCGCGTGTCACTGTCTCTCTTATGTCTACCCGCCAAGAGCCAGGCATTCTACTTCAGCACTGCCTGTGAATGGCTCTGCTAAAGGAGGGAGGTCACACACAGGCAAATCAGTCGGAGGAGCAGTCAGTGCTTAGGTGTCGTTGAGAGACAGATGGAGAGAAAGAGGGGGGGGAAAAAAGAAGCATGAGAGCGAGAGGAGGATAAAATGAGCTAAAAAAGAATATGAAAAAAAAAGAAGGCAAAAGCACAAACGATCTGGGAACAATGCAGCGGGCAGATCTCAGCAGCCCCTCTCTCCCTGACCTTAGCTTTTTGTTCTGAGCGTAAGATGCCTCAGGATGCCCACCACTGAATACGGCAGTAAAATCCGTCAAGTTGATAAAGTGGGAGCAAAAGAGCAGAGGCATGCCAACTGTGCAGGGTACTTAGATGGACTGTTAGAAAACACGCGCTCCTCCCGATTGCATCTTCGTTGGAAGTGTTGCATCACTTTGTAGCGGGGAGTGTTGTGCTTGGGAAAATGGGCGCTTCCAAAAGCCCAGTGTGAGACCTAGAATACTGTGAGCAGATTTTATCATGCGAGAATGATATTGTTTAGAATGGGAAGATCTATCCGCCCTGGTCTCATAGACGGAGGACTCAACATTATTGATACACTCGAGACATCCGGGATACGACCAGTAAAACCCCTAATCTTCCAATTTAGTTGTGGTGAATATAGATGAATGCAGTCTACACGCAGCTATAGAATGGTGCTTGAGGAGGGGGAAGAGTGATCAGGCCGTTGCCACAGTCATGGAGCTGTCACAGTGCTCGGGGCCTGAGCGGATGGCCTGTCCACTCTGCGGCTCCTGCGCCGCGGGCATGTTGATGAACTCAGTGTGGATGCAAAAGTAACTCATGAAGATGAATAATCCCACTAATCAGTAAAACAGACAACAAAGCGTGACACTGCCCGAAGCAGATTTTGACTGTTCCCTCAAAGATGGATTAGAAATGACATCTTGACACTGAACCTAAATTCTCTCTTCTTGAAGTAAACAAGCTTTTGGATTTTGTATCTTGTGTTTAACGACCACACTGAAGCCTATATGGTAAGGCCTGCTATGGTTTTAGACTGTACATCTTTTCCCACTGATGCTCACTGCCTTGAACTGTCCTGACCTGAGACCTAACACATCATGAGCTGCTGAGGAAGAATTCCCAGTGTGTGAGTGTGTGTGTGTGTGTGTGTGTGTGTGTGCGTAGCGAGAGTTCCTCCGAAAGAAGAGGATTTTCTATAAATCACAGGCCAGTCCAATTGGCTATGGATTGAGTTGCAGCGGGGAGAGACAGCTCCCTGGGAATAGCAGTGTCTCTGTTGAAGTCATTCCAAGATGGGTAATATGATCCTATGCCGCCAGGAATAAAGGAAGGGAAGAGAAAAGGAGGAAAAAAATCTGATTGCTCCGGCCATAAAGAGGAGTAATCTCCAGCAGGGTCAGACACATCACCCGTCACACTGGACTGTAATGTATTATAGTCTCGCAGGCAGATGATGTGACACATGGTGGGCCTCACTTTTTTTGGAGGTTCAAGAACTGATTTTGGCGATTTTTTTTTAAACTGTTATTGATATAGTAGGAAGATGTGGAAGGTGTATGGGAAAACTAATGATTGTTTCTGGTGCAGAGGAAGATGCAGACCTTTACCTTTGCACCTGTTTGTCAAAGTAGGGAGAGCAGAGATGAATCTTACAATGAACCTATGCTAATTTAGAGCTATAAAAAACTTTATCTTGAACCTTCTTCCTGTTCAGTCTCTCTATATGTTATTGTGTAATGCAGAACGCCCGTTATAATACACATGTTAAAAAAGGGGTTTCACACCACCAGGATGTTTTTAATGTATGCAAATGCAATTGCCACACTACAAAACTTCCTGGCTGAGGCTCGTTTGGTCACAGGTGAGCCTTGGCGTAAACACATGATGGTACCTGAAAAATCCCACCAGCTGGATGTATGTAACAACCTCGCCTAAAAATCTAGTAGAGCATCCTCCCATTGTCTGACATAAAAATTTGAAAAGTTCATTTAGTTTGTGCTGATTGTTAATGTAGCATGACAATGTCTGAGAACTGATTCAATACAAGAATAAATGGCAAAAGAGGTTTGTACCGGGCGAAGAGTGGCGGGTAGTTTCACCAACAATACTGTTAAGTGTTACACAATCACCCAAAGCTGCCCCGAATTCACATTTAATTCGGAAAAATTCACCCGTGGCTGAAAAAGGTCAACAGCAGAACTACTGCAATCTCCACTTCTATAAGTCATGTTTCTCTCAAGTAAACTAGCTGATTAATGAAGCTGACAATCACACATCAATGGTGAAGCCCTGTGGAGAGAAAGTACTCCATCCCAATCTGTGACAAAAAACAACTGACAGCTGTTCAGAATGGAGCATCTGAACCAGGAAATGAATGTAATAAAGTTGAGAGAAGAGCGGGAATTGCAGAACATTTGGTGCCATTTCTAGAACTGATGTCAAATTCACCAACACAATTAACACCCAGTTAATGAGAAATTCATGGTTTTGAATTTCCCACATCTTTAACATAACAACTGATTTCCAGTTTCTGTAAGCACCGTTTATTTATCTACCACAAAAGATAAAAACTTACCAACAGAAGTACTCGTCTGGGACTTGAGATTAGATTGATCACAGCTCAAAATTCTGACTTACAAATCCTCTTTCAGTCGAGCCTTTTTCTGCAGTGTTTATGGACTAACAAGTCATGAAAAAAGTCCTTTGAACGTAAGCACTTCTCCAAACCACCTCAGGCTTAATTAACATGCGGAGTGCAGTGTGGTGACAGAATTGGCCGCCCTCAATCTGCCTGAGCCACCTTCAGCTTTAGGCGCTGAGACCTGCAGGCTGCAGGCTTCAATAAATGTCGCCGGAGAAGATGATCACAACTCAAATTAAGTTATGCGCTAAGCTTGAAGGGCTTACATAAACATGTGATGGAAATATTAACAATATGTAACAACCACAAACTGAGGGAACAGACAGGGAGAAAAACCATGGTTTAAAAAAAAAAAAAAAAAAAAAAAGGTCTGGGTGCAACTTAAAAACCATTTAAAATAATGCAATTGGGTGAATAATTTGCCCAGATGTTGAATTTTCATTGATGACTGAACATTGCATATAGACAATAAATCACCACCCTCCTGGTTTTCAGAGAGAGGCACTTAGTAGCGGCTGGTGCGAATACGAGGTAAAAGTAAAATGCAGGTGGCAGAAGTAGCCCAAACAACAAGCACTGCAGGAACCAAGGGCATGTGGGCTATAGAGCTGCTGGGGTGGTGGGCGGGGGGATGACAGACTGCTGTTCAACTCCATTAGCTGCTATGTGAGAGGGGTGCATCTAGCAGCACACGACCTGTGAAGAATCTTAGATCTCACTCTATCTTGGAATGGGGATTGCCGCATTAATTCTAGGAAACTGTAATCTCTCAAGCAAATCAAATTACTCTCATTAAGCGCAAGAAGAAAACTGCCTCTGTAATAAGTATGTATAAAAAGTATTTATTACCAATAATCACCTCTTTAATATGAGCTAGCTTACAACGGCTTTTATTTTTGCTGATTAAGTTTAAAAATGGGGAAACAAGGAAGGGCACATGCTCACGGACGCATACACATGGCAATCGCACACACACACACACACACGCAAACACACACACACTAATACACACCTCATGGAGTTTATGAGAGCGGTTGATACAGTGATTAAAGGGGAGGGTAGAGGGATACAGTGCTTGAGGGCCTTGGAGAGGACGTGCCTCACCTAGTCATAAAAACACACCTCTGTCTTTAAGCCAGCCCCAGAATCGCTCTCAGTGGGTTCACTTGGAGGTGAATCGCTAAAGAATTTACATGCAAAGTAGCACATGTCATCACCCCAGACGGTGCGCTTGCACACGTAGCGTTGCACTGTAACTTGGCATGCACGCACTGACCGCCACATATTTGCAACGGTTTGTGAGGTTGACGGCCCGACCCAGGGCAGGCGCTATTTCTGAAAGACTGCTGTTGCAGACTTTTTTTTCTCCACTTTTTCATTTGCATAATTTGTGTATCAACAAGCCTAACTATTGCACCAAACAGCCAACAAGATGTTAAGGTTATGCATGTATGGTTTTAAACAGTAAATAAAGCTAAATAACAGTGTGGGCGTAATGACTCTAGTGGGAGGTGATGTCTTTGCTCTTCTTCCAGGATGTGACATCATTCCACAAAGCACAAGCTGCCAACTATAATTGCTCTGCTGGTAAATGGAAGAGACACAGATTTCCACCAACCCTGTTTCGAGTATTTGATTCTTTGTTCACATAGCCAATTAATTACATCTATTAAAAAAAAGTTAACAAAAACACATCAAAACGGCTGATAAAAACGATTTGCCTCTACAAAATCAATTAGGAGCGAGGGTCAGTGGGTCATTCATTTACTGGTTCAGCATAATTACCTGTTTTTCTTCCCCTCATTTACTTCTTTATTCATCTGGGACACCGATGTCCCCGCAAACCAAAAGAACACACTTTTTTTTGTGATTATTCAAATTAAACACCAATTCCTGAGAGAAAACGTCTGTCAAACTACAATGCGGCAACGCTAATGTGCTCCAAAAACAAACTCCCCTGCAGCCAAATGAGGGAATTCTATTAGATGTCAGCCTACATACTGTAAATTTCAATTTGACTTGCTCAATCAGGTGATAATAAATAAATAAATAGTCGTGAATCAAATTACAATCTGATCTTGTGGAATATGAATTACGATGAAAATATGCACAAGCGCCTGCACCTATGCCTCCATCTGATATGAGCGCTTGGCAAGAGGACAGGTTACAGCAATACTGTTGCCCTGTGGCTACAAATCACCGCTGGTGCTTCTATGACTGTCTATCAAAGAGGCCGCATCCACTCCTGTCTGTCCTGTCTGCTATGATTCATAGGGGGCTGAGACAGAGAGGAGAAGGATCATGGCTGACTAGAGATGTTCTTTCCCTTTTTTTTTTTTCTGAAGAAAGCCGTAAAGACATCTACAAACTGTGTTGTTACTGTATAAAGTAAAAGGTGTTGGTCTTTTAACAGACAGAGGCATTTATCATGTTTAACACATAAAAGCAGACTCAGTTAGTCCGCCTGCAGAATATCACATTAACACTTTGTAAACAGCCACCCATAAAGATAATTATTTTGATTGCAAGACTCTTGTGAGGCTTTTCTTCCCCTCCTCAACATCTGGTTAAAATATGGGGCAAGTGCTGGCTTCCTGGCTCCCGCTCAGGTGGTTAAAATAGACTGCACTCATACACGTATAAATAGAGTGGTGGGTAACTTTCATATTTTTCCCCCCTCTAGTTTACAATTTTTCTATTTTTTTTCACTTGGTGGCGAGTCAGCGAAAAAAAGGCAAAGGGCTGTGGCTCCCCGCAACGCACCTGCCAGGAAGTGATCCTTTTCTCTCCAGCCAGAGAGGCTGCTGGGATATGCCAGGACATGCAGCTGTAGCATGAGCATTTAGCTGGATGCCCCCACAGGCTGGGAAACGAGGAGGTGCAGAGGCACACACGCGGCACAGTTTCAGTCACGAGTTATACAGCAAGCAAAAGAACTGACGCAAAGCAAATGTATCTTTGGGCAAAACGCTTGCTCCAGGGAAGAACTCAAAAATGAAGTATTTCAGATTTTCTTTCATTCAAAATCACCTAATCTTTTTTTTTTTTTTTTTGAACATTTCCTTGTGTGCTTGGTTGTGTCGTGGGCCAGACAGACGAGGAGAGGCCTCAAGAGTAGAACAGAGCAGTGGAGACTGTGATAATTGACCAAGATGCTGCTACCAGTGAGTCCCCTGTCCCCTCACCTCCAAATCCCAGTGGCCCCGTTTTCAATTTAACACAGGACTTGACCAGATTTCACTCATTGCAGGGCTAAGGCACATCTTTGACACTTTTACATTAGGCAGCCTTCTACTGATTAAAAACCTTCCCTCTGCCTCTTTTTCTCCCGCTCTATGGCAAGAGGTAATGTGAGAGGGGTGTCCATTTCCTGTCGCCCCCCCCCCCCTCCTTTCCCTCCAAATCAACCACAAATAACTCACAGCCTCCTGCGCCTATCTTGATTTCACTCCAGAAGATAAGGAGACCATTTATTGTTTTCATTGAGCTTGAGTGCTAAGACAGAGAGCACAAAATTACTCTCAGATCGAGATAAATACACCACAAATCGCTAATTCAATCCGTCCTCGATGCCGGTGATGTTTTGAAGAGAGGGCAATATCAAAAGATCGCGCAGTGAAACCGGAGTCTGGTGGTGTGATACCGGCTAGAGACCTCATCAAATTGAGAAGAAACGCGAACTGTAACTCGAGTCACAATTCCCATTGGAGAGGCAGAGAGCTGGTACAATGTGTCAATGTATTAAATATGGAACGTGCTTTTATGTGCATCCTTCATAGCTGTGAATGAAATGGATTTAGAAGAGAATGGACTAAATATGAATCACAATTTAGGCTCTTAGACGTTGGCGACACAAAGGAGAGCTGAAAATGAATGGGTGTGTGTGGAGAGCAGCCCCTGCCCCCTGGTAGTGACAGTGTGGTGGTGAGGGGCTGAGGAGTGGAGACTATTTACTGATGTGGTTATCTTGTCCTGTGACAGGCAGGACCACTCAATCAGCCGACGATGGCCAGGCTCAGGCAAGCATTACACGCACACCCCCGTGCTTCTGGGGAGGAGGCGTCAGCCAAGCCAAATCTGATCAACAAATGCAGTTCCCCTGTGCCACAGCTATCTGAGATGAAGATGATATTAGGTGGAAGTGAGCAAAGCGATGGCAGAAACAGAGAAGGACAGGAAGAGCGAGACCTGAAGGTGGAACCTCCTGTAAAGCTCGGCTCCTTAAAGGCAAAGCAGCGTCTCTCTGCTGGACAGCCAGGAGATAACGCACGCTGGCAGATTTTAATAAGAACCATGTGCCTCGCAACACTCCCTTTACCAGATCAAAGAGCCGAGCATTTACATGCTGGAGACAGTCTTACATTAATTATCAAAAAGTTGAATTAAAAAATAAAAACTTGTCTGTCCAGTGGAGTTACACACCAATTAAAAACACAATCCTGGCAGAGTCCAACTGACACTTCTAATGATTCCTTCTAAAAATTACTGACATGTATATGTTATTAAAAGGTTGGAGAAATTTGCATTTAGCGATGAGGAAAAATAAATATAGTGTTGAGTGTGCAGATAAGAGCTCAGTAATTAGGAGTAGGCATTGCGTTGGTGGAAAACATTTGAAGAATAAACCTGGACTAGTTTGCTTCTTTCCCTGTTGCCCTACAGATATTTTACATTATTCAATCCAAAATACCATCTTTCTGATTCTAACTTTTCTTTTGCATGTTAATGTTTAATAAGAGCCCTTGGCTATCTATGGGCACAATTATTAGATATCCGCAGAGAGAAATTGAAAAATTAATCATACTCTCAGTTTTGTACTTCTCTGATCCATTGGAAATGACTCTAAGAGCTGTGGCTTCTCCCCCTGTCACAGGCTTCGTCTAAACACAATCAGTCTGCTGCCATAGATGGCTTGCTCGTGCAATGGGGGACGACTGCATCAATACTGTAATTAACTGATTATTTAGACTGTATGTTGGCCCTTGTCCTGATACACCGCAACACTGAGAGGCCTGTTGCAAGTAGAGATGTTTCTGACACCGGAGCAGTGACTATGTGTTTAATTACCCAAATTTTTATGCCAAGTAGCACAGTGGGAATTTGTCTGACAGGAAGTTGTGTCAACAGGTGCACACAGTTGGGGGGGATATCTGTCTATTGGCCTTGAGCTGTTAGACGACACATAAACACGCTAACACGCTCCCCGAATTACATATAGTGCCATAATAGGATGCATTTTCACTGACAACAGTTGCAAATACAAAATTGCTTAGACCAGGTGTCTTGTGCAGTCTCACATCCATACAACTCAATTACCCATGCGTGGGCCCTGTAGGTTTTCAATAATCCTTGTTTTGTCTCTCGCCGTTGCTGTATGCAATCTATGGTAATATAATGTCCTGAGTATAAAATATGCTAATGTGCAGACAAAACAGCATTAAGTTATGGTTGACAGAGGGATTTATTCCACACACTATCAACTTTCTAAGTGGCAATTTTAGCATTTGAAAGGTACGTATATAATAAGGCATTATGCAGAATAACTGAAATGTCAGTACTGCTTAAATACTGTGGTGTGAGTTTGATGTCCTATACTTTCACTGAAGGCGTTTTACCAGGTGAAATTCCAATTCGCCATCGCCTCTAGAGCATGGACATATGTGGATGAACATTTTTACAGTACATGTAGAAAAAAGTGCAACTTTCTGTTATCAATTCACATCTACAAAAGCACTGAGCGCATCAAACAACACACAGGGAGCCTGTTATCCACATGACCAAAGCAAGAGGCTCCTTACAATTCAGCCTCTTCAGTCAGCCTGTCCTCTAGTGGATGGTTGTTTTTACTTAATCATTATTATTAACTGATGAGATAAAAGTAAAATAAATGCATAATTGAAGCTGTGACCTTCATGTGCTGTATGTGAGCAACATAGAATGGTGTTAACTGGTAAATGTTAGATGAGTAAATTTACAGAAACTTCTTTTGCATTATGTACAATAATGTAATATGCATATAGCATAATGTAGGATAATGTGGCTACATCAGGTGTAAATTCAGTATCATTAGATAAAAGTAAACTACATTTGACTTTCATCTGTGTTGCTTTAAAGTGCAGGCAGATCACATGAAGCGCTGAATGAATTTACTGTACTTGCTGTAAATAGTGTCCAGACTCAACACTGCAGTTTACAGTATGCGTTGATTACTGTCTCATTACTGAGCACTGATTAGTAGAAAGTATGTGTAAGTTAGTATCCTGTGAAAATACAAGGCTTTCTGACATTGGACAGTAGCAGTAAAATCACATTCAGACTGACATCAAACAGTTGACCACATGCTGGACTAAATCCCAGTACACCTACACTGGTTGCTAAATTGTTACCAGAAGTAAAATATTGAACTGACACAGAAACATGTGCTGCTACGGTGTCCAATTCAAGCTGAGGTTTAGTTTTTTTTCTCCGTGTATCACAGTTATATTAGTGTTTTAATATCAACTGTAGCAGTGGCATCTGAGAGACATTATGTCTGAGAACAAGACCAGTGATGGATCTTATGTGCTCTCCATCTGCCTCCCACTACACTCCTGTTGGACTTACTCAATTTCCTCGACCATGCTTCAAACCCGACTACCCTGCCCACCCCGATCCCACCCACGGACACACACAAAGACATGCACACACAGAGCCCCCGGACAGAATGCCCTCCTCCCTAAACAACTCTTTCTTTAACATCTGCCCAGAAGCAGCACTGCTGCCTTTTGTCCACTCACTGTCTCCTAAGGCATGTCATCCAGCTCTAATCAAGCAGAAAATGGTCATAAATATTTCTTTCTGCTAGATTTCACATTCACATTTCACGCAGGGACATGATATTTTCCCCCTACCTCCAGGGAGTACCTAATGCAAAAAACAGTTACTTATATTCAAGGCTCATGTTCCTTCAGTCAAATGCAGAACATATTCCCCGTTTGCAGGAGAAAAACAAGAAAAAAAGGGGGGGAAAAGAGGAGGGGGAAGACATAAAGGGCCGTCTTATTTTCTGTGCCATTTACTGGCTAGTACTTTCACAGCCATCCCATTACATCATGTCAAAGATTGTAAACAAGCAAATAACAACAGCGCATCAGAGACCACAGTGAGGGAGCGGCACACATTGTCCTGCTCTGGAGGTCTCTCTGGTGCAAGCTGAGGAGGAAAAAAACATTTGTTTTTACTGCCCATTTAAATAATATACATCTTTTTTGCACAGAGAAAAGGGTTGCAGGAGGATTTATATGAACCATTGTCTCTGGCCTGGCTAAGTATTTATGGCACATGCCATTCACAGGATGCGGAAGTGCCATCACTATTATTTATGGGGAGACATCCCATCATGGCATATCATTCTCTAAATGGTATACAGCTATTCACCAGTGAATAGCGACCTGTGCCATTTTTCTTTCAAATAGAGGCCATGTCACTGCTGAACGTGCAGGGGGGTTGTTATTAATCACGGATACATACTTTGATGGGTGAATACATGTCAAACAATCAAATTTACTCTAAGAGACCTATACATGGCGTGGCTGTCCATGCATATTTACTTCAATGAAGGCTCATTTGATCATCAGCATCGGTCATTTATCATATTCCACCCTGCCAGCCAAAAACAGAGCTGTCAATGTTTTTCTGTGTCACAGAAAAAGGGATACACACTGTACCGCTGCAATCATGACTGAAATTTTATTACTACAACAGTTACATAGGATTTCAATCTATATTAGGTATTTGTTTTAGTAGTATAAATTGTCAACCTTAGTCCACTGCAGGGCTACATTTTCTATAGATTGCACTGGGCAAGGCTTTCCAATACAGTTCAAAAGGCCAAGGGAAACTAAACATGCAATAAAACATAATGTGTATGAAACATTTACAGCTCTATACAGTGAAAAGGTACAGCTGGACATCTGATATCTTGTTATTCAAAGCCATGAGAGGCTGGTGGTGGTAATCACAATGCATAGGGTTCTATAATATGTAGAATAAAAATATATCATTTACAAACATATCAAAGTACATGTGTAACCAAATGGTTACAAATTATCTACATCATCATCATCTGTCACTGTGGTTGTGATGGGAATTATGCTGATGTATTCATTTTATGACATTGTATAAACAACTATAGAGAAATCATAATGTAAAGTTGAAAAAAATGTCCTTGGCCCATCTGTCAATTCATTGCAGTCACATTACAAATGTCAAAGTTCAGTTTCTTTGACTTACATGCAGGTTACTGTTTCAGTTTCTTTCTGAGTCAAAACAAATTTTTGACTTGACTTTGCTAAAATAACTTTGGTGGAAATAAAGATAAAGGTAGAAAAAAAATCGTTCTCTCTTTTCCGAGTTTCATCCCATCACTCAGCTCGCCTGTTAAAATCTAGAATGTAACTTTGAGTTCTTTTGGAGCTGAGACAGTCAAATATATTTCTATAGCACATTTAAGAGGAAGGGGAAAAAAAAGGAAAACAACATCAACAGAGCAGACAACAATACCATGCATGTAGCCAAGCAGAGATCAACATAAAGTCAATGAGCAATGCAAAAAACTAGTAAAGCAACCATTACAAAAGCCCATTTAGCGGTAGCATTTTAAGTAGGTTCAAGAGCCAAAGAAAAGATGTGGGCCTTGTGCTGAGCATTGAGCGCCTCAGTAGAGGGGGCAGATCTGATGTTTGTTCCACAGACTGAGGTCAAGAAAGCGTGTTCACCCCTGAGCTTCAACTAAGTCCAAGGAACTGGTCAGAAGTAATCTTGATGGGAGCCAATCCATGAAGTGCTTTCAAAACAACTAATAAGTCTTTAATATGAACTCTAAACCTGACAGGGAGCCAATGGAGGGAGGCAAGTATGGGGGAAATACTGTATGCTTTCGCTCGTGGGAACAAGCTAAAAAACCTTCTGCAGAAGTGAGAGTGAAGACTGACTGACTCCCATGTACAAGGAGTTACAGCTGTCAAGGTGAGAGGTAATAAAAGCATGAATTATTTTTTCAGAATCGTGGAATGATAGGAAGGATTTCACCTTCGCTGAGGCTCACAGCTGGAAGAAGCGTCCTCCCACCACATAATTTATCTATTTGTCAAATTTAAAAGCAGAATCAAAAGTGATCCCGGCGTTTTTTGCATAGGGTTTCACAAAGGATGACAGTGGGCCGAGCTCAGTCGTCTCAGGATGCTCTGGGGAGCAATATCCGCAGTCTGTGTGCTAACAAACGACAGCAGGTGGCAAACAGGCATTTTGCTACCATCACCTAGCTCCCCTTAGAACCCCAGCACTTCCCCCTCTGTCATCCAGTCTGGCCGAAGCTTGCAGGCTGACGCAGAGAATGAACACTGATGTCTATTACCCACATTGTGTCAAGACATTATGAATAAGATATAAAAGCCAGGCTCACTACAGGATTTTCACATTAGCCTGGCTGTGTAGGTGATGCTCTCTATGCATACATGTATACAAGCAAGTGCACATGCTTGCATGTGTGTTGCACGCACGCACATACACACACACACACACATCATGACGTTGCATGCACATACAGGGTCTCCACAAAGTCTCTCTGACGACTCTACCTTTGTAGCCGTTCACACGTGCACCCAAAAGATGCCTTAATCTGCAACAAGGATTAGGGCTTATTTAAACAAATAAGTGTTTTAAGAGGAGACAGTCCCAGTTTCAATTTCAATAGCTCATTTAACCCTTATCTGCCCAAATCCTTAGGGTCCATTCTATGTTAATTGGATCTACATTGCACTAGCATTGGGGGTGTTAACAAGCACAGCCTATGAATATTAATTACCCTGAAGTTTTCTGCACAGGAAAGACTTCACTGATACATATTAATTCTATGAAGTTTTTAAAGTAGTGCTCTCATTAAAAATGAATAGGCCCTGTGCTTGAATGTTTTCCCAAGAGGAATTGTGCATCCTTAAGTCTATCCCTAATAAATTGGGTCAGATTGGCTATCCTTAAAGAATAGCTTCTCCTTAAAATGGCATTATTATTCAACTGCATGTAAACATTCCATTCGGGTGAAGAAAGGGTTTTGTTGAAACAGTGTTTTGACAATGGCTATTAAAGCCAGTCATGTCTGAGCGTGTACTTTCCCAACCACAGTCTCCAGAGGCCCTGTTAAAACGGTTACTTATTTACAACACTAAACACACAAGTTGTTCAGCTAAACAGCGCAAAATTACTCTGTGTGCCTGCGTGTGTGTGTGTGTGTGTGTGTGTGTGTGTGTGTGTGTGTGTGTGCATATGCAATGATTTGTGTGTGCGTCTTGATGTGGAGCATTCAGAAGCAGTTGTTGGCACTACTTTAAATAAAACATTGAGGATGCATTAGTCCTCTGGCTAGCCGAGGCCTCTCTCTAAGCCATTTAATACTGAACTGACGCAGACGTGTTTCCCTGTCTGCCTCCAGCCAGCTGCTTCAGACACCTGCTCAAAGTTTAGAGTTGCCCACTTCAGCACAAACACGCAGACTGTGGCCATCAAAGACCATCCGGGCGCCACACAATGAGAGCCACTTCACTCTTCCTAATGATACCAGCATACACTTGCATCATTTACATGGTACGGCATTTGTACGTGCACACGTCCTCGAGAGGTTTCCCCATTCAAACATTCTCCACAGCGACACACGGTATATGAAGCTTAAAGATGGAGGATGTAGAATTATTTTTCATTTCTCTGTGTTTACACATATGCACACACATGAAACTAGATGAATATGAGAAATCACTTTCGGGACAGGAATCGGATGATGCGCTTACATGCTCTGCAATCTGATTCTAAAACCTGAGGGCTGGAGTTACAAAGAAGAGAGCTTTACCACACCACTGTGGCTGCTCCTCATCTCTGCTTCAGGCTATGTTAGCTGCTACTGGCACAACACACCCAAATCTCAGAATCCACCCAGTCCGTGTGAGTAATGTAGACGCCACGTTTTGACGAGGAAGAAGAATTTGTAGAAGAAGAAAAGCAATGCTAAATCTGTGGAGCAATCAACTAGTGACAATGTCTTCACATATTTAGTATATAAAGGAAAACTTTCATTCCTAATAGGACTCTTTTAATACCAGAAGTGACTATCATGTTACTGTAGAAAGTATAATAATCACATTACACTTTCTTTCTTCTCTTTTGTCCTGGAATGAGATGGAAACGAAGACGTAAGATGAATGTGTGTGTGTGTGTGTGTTTGTGTGCGAGTGTGTGTGTCCATTCTGATTACCACAATGTCAAACAACTCCTGTGATCCCCCCTCCTGCTGCCCACATAAGCAGGGTGTGTAAACAGGATGTCGACCCGAGCAACAGTCAACTATTTTAAACTATGGCTTCGGCACACATGTAACCTGTGCTTCATCTCTTCCCAATTGGGGAGCGGCGGCTGGAGGTAGACTCAACAAAATGGATGAGTTCATAGGCTGGCTGTCTTGGAAGGCATCCATAAGACAAAGGAGAGGTGCTGGGTGGTTTACCTCCCAAACCTCACTAACAAAACCTGAGTGACAAAAGCATTTGAAAAGTTGCACTTAGACTAAACAGATTTTTCTTCTGATAAAAATAAAAGGCGGCAACTGTGCTCAAAAAAGCAACATGATTCGAGTGAGAGAAGCTTAAGCCTGAGTAAAAAACAGTCCTGATATTTTCTGAGACACAGGCTGTGTGTTTTTCTTTCCTTTTATAATTATTTCCCCCTTTTTTCGACATAGCAACGCATCACTGTTCAATTTTCACCTCCATCTGTGTGATTATTAATCAGATCACACATCAATTGCCAGAACCAGCAAAGAAATTCAGCCTGTAATAAAACTGTCATGTGCTGTGGTATAAAGACAGATGTTGCCAGTTGTGTGATAACATAATTAAACTGTTCTGTGAGGGATTCCATAAAATTATTCAAATTGGACGAGCACTATCATTTTACCAATAAAGCAATTTAGGGCAATATGCAGTGTCATAACACTGATGTTATCCTCTCCGCCAGATTTTCCAATAAGTTGGAGCCTCTGCTTGGCCTCCTGTGACAATATGAACAGCATACATGAAGATACCTGAGAGCTCCTAGAGATGGAGGAGTATGCATGGCAACACAGTGTGATCCTCTCTGCGGATGCACACTTGCACTGTACTGTATGTGTGCACGAGTTTAGATGGCATGGCTCAGGAAGGAAGCACACATTGAGGAGGATAATGCAGCACAGCTATTGGTCAGAAAGCAAAGAAGCCTTTATCACACATGTCAAATATTCAGCAGTGCACTGCACAGATATATAATTCTGCAGCAGAGCAAATACAGAGATACTGGCAGGAATTCAATTCAGAAGTGTGGCGATAAGGCCGCGGTCTTCTTGTGAAACACCATATTTCAATCCAGGCGTAGCACTCTCTCCCTCTTGCCCTCAGCTCTGCGGCAGAGTACAAGCTGATTAGCAGAGATCTGAGGCAGCAAATGCTCTCTGACCTCCTCTCTGACCCGGTGCTGTTAACGCACTCGGTCTGACCATTAGCCCATAATGTGGAGTGGACGCCAGAAACCAGCAGGCCGTGCGTTGGCAGGCCTGGCCTTTGGGCCTCTATTCTGTCTGAGCATGCATGTGTTTATATGTGTACTGTATATCTGTGTGTGTCTCGGGGTGTGTACCTGTGATAGTGAGGCTTTTCATCTAGCAGTGAAGCTCGGCAGAACGGGGGCTCGGCGACGGTGCATTTCCACCTTCTCAAGCCTCCACAAGGGACTGTGTAAGCCTTGCATTATGCAAACAGGAAGCCTGTGCCCGCTCAGCTCTTTCTGCGGCCACTGTCATGCGTGTCACTCTTTCCTCTCTGCACACGCAACACGGCGGACACCTCCACCACGCAGGCGGTGAAGGAGAGGAAAAATAATTGGCTGGTCTTATCTTGTGATATGTAAGAAAGCTTTAAAGGCACTTGTTTTACGCAGCAGACTGGGTGGATGTGTATGCAATAAAAGCAAAGCAATTATTCATCCCTGTTTTTTTTTTTTTCTTCTTCTTTTGAGATATTGTTGGGCTATATTTGTACAGTATCACTGAGAGGAAGAGACAGGCTGATATTTTAGAAATCGCTCTAACTTGATTAAAATGGCTCCTCTAAAAGACAGGATATTAATATTTAATGCTCTACAGTTGTATCAGTTGCACCAAATTTCAAGTGAAGGAATCACTTGCACGGTTAAACATGTGAGATGCTATAAATGCTTTGCTGAAATTGACCATATATCACAGGAAATGTGTGTGGCAAGTTGAATGTCCTGAAGACAGCAGCTCCACAGCTAATACAAAGCCTCTAACTTGATTATTGTCACTGTGTGCTTATTAGATTACTACAGCTACACAACTTCCTGTTGCAAAATGATTTAAATCACAAAACAGGTTATTGCAAAACGCTCCCCTTCATACTATTGTTTTTGTTGTTTTTTTTTCTATCCTACAGTATCTTCACTTCCTCATGAGGATAACGTTAAAACCACAACTTCTGCAACACAAACACAGAGAAAATAAACATATCCATGTTCTGGGGCAAACACTTTTGTTATGAAAAAAATATTATGTTCATGCTCTTAAAAAAAGCAGATACTCATTTATTATACACAAGCAACTGCAAACAACTGAGCACAGCCTGGAAAAAAACTACAATATGCACAAACAAACATTTAGAAGCACGTTCCAACCTTGAACCATTACAAAAGAACAGATATCACTTTGAGTTCCTCAAAAAGTGAAATCTGCTAAATTTCCACTGCATTTTAGAGAAAAAGTGGAGGGACAGCCCCTTCTTTTCATCCTCACTTCTTAACAAACAGTATTTGACTTACTAATAGAGATGCTTAAATCAAGCTTATGGTCCACTTCCCCCAAATCTGACTAGTCTACAAGATGAATTCCCCTGTCAGAATCAAGATGATCAAACAGATTACAATTATTTCATCCCCCATCTTTATTAATGAGGACTGTCTTTCATAGTTATGTTCCCTAATAAGAATAAATGATATGCCACTGCCAGGTTTGTTGTTCCTGCTCACTCAGGGGACTCTCAGACATTTGCACTTTGAGTCTGAGAAGATTTTAGATTGATTTTTGCATCACCTAAAGGGGTAATAGCATCTTGGATGTCGTAGAGAACAAAGAATGCAAAAAAAAAAAGAAGAAGAAGAAGAGAAAAAAAATCCTCAGTGTGTCAGTTAGAGGCGAATTAGTGTGAGCTGCAAATAAAACTTAAAAGAAAGACTGTGAAATGCCACAAAAGTAAAAAGTTATCAAGTAATTGAGCGAAGATCGTAATGCCCTGGGGACAATTAACATGGTTCATGGTGCATGAGTGAAAATCCTGGGTTAGTCTAATGGGAGAATAAAAGGACTGCCTGCCTGCCTTCCCAGTAACACTACCCTGGTAAGTAGCCTATCAAAGCCCAGTGTCAGGAGCTGAGAGTGAGACATCTCCTCCTTCGTCTCCATCCTTTGCACCATTTATCACACGCAACAATTAATACACATCCCTCTGTTTCAACTCCAACCGCAGGCCACAGAAATTAACCACTGGATTTGTTCAAAAGGCATAAAGCGCAAACCGCTTGCTATTTACCACACAGAAAGCAGAGGGCAGAAAATGCGACTGTAATACATGGAATTGGGAAGGAGGGAGTTGCTCGTTTTTCCTTCCTTTAAATGTCAGGGCAGATCCTGGAGAGTAATAGTTCTTTCTGGATGACTAGAAAACAGGGACCATGCTTGGACGGCTGGCTCTATTCTAGCAGGGAGGCTTTATTTCTATCCCTTCTTGGTGTCAAGTGCACATCCATGACACTTTTCTCTCCCTCTCTCCCTCATCCCCCCTCGTCAATTCATCAAAGTTTGTAACCCTGTTGTCTTTGCAGAGCGAATCAGAATGTGCCCCTGGCAAAGAATGAAGGAAAAGTCAACAGGAATTAAGTTTCAGTGCAACTGTTTACTCAACTGTGGCCTGCAGTTATTGAAATTTTATCCATGGTTTTGTGTGACTACTGCAGTAATGAATTCAGTATGGCTGTGATTTTCTCACTGACGACATGTTCGTTCTGAGCTGGAAAAAAAGATGGGTGGGAGGTGGGGTCTGGAGCTGGGGTCTGGAGCTGGGTGAGTGGAGATGAAGAGCAGATCTGGTAAAAGGCTAAGGGCCTAACACTGAGACTGAGGATCAGGACGCACGCTGACACACCCTTTTCACTTACTGATCAGCTTACACTTCTTCTCTGGTGTTTAGCCCAATACTGTCCGACTTAATGCCCCGAAAAATGCGATTACAGAGGCACACAGCATGTACTTCTACGATGATGACATCTGAAACATCGCAGCTGGCCTGTGTTGTGTGCTTTTCCCTCTACAGATTACTCATAGACTTCTCTCATCTACAATTAAATAAAGCTTGAGCAATGGGGGAAATAATTAAAATATATCACAATGTAAAAGCAATTACTTCTGAGGTCATATTAATATTCAAGTGATATAGGGCTAAGCAATGCACTTGAAACTAATGATTTTTCTCGCCATCATAAAATGTACAACTGTGCACAATTGATCATCACTGCACTGACCTGCGTATTATGTCAAGTGACTTTTCCAAATGCTAAGATGTTTACAAAAAATGTTTGATACTTTGTGCTGTCAAAATGAGAAATGAACCAATTTGCTGGTTATCATCAGTTCTTGTTTATCACTGTGTTACAATATCATATCATCATAACGTCACGATGATTCCGCTGAAAGATGATAAATGATAATACTGAATTATTGCTCAGCTCTATATGTAACAGTGCCACGTCCCCCCGTGTTCCACGCTGCAGCACTGCTGGCCTCCCTGTGCAAACGCTGATGGATGTGCTGTGACAACAGACAGCGGCGCCGAGCCTGCGCATCATCACCAAACAGCTCCTGACAACAACCCTGGTCGTCCTGTCGGATAGACCGAGATAGCAGAAGACACACTGATCTTTTCAGTGTTGTTTCCTGAAACGCGCTGTCGTGTGCCACACATAACGCTGACACCAACAGAAAGAGCTTGTCTGTTTGCCTCAAGTCTGAGACGGTGAAAATGTTTGGGCCTTCATCGACGGTAGCGCTGGCGTGCATCTCCGCAGCTCATTGGTGAACGGGGCAGAGTGTGGCATTAGTTGTGAGTGTGAGGTGTGTTTACAATGAGCTGGGGGAGAATGCTGTCATCCTATTGGATGTTATGGTTTCCTTCCTGTCTACACAATCCTGTGGCACCTACATACTTAAAATATGTTGGAACACCATGATAAATATTTGACCAAAATGCAGATGCTGCATGCTACGACAAACACGCTCACAACCAAACACAATCACAGAGAGAGAGCACTTCCCTCTCTTTAAATATTCAAAACGGCCTCAATATACATAAATAATAATAATAATGTGTTTATGTACTAGATGTACTTTGCGGTGGAATTAAATATTAAGTGGCACTTTAAGAGGGGTTCGGGCCTGCTGTTGACGTGGCTCCGAGAAGTGAAGGCAGGTGTGAAAGGGGGAGGGGCCTACCTGGTGCTGCTGGAGATGCAGGAGGTCAGCTGCAGTCACCTCCATTGATGGCGTGGCGCTCTTGGGTCGTCCCTCCCTGGACCCGCCCTCCACGCTTGCTCCTCCATTTTGATTGGCTGGTCCGTTGCTCGTCGCCTCCGTCCCAGATTCTTGCATCATGACTTAAAAACCTGGGAGAAAAGACGCAGAAAGAGAGAAAACAGGGACAGAGATAGAGAGAAACAGCTGTTAAAACACACAGCAATGAGGTCGCATTTTAACTCTGGGCCAAACTATAAACATCTGTCATATCCTTCCCACACAATTTCACTTTTATTGCAGGTTTCCCTGTTGGTTTGTGCTTCCCTGTGTCTTGTTTGTTTGCTTGTAGCATATGCAATGAGGCACACGCTCATGCTCACACAGACTGCTTCTTCACAGAATAATGAACTGCTCCTTTGTTTTGTCTTTTCCGGTGCAGATCCTGTGACAAGTCCATACTGGGCTGCAGAAGAGGGAGAGGGACTCAGGTTTTGTTTGTGTTCTCCATTATGGGGCATATGCAGGAGTGCGGTGGGGTGGGGGGGGTTGGGGTCCAGTGCGCATCAGAGAGGAACCCAACCTGAGTTGAGTGAGAGCAGAGGAGCCCAAGAAAACACTGGACCTCCAAAACAAAACACTTTCTATGGAAATGGATATATTTACTTGCATGGCTCCCAGAAGAACCACGGCAGAATGGCTTTTTAATGGGAAACAGGGCGACTGTGTGAGGCCTGCCAAAGGATCTCCATGAGAAACATCCAATCTGAGGCCGAGCGAAAAAACAGTCAAATCCTTCAGGGGTGCTCAATTAACACCAAAATGCAGGTCTGAATATAAATAAACCCCTTTGAGTTGTTGGGGACAAAATGTTGTCTCTCATAACTTCATCTAACTTAAAAGGATAACGAACAAACAGAGGCAGTGGTTGCATGATTTTCGCTTTATGTTCAGATATGACAGCATTAATCCGTGTTCAATATGAATACACAGCTATTTGCTTACATCTTACATCCTCTGTTCTGCTTTTAGATACACAAAAGCCAGACAGACATGCCATCCCCTCCTCCCACCCCACCCCCCCTCTGTCTCTCTGGGGATGAGTGCCAGTGACACTGGTGCATATCTGTGCTTGTATTCCTCAAATCAGTGGAATGATTTACAGCTATTGTGCGTTGGTCGCAGGCCTCAGTGGCACAACGCGTCTAGCCTCCCAATTCCAGGGCGGTTAATGAAGCTGACCAAGTCAGGCAGAAGCGAATTAACTTGGCTGATTAATTATTTATATGAAGCAGAATAAATGCCTTTAAAACACTGGGCCTCATCATGAAAGAAGGTGAAAATGGAACTAAATGCAGATTTATGGTGTTGCATTTAAGGCGTGTAATAGGAGGGCCAAGGCGAATTAATATGTGCTCAACTACACGGGCACAGTGTCTCCAGAGATCCAGATCTAAACAAGATGCAGACACACACCCAGACACCACGGGGACACACACTCAGGCTGACAGATAGGAAATTGAGCTTGACAACTTGTCACATAAGAATATTTACAGAGAATAGGTGAGATAATAATCTAGACATGGGATTATTAAAGAAATAAACAGCACGATAAGCAGCACTGCTCTTTCAAATCATGGTTCTCACGAGCAGTCTCCCAGCTCGGTGTCATCAGTAGCAGTTGTGGGCTACGATGAGCTAAAACAGTACCAGAGCAAAAATCTAAAGTTCACTATGGTTTACATCTCCTCTCCTGTAGAAGCCCTCCTTGCAAGAAGCATATCCGAGTGAGTCATCTGACACTGTGGCCTGTGCCGGTTCAGTTGTGTGTCACAACGCCCCCACACTCAGGGGCCTGTCTGAGCAGCTTGGACCTGGCCTACAGGCCCCGTTCTCTGGGCTGGGGCTAGAGCCGGCCCCCCTCTCCCTGCAGACAGATGTTGACCCGGCTCACCCCTCCAGTCTGGCACGGCCTCCCTCCATAATGGGATTTTCTAAACAAGGAGTGAGCAAGAGGAATACTGTGGGATGGGATGCAGCCAGCCACAACTCCATCTACAGGCCCTTGCTCGCACCAACTCCCCTTCTGAGACACCAATTAGAAACACACATTCTCGGGCGAAATTAAATGCCATTTGAAATAAACCATGGGCTGACGTTATTCGCCCCCACTTATTTTTCAAATAAAAGACATTTTTTCCACATGCAGAAAAAAAAAGAAGGGCCTGCTTTCTTTTTTTCCAAAGCTACATAAAAGGGGGGAAAGTAATGGCTATTATACATGCACTGTCATTCCATGCAAAATTTTCATAATTATAATGGAAAGGCGTAAATTTCCAAATGCATGGCATCTCCAAAAGTAATCAAGAGAATGAGCCGCGGGGCTATTTTAATGTATGCAAAACTAGTGACCCACAATAAAGGAGAGAAAGGCTACAATGAATGCAAAGTAATGCGCGCATGCTTGGAACCGGCACTGATGAGGGGATGGCTAAAATTAACACCCAATTAATTTTCGAATTGACAAACAAATGAAACCCATAAATCTACTTTCTCATTAATTTTACCACAGAATAATTCAAAGCTGCAATATCATGAGCGAAAAAATTGGAGGAAAAAAGAAAATGGAAAATGGGCATTATCCATCATAAATATCAAGCAGATAGGAAAGAGCCTTATTAGAGAGTTGTGCTGATAACAATGTTAATCTGAGAAGCACTGAGGCAGGGACACCATCATCAGCTGGGGCCCGGGCAATAGGGCCACGTGACTTGGCCCTGTGTTTGTTTATCTATCTATTTATTTTCACTTTGCTCAGGGGATAGCCTTGTCTGTGATGACTCAAAAAGCTCCAAGTTTTTCCATCCGTTCCATTTATACAACACGTACGAATTCAGCTATAATTATGGGTCAAGAGTCCTGCTAAAAGGGGTGTAGTTAGCGGGGTTAAAAACATATGTATTCATGCTGCAGACACAAACATTTCAACATAAAACAACACACAAAGGGAGACATGAGAGAAAAAAAAGCTTTCTTATTGCTAATGGAGCATGTCTGCTTTTTTTCTCAGCTGAGGGAAAAAAAGTTTTAAAAAGAATCAAAATGATGGAAATTCCAGGAGATCAAAACAAGGCAACAACAGTTTGTACAAAAAGAACTGGCTGTGCTGTTGATTATTACATGCCTGTCTGTTCTTTGGGGGGGAGTTGCTTGCAAAACAAAACAAGTGTTTGGAACAAACACTGGATAATAAAAAAGGTCAGAGTTTCTGTTTGTTTACAGTTTGTTTTGTTTTCCCTGCCTCAAATATGGGGAGTACAGTACAAACAAGAGTCACATGGTGTCTCCCACCTGACCAGACAGGTTGAAGGTTAAGAACAGCCGGCGGCCAGAGCTCATCAACCCTGCCCCCCCACCCTCCCGCCCCCCCTGCACTGGAAATCTAATGCCTGTCCCCCTGTCATGCTTGCCTGGAATTCAACAGCTCAAACAAGTCAGCAGTCGATTCAAGGTAGGGTCGGCCCGCGCAGCTGTGCTCTGACCCTTCTTCTTCTGCTGTTTTTCTTTAATGCTCATGACAGTAAAGCCTCGGCAGGCCACCTGCTTCGATTCGCCGAGTTCTCACACAGCCCTTGTTTACACAAGCACACAACAAAAGCACAACATTTCTTGGGTGGGAGATAAAGACACACCAAGGAGGAGACAATGGGGAGAGGTTCAATTTAGAGCTGTTTAGGTTCAGCTTGGTTGCTAGACTAGACAACACATCAGCGTGTACCAGAGGTGCAACAACAGAATGCCTCTCAAGGTTTTGCCTTGTGTTCTGATGTATTTTGGCTCCTGATTGTAGGGAAAAGTCCGAAGACAGACACAAGCTGCTATGTTAAATAATCCATTATCACAGCCCTTATCGCTGATAACAAACTACTCTGAGAATACTTGGAAACATCCATCGGACAACAGACACAGAAATTGGGCTAAATCCCAATAACCTTTCCAAACTGCGGTCCCACACCCTTCCACGTATTATCTGAGAAGAAAAAAAAAGGGGGCCCTCTGCAAACCAGAACCGCCTCAATCAAAAAGCCTCAATCTGGACTCGCTTGCCACTCTGACTTCATTTCTCTGGCCGCTCTCTGCTGCGAGAAACTAACGGCAGGGATGACATTCTGCCAAAAGAGACTTCACAGTCAGACCAAACAACCATGTAATCTTGTCAGCCACTTCAACCAAGTCACAGATAAGCAAAGCATATCTCCAGACTACTGAGACAATATAGTAGGAACAGGCACCCCACGCCCTGCAACTAATACCTCCATCACAAAACCCACATCCCTGCACCACACGACACTCAGGGGCCTTTTCCAAGTTCTTCCCAGACCTTGTTCGGGGTATAAGCAGACCACTCACGCTGGCAAACAAAGCAGCTGTTTGTTTAATAAGTGATTGCTGCCATGGCTACAGTAAACAGGGGGAACGGGGTTTGTGTTTATGAACAAACACATCTCCTTGCAGGAGCCATTTAATATTAACCAGGTGGAATGATCAGCCGATTTCCTAGGTGACACTCGGGGCAGGCGCAGAGTAAACAGGTTCTGGGAGGGGGGAGACCGGGCTTTGGGGAATCAAGGTCGATGCAAATGCAGCTTGGGGCTAGAATAAACAGCGAGGCAGAAGTCAAGCTAAACAAAAAGTCATTCTTCTGACATTTGAAGACGCATTAAGTTGGTGTGTTGCAGCTGCTAGCGAGCCACCGTGAATGAGAACAAGATGGGCGACGGAGGGGGGGCGGGCGGCCAGCGAGGTGGTCTCCTATGGAAACGCATCATTGTCAAGCAGAGCAACCAAGTGTTTCTTCCAGACCCAACAAACAGTGGCTCTTCACAACAGCGCAGCGAGGAACTTGTAAAAACATGTTAAACATTTACCTCGTTCAATTATTCAGTAACTGGGTTTGTGGAAATAACAAAGGATGTCTGAGGGCTCCAAGAGCTGGCACATCAGGGCATGGAGGGAAAAAACAACAACAACAAAAAAAGTGGAATTGAACAGATTAAGATGTTATCTATGGTGAATCAAAGATTACACTTTAATATTTTGATTTATGAGTCACTTCAACAGATCAGAGTAACTCCATCTACTAGCTCAAACACTTTATCGTCCAAAAATAGGAAGTGATTACAAAAGACAATGTAAGTGTAGGGACTTTCAGGCTGCACGTCACCTTGACCATGAATTTTTCATGTATACAACAACTTGCCATCTGCTGAGCTAAAGCCATCCAATGAGGCTTCCCTACCCAGAATCCACAGTTTTTCTGTCTCCACTTCCCCCACTGATTTCATTTAGTGCCCAAAAAAACAGTCCCCCCCGACATAAGACAGGCATAAAATATGAGCAAGGGTGCCAAACACATATTTATAACACGTTGGGACGACTGTGATAGGATTCTCAAGCATGAAATCTAGATCCAAACCTATTACTGCACCACGAGCAGAGGAAAAGTGGCTCCACGTTCAAGCAGTGGTGAGTATGATGATTCATATGAATATCAACCTATTACCACGCTACAAGCTCAGATAAATTAACAATAAGAAGGGTACTAGAAGGCAGACTCCAGTGGAGAAGCTGAGTAGATCCATAATTTCAGAAAATACACAAACCGGTTTGTCTCCTTTGCATGGAGCCATCCGAGAAACACCTCTGTGTAAAGGCCTGCTGTGCACAGACAATGACGGAATGTGCCAAAGTAAGGCAGGCCATGGTATTTTTAGTACTAGGGCCGATAGAGACTAAGTAAATAGAGAAGTCTAATGAGTTTAAATCTGGTTGTACATGAATGGAATAGTAATTCTGGGATGTGGAGCCTCTTTTAGGAGCCGTTTGCCACACATTTTCTCAGCGACTCTCCTTCATTTGACTTTGATAATCTCGCTCACATGTGGCTCATGCCCATTAACACTACAGCGAGAGGACAGACACCAGGAGACAAGGGGCCCTCGTTTTCTGACCACAGGCTCAATGCACAGGCAAAAGCAGGCGTCGCTTCCCTCAAGCTCATCTTACCAATTAGACCTGTCAAACATGCACACCCAAAGACAAACACAACTTCAATCTATCAGCCACCCTGTGGGATCTGAAAAAGCGCTTATTGTTTTAACATTACTTAAAGTGTGTCATATATTTTTAATCATTTTTACAAGAATTCATGTAAGGGTTGTTCCCACGGGTATGGGATTCCTAACTTGTGGAGAGGAAATGTGTCAGACGCATTTTCCTGGGAAAACCAAGGTTAGCCTTGACAAACTTGTCTAATTAATATTGCGTACCTACGCAAAGAGAGGACAATATTATTAGAACGGCTGTCTTTTGGGGAGACGTCAACTCACTGGAGTGCACACTTCCTCTGCGAGCTGACAACATGTAGCCTAATCATTTTTGGGAAAAAGCTTGGCAGTTCTGTTAAATCAATCCACACAGACTTGTGGTAAACCAACACTCTACAAGTAAGCCGCTAATTACTGTTACTGAGTAAGTCATCAGGCGTGGTAGATGCATTTATTATGATTCCTCTCTCAGTGCCATGTGTGATAACTGGAAGAAGCGGTCGGGTCTGGCCTAACCCCTGCTATTTAAATGATTCTTAGCACTGTTAAATATTTCTCTACAGACAAAAACACACAGCAGGTGTAGCTCGACCACCTCTTGTTTAGAGTTACTCACACAGAGATTAAGTTAAGCCATTGATTTTCCAGATGCAATCATTAACCTTTACAGACAATTAATGGCATGGAAATGCAATGGCCATTTTCTCTCAGTCGTATCGGCCCTACAACTGTTGAGTGTTTAAAATTAAGGCATCTGTAACACAACAGCCATTTTGCTATTAAGCATCTGATTCACTGTCATCGGTATGGGAGTGGTCCTACCCAATGACCCCTCCTGCTGCTTCTGAAGGAACACGGTACTGGGGTCGTTTAAGCCTGAGAAGCATGTTATTATTTTAAAAGCCCCGGCTTCCCAGAGAGAGGGGAGAGGGGGTTAAAAAGGAAGGGAGTTCGTGTCTTCCATTAAACAGTTAAACTGAAGACAAAAGGCGAAGGGCTAAATACCAAAAGACCTTACATGAATGTCTGTGTTTTAATGGAATCAGGTTTTAACAACTCTTTTTTTGTTAAATACAGCCCATGTCAGGAGGATGCGTCCTACTCATAAAGCAGCACAATGACAATGTACAGTGGCACTAATACAAGGACATAGTTCATCATGACATTTTCTGCAATTCCCAACTGATTAGGGTCATTATGTTGGAGCCCTGATTTATGTTGTCATTTCCTCTCACCGATCCTGCATCAATGAATCTTAATGAATTGGTAAATAAGGGTGAAGATTACACTGTGTGACACTGCAACATTTCTCACCCTCAACGGCCGAGATTTATGTAGCCAATTAGAGCCTAACAGAGAAAATTGGCTGGCAGAAAAATAATATTCTTTATGGTCCAAAATGGAGGAGCATTCTCAGTGAAGGGCAATTGTATTGTCAGTGTTAAAGTCCATAAACCACCCTCCTAACCCACCTTCAAAGCGGAGAGGGAAGTCGGACTGTGTCTGCGAGCCGGGGATGTAAGGGCAAGTTTAGAGCGTCGCGAGGCTGTCCGTCCGCTGAGCTGTCGAGCCCTGTGGTGAGCCAAAGTCCTTAACATTCACCGTGGCCCACCTCGCGTGTTTGATCAGCATAAATACAGCCCTGTATGACAAACATGTTTACCTTCTCACTGCAAACATCAGACAATCAGACACCATGAGGTGCTGCTTCTCTAATGAAGACACAGGAGCTTTTATCAAGGCCAGCCGTGTCCCTCTGTCAGAAATATGCCTCTTTTATACAGACATCAAAAAGCATTTGTACAAAGAAAAGAAGCCAAATTATTTGCTCTAAACATACAATAAGGCAATATTTTTCAATTAGTTTTTGGCGAAGGGGGAAAAAAAAATCTTAGTTAAAAAACACATCCAAACGCCCTTCATCTTTTTCTATCAAAGGAGAAAAATGAAAATACAATCCCCTCTTTGAAGATATCTCTGATCAACACATAGAAGAGGACATATACAATATGATTAGGGGCTCTTTAACTATTCCCGGGAACATCATTATCACAACTATGATAGGTTTTATTTCTCGTATGCAGATTAAGGAATTTTGAAGATGATTACGGTGAACGACAACACTGTTTTTGTGTATCACTACAAAGCATGAAAAGCTGGCCTGCTTATTAATACCAACTTCTTAAAAGAGCACTTAGAGTTATAATGAGAGCCTTTATGTATTACATATTGTGACTAGATTTAGTGTGAGGAAGCGGCTCTCCACATCAAACAAGCTGGCCTGCTATTAGGCACAGGGGCTGAGGGATGCTGTGTGAAAAGGAGTGGAAAATTAAAGCTGAAGCAACGCAGGAAAGGGCTTAATTTACTGGCATGTACAGTATGCAAATGAGATTACTCTCAGCTTAACTGCATCATTTATGTCCATAATAACAGCATCATCATTACAGGGCTCAAATTAAATTACACTGTAATTAGCATATCAAAGTGATTGGTTAAAGTTTAAAACAAATATCCAATTTTGTTAATGAACATCTGTAATCACCATGTAGACTCTCAGTGAAAACATCCAAAACAAATATGTGTTTTGGAGAAGGGGAGGAATATCCCTCCCAAACGTCTGCCTGCCTGTCTGTCTGTCTGTCTGTCTGTCTGCATGCGTGGGTGTGTGTGTGCATCACAGTGGTGTTGGTAGGATGGGGGTGTTTTACCTGGAGAGCTCCACACACTCAGGAATATTTCCCAAACTCCAGGAGATCAAAGATCCAATTTCCCACACTTGCCACTTCAGGAGCTCATCAATAAAATACTAATCACTTCACGCCTGATTCTGAGAATGGAGCCGCAGCCGAAGGCTTAAGGAGACTTCCATATCACAAAAAAACACCTCGGCGCTGACTGTCTTGACTGTTGCTGAATGTGCACACGCTCCCGCACAGACACACATGTAATTTGCAGTCAGGTTTATCCAATAGCTGTCCTGCCTTTTTTTCCCCCTGATAAACACGGTGAGTTTTAACATCTCGCTCCGTGGCTCAGAGAGCACTTGCTCAGACCTCTGACACAAATCACACACACCTTATTGCATGTGCATATGAATGAATGTGGAACCCTTTTTGATGTAGCACTTTTATCACCCGCATATTATTGATATATTTCAAAATTTCTGATGGATTACACTACATATAAAGAACTACTTTTAGAAATACATTACCACCAAGCTCCATAAATACCTTTGTTTTCCACTTTTCTCTTATTATCACGACCAATATTACTTTTTTGCTATTAATTTAATTTAAAAAAAAGCAAAAGGCAGCAGTGGTGTACATTATCAGAAATGCACTCATCAAATTTTAAAGAAGTGGCATCTTATTTTATTCATTAAGAAATCCATTAAAAGGCCTTATTCCTTGCAAGTATGTAAGAGATGTGCTTTTCAAGGTAGAGCTAGGGCAAATCCACTCCATCAGCTAATGACGGCACTCATTACACAGAGAAGCTGGCTAATGAAGGCGCGGTGGCCGGCCGATCCCCTCACCCAGCATAAAGCCCTATGAAATGCTAATATCTCACTTCTAATTAAAGGATACTAAGTCCAAATGCACCTTCACGGCCAGTAGCTGGCAACATAAATTTTATTTTTCAACACTACACTACACCCAGAGATGTGCCTGAGCAACATTCCATTAATTCATATTTAATACCCCCACTAGTCCTGCGTTTGCCTTGCTATCTGCCTCTGCTCTCCTTCTCTCCTCTCTCAGCTTTATACTGTGAGTAGGCACATCATTACGCTTTCTAAGAGTAATTTTTTTTTTTTTTTTGCTTTTTGTTGGTGCACATATTACTTTGAAGTGCTTCCAGAAATAAACACATATGCACACAACAGCCTTTCTGTGTGTCACAGGGGAAAGGTCAGGGAAAAAAACAAAGAGAAAAAAAGGAAAATGTGCCAGTATTGCCCCGGCTGCACCTGTATACATTTACAGTGTTTACACATCTTTGGCTGTAAATATGTTTACAAGAAAACCTGCTGCCCTTCTCAGAAACTGACCTTGAAGCCAGTAAACAAGCCTTTCGCAAAGTTCATTAACGTCAAAGAGTATAGGTTTTCCCCTCAGATGGAAAAAAGCAAAAGGTCAGTGCCATTACCTTATCAACAAAATCTAACTGTAATGGAGCAGACGTTGTTGGGCCTCAACAAACACAAAATATAACAAAGAAATGATGTACACAGTATGTTCATGGATATAGTAATGTACAACATCATTGAATCTTATCATTGTAATCATCCCTAGTTAAAAATGTCAACTCAATAATTTGAGCACTGTGTGGAAGTCACTGTGACTCAGACGATGCATTTCATCACTGGCCATTGGCCAATCAGATGAATACCATGGATCTCATATCTATTCCGAGAATTTAAAAAAAAGTGTCTGGTTTTACTGTGAATGCCTGCTCATATTCAACGACCTGATTAAGCAACTTCAACCAAATCATTTTATGAAAGAAATCATCACCAACACAAAAGCAAACTCGATTACACATGACTGCACGGCCACTTCAAGAACCAGTAACTTTCAAACTGCACAAATAATTCAAATGCTTTATTTAACTTGCGATCATCTTTAAAATGTTAAAATACAAATTGTTTCACATTTAGTGCATCATCTTGCCAAAGGGGAGCAGTAAAATGCATGAATTTAAAGGTCAGTGTTAAGAACATATCATATGACGTCTGTTTGATCCCGGCCCAAGTATTTTCCCAAGGATTCTCTGGCTCTGTACTGTGTAAATCACGCAGTCTGACCTTCTACATTCCTCATGCTCTGTCCTCCCATTCATCCGCAGGCACAGATAATACTGGGCAAATATCATAAACGTGAGGATTTTAGGATTGAGGTGAGGCTGCCATCATCTTCCACCAACTGGGGAAAAGAAAGCCCATGCATCTGAAAGAGGCCTATTTCCACCTACTGCCAGACTAACCTGCTGTGAGGTTGCCTGACCCTAATGCCTAATAGCCTATATACTGACAATCCATGGAGAATACTCGCAGATGATTGGCAATTTTAGCAACGTCCAGTTGTCCGATTTTGTCTTGATAAAACATGCAAAACTATCCACCTCTGCTTGGTCCAAACACAAAAAGGTTAAATCTCTATTATTCATTCAATCTGCAATAAGAAGTAACACAACATTTTACAACTGCTGCTTTGGGAAACTTCAGAACAATTAAAATAAAAGAGCCTCGGCCTCTAGAAAGCTACATTTCCTCTGCAGTATCCCGGGGTTTTTCTGAGTTCATCCAAGTATCATAAAGGGCCTCTAAGAATCGCCAAGATGTTTCCAGTTCAAACGTAGTGTCGGCTTTGGGCCAGGGCGTGACCTGCAGCTGAACCGGCCTCAGCTCGGCCACAGGGAGGAGGGCAACAACCACTCCAAACACACCACCCCACCCCCTGATAAATAACTTAACACAGCAAACAGAGGCCCATCCGTCAACCTACACATAGCTAACACAGGGACAGAGACAGAGATCGATGGCGAGACAAAGAAAGACAGAAGGAAGGGGAGAAAGACAAGAAGAGAGGGGACAGAGAAGGAGAGCGGTGGGGGTACATTGTGAGGGCATCTAACAGTGCAGAGTAGATAAATATCACACAGGAGCCTGGGCCAAGCAGCATGCAAGGCCAAGTACTGTAAGGCTGTGAAAGCCAGGCTATTTTGCCGAGCTGTGACATTTGTTTCTTATTGTCTAAGTGGCAGCTGAAAGCGTCTCCCTGCGAGGGCCCCTCGGCTCTGCTCTGGCCCGCTTTGACAGGGAGGTAACCATATTAGGACGTGTATGGTAAAGTAAACAATAACATAGTTGCAATGAGATGGAAATTTTTCAGCTAATGGTGTTTGTCATTCCTGTTTTCAGTGCACTGAGCGGGCCCTGTGTTTTTTCTAGCCGGCCAGGGAGACTTTGTTTATGAAAACAACGCAGGAGCCAAGGCTAAAACCAGAGCAAAAAAAAAAAAAGAGGAAAACTGTAAATAAATATCAGTTTAAAAAATGCCTCCACCTTTTTCATTTGATTACATAAATAAAACCCACATTTGGGTAGAAGCAGCCTTTCGCTTTCCCTCCCAGGCCTTGTCCACACTAGGGCGGCTAAATTTGAAAAGCATATTTACCTCTCCGGTTTGGCCTGCCCTCCACGGGAATTCACCAGCCGTCACAGATGCGAGCTGTACTATTTAAAAACACTCTGCAGTGATTTAATCTAAAAACAATGGTCTTTCGATGGAAGCTGGTAAAGTCCCTTTACTAGTTTCACTTTATTCAGCAGTCTGACATAAAGAAACTGAGAAATATGTCAATTAAAACCCTTACATGTTGTGTTTTGCTGCACTGGAACACAATACAAAAGTTCCAGCCCGATCTCTGCAAGCTGTGTACAAATAACACGGCTTTATTGTGTGCAGTGTGTACCCTGAAAGTGAAATTTTGCGTACATGTGTTACGCCAGTTCTTCCCCTTAACTTCTATGGAGAGCAGATGTGCCCATGGTGGAGGTCGGAGTTGATGGATGGGTGAAACAAACTCTGGATTTTCACTCAGGAGACCAATGTTCATGTCCTGTGTGACATTAAAAGTTAACTTGTTTTAACCCAAATCCATAAGTTGAGGGACATAATATATTTATGTGACGATGTATACTATGTCACATAAACGTAAGTTAATGTACTTCTTTTAACACAAACCATTATCCTTTCCTATACACAACCAAGTAGTCTTGTTACCTGAACAGAAGCAAACTGCAACAGTTTCACAATGTTAACCATTATTTTTGCAACATGATGACAAAAGTCACATGTCTATGGGTCTGTTCTCCACAGAGGTCAATGTGAAGGATTGGTGTATGTACTGCATGCAATCTAAAAGTGTAAAGTCGTGGTATTTAAATGCAGACTGAAGAGGTGGGGTTGCAGCAATCATGGAGAGTCAGAGGGTGGATAACGCAAAGCTGGGTATCACGTCATTGTTTTGATGTCAGCACTAAAAAGATTTCACTTTTTCAATGCTTCCATTCCTTTGAGGAAATAAGACATTCAATGTTGTCTCAAAACAAGCAGCTGAACAAGAACTCAACCTGAGTAAAACACAGTTAAAACTATAGGCAGACTTAGGACTTATGGTCCAGTCCCACCAGTTCATTACAGTGAAATCCCTGAAATCAGCAGATTTGCTCATAAGGACGCAGTAAATCTGCATCTAAATTTTTCAACTTCCATGAACTTGCACCGTCCAACAGCGAACTATCTTGACACTACTGACCTTTAAGGCACCACAGAGCCACAGAGTCCAACATGGAGGAATCTAATAGCTTATTAGCCGTGTTGTACTGTTAACTTTATTCCAACCCTCTTCTGTCAGAGTAGAACTTTCTCCACAAAAGAAGTATTGCTTACAGAAAGTTATAAAACAGGAGTTAATGGTACAAATCATCTTCTGAATAAACTGTGCGAACGTAGCTAAGTTTTCTTGGAGAGATTTTATCCTCCTTCAGTGATTCATTATTGAATGAAATGATGGACAAAGGCCCAGTAGAGAGAAAACAGAAAGAAGTTTAAAGAGCTATTGTTACTGACTAGTGCGGGCCCAGCTGGCTAGCGTGTGTGAAATTTACCAGCTAATTTAGCCCTGCGAGTATTCCCTACGCCACCAAACATCAATAAGCACATGTTTTGCAGAAATACACAGATGGATTATGTAGTGCTCAAACACGTATGGCTGGATCGCTCTAATGTTTCCTCTAACACTAGCCGTCTTGATGCACACTGCTCTTTCACCAATCACAGGCAGCGATGGAGGGCGGGGCACAAGGCCTGTGAGTCATAGATGCAAAATTTCTCAATGAGGGACAAAGAGTAGATGCACTTCCAGCTCCTTTTTATTTTTTATAAGGGAAAATCATGGTGAACAAAATATTGATAACAGTAGAGTATTTTTACTAGAGATCGTCCGATATGTTTTTTTCAGGGCCGATACCAATTGTTAGTAGTCAAGGAGGCAGATAACCGATATTTGGAGCCGATATTCATTTGCAGTAAAAGTGAAAATATTGGTTTAAAAAATTTGAATAATAAGAACTCCAGCACTTAACTTTGTTTCTATGCCTTTAAGCATATGTTTATTAAACATCTTAGACAATAAACAACTTCTGTGTTTGAAAATTATAACAAAAAGGGGGGGAGGGAGCAGGGAGCTTCCTTATTGTTGAATGAAATAACTGAGATATGATTTGATATGCTTGGTTTCAACTTGGCTTCTCGCTAACTTCAACAGCATGTTGAGATATTTAGTAGAAAAGTAGCCCTCATTCTGCTGTTTGCTTCACTGGTCACTTGTTCTCCTCCCTATTCATCACTGCATGTTTTTGTATGTGTAAGAGTGGAAAACAAAGACTCAGATATTTTCCAGACCTTTTGAATAATATCCTGCTGCTGACTCACTGGTCAGCTAAAAAAAAAAAAAAAGAGCTTTACCTCAGCATGAAGCTGTAAAAAGGAAAGTTGTTAACGCTCACACTGTGCTAATTTTCACATGCATTTCTGTAGACATACAACACATACAGGCAGGTATAGGAGGAAGTAAAAGTGCAACTCCTCCACTTCTGTCCTCTCCACATGTTGACTTTCTTTGTTTGGTTTTTACCCACCTCGCTCCAGCGCTCTGTGTCTCTCAGCCTCATTCCTAATCTCACACCAAAAATGCAAGCTGTTTATTTGCGTAGGGCTGAAGCCATTCCATTAAGTAGCCCCACCAGGTGCTTTATCCCTAAAAGGGATTTGTTTTCTAAAATAAACGGAGAAAGCAAAGGACTGCCAAAGTGATATTTACCATGACATGAAGTGATTGCAACAAAGTCAAAACTATCCAAATAAGAATCACTGCGTCTTGTAGGAACTTTTTTGGGAATTTCCTTACATAGTCAGAGACCTTCTCTCGTCTGACTGGAAGCCATAAACAAGTGTTCTCTTAATGTGTCATAATATATAAATGTATTCTATTGATTCAGGGAGCAGGGAGAGCATGCACATATTAAGTTACATTTGATATTCCAGCAGTTGCAGTATAGTATATTGTTTTGCAGTAAAGGCAGCCTGACAGATGCCGGCCTAGGTTACCTCAAAAAAAGAAGAAAAAAAAAAGAAAAAAAAATCTCTGTATAGTCATTTTGTTCAGAGGACAACAAATCAATCCAAGTTATTAGTTCCATTTCATCTTTTCTGGAGCCGAGACACAAGGCCAAAGCTAAAAAAGAGAGCTCTGACACCTTTTCTCACTCTTGTGATTTTCTTTTCATCTTGCTGTAAGACAACTCATCTGCGGATGGAATTTGCTTACTTCTGTCACCTCAGTCAATCTCGCACAAAGACTGTGTCACGTTAGCCGTCTGCACCTGGTAGCAGGCTGACATTATCAAAGCTCCTCACTCTCCTCGCAGACCAGAGTTTATACATCCGTCAATATGTTTCAGACCAAAAGAAGACATGTCTGTTTGATGCTGATAGAAAAAGAAATTGAAACTTGCCAAACGCGCCCCCCCCCCAAAAAGGATATTTTAAGTAGCTTCAAGATAACACATCTGTGATAACATTATCAGGGCAATTCTTTCTACCTCAGAGCAGAAGATAATTCACATAAAAGTTGTAGGAGATGCAAGAGGAAATAAGAATGTTACTCTATTGTGTGACATAATGTATTCAGCATAAGGCATGCGTGTAACTGTGCAACCTGTTTAGTCAGACAATACAGAGGCGGGCGATCTGCCAGTGTGTGTTCTGATAGCAGCTGATGCGGCCATGGGAGCAGAGCATCAGATAGGGAAAGCAGACAGCGACCAGGTGAGGGTGTTTAGAAGGCTTTGACACATCCTGTGATCTCAATCAACAGGAAAAGGCAGAAGCACGCCGCCGCTTTATGCCTCTGCCTTGGCCTCCATTGTGACGTCTTTGTAGGGACGATAATTTTTCATTTTCACGCTGCCTTGCATCTATTCTGCCTGTCACTGTTTTTAACTACAGCAGCCAAGCTCAGAGAGTAGATTACGGTACTTACAGTGCATGAAAAACACAGCAACAAAACTGCCAGTGACAGAAGCTTTTAACTTTCTTGCTAGAAATCTCCCCCATGTGGCACTTTTGCTACAGCGAGTTGTTTATTATGTTCCAAGCTCGGCATAAGCGATTAAAGGAGCTCTTAAGAATCAAAGTGTTATAAATGCATGGAAACACAGCCGGCTGTAAATGCCACAGAATTAGAAGCTTACCAAGCCTAATACTAATACATGGCAATTTTCAGCTTGATGCTGATATAAAGAAATTACTTTTTTAAAGTAAGCAATAAATGCAGTCAAGGGAACTATTACACAGGCCCTATTTTCATCCCAGCATAAATCTGCACACGGCTGTTCTGTGGCTCCTCAACTCATGAATCCACTTGTTTATTCGTAACACTTCCATAAAAAGTGGATTAAACAAAGCAACCTCAACAGCTAAAACTAAGGCAACGTAAACTGAAGCATTTACAGCAAAGGAGGAATTACGAGAAACTGAGTGTTTGCATGTTGTGCTCTTCCCTCCCTTACATGGATTCATGAAATTCAAATGAAGTCCAGAATGAGACGATAACATTTTGAGGCTCTCAATCAAAACACAGGAACATGTTTTGGGCATCTGTGGATTCGAGAAAGTTGGATGTCATCAGGTCAGAATAAATTGGCCAAACAAGCAGCCAACACGCAGCACACATCAGAGGCAGCCCTATGGCATAGATATGCCCATATGATCACAAGTATTCCATATGTCCATATCAAAACTTCTGTCGGACTGCTCTAAGACTTTCCCTACATTTCTGCTTCCTAATTTGCAAACAGTCACTGATAAAAAAACGTACGGCTGGTCCGAATGTAGACAAGAGCGAACACCACGCTTTCACACACAAACACATACACTGTATTAGAGTCTATTGCCCTTTGAAAGAGCTTTAAACACCAAGACATAGTAATCCCATAAGCTGCCACGGGGATTAAGCATTAGTGATGCAATCAAAATCACATTGGAAAGTTGTGTCAATAATTAGGCTTGATTTTGCCACATTAACATTAATCAAACAGCCATTTGGAAGCCGGGGCTGATCTTACATCTGGAGCAGGCAGCTGAGGGGCCTGCTGGAGTGGACTCCACTATGCGGAGAATGCACTCCACATAAACAGCAGCAGCATGAATCTTCCACATCAATTTTTTGACAAGGCTCTGCTTTCCAAATGTGGGGGTGATTGTCTGAATCAAGTAAAGGAGGAGTGCGGGCTGTTTAACAGATTGTAGGGATGAGGGCCTCCTCTTACAATGAAGAGAATCCTGAAGCATCGCTAACTGATACGATGACAGTCACAGCTGCTTTTGCTTTTCCCAAACTCCACAGAGAAGCTGCAGCAGTTAATATTTAAGATGGCAATAATCTATCAGTGATGGCTTCATGTGAAAAATCAAGACATTGGGCCATAAGTACGACCACCCCTTCAGTCCAATCTGTTTAAAGAAATGTACTCTAGGCAGAATGCTTAAATGGAATTTTTTTTTTTGCTGTTTTCTTGTGGGAAGAAAATTTTCAAATTTAGCATTTTGTTTAAACTTACCATAAAAACAAAAAAACAACTGTTAGCACAAGTCTATGGAAATAAGGGCATGAAAATGATTCTATGAAAATATAGATATTTCAAGAACAAAAAGAAGGACAATTTGTGTTATCCTTGCTAATTTTACTAATGTGTCTTTCAGGATATTACTAAAAAAAATTAATCCTGGTGAAATCCAAGTTACACTTCACTCACGACAGCCTCACATGACAAAAGCACTGCTCAAATGTACAGTCGTTATTCGGCACATTACTGCACATGTTCTACCTGTCCAACTGCGAGTCACAACATGTTGACAGAGGGAGAGAATGAGAGAGAGATAAAGAAGAAATGATAAAGGCAGACAAACAAAAGAGTGAGAGAAAGAGACGATGGTGAGGCTGAAGTTAGACAGAAAACAGACGCACTCCTCCTCTGAAGCCCTGAGCTCCTGAAGTGTTAACGCTCCCCCCACGTACCCACACACACATACACACACATAAAAAACTTCCCAACAGTCCTACTCCACCTCAACGGGTTGCTCCAGCTAAAAGCTCACATCCTGGGGGCCCTTCTCAGATAGGGAGGCGGGCGAGAGGAGCAAACACAAGATATCCACCAGAATGACTGAGATGCCAACGATAGCAAGACTGAGTGCGGTAAACCTCGCCCCCTCTTGTTTGGTAAACATGGCATTACCATATTTCAGCTTTTCCAGACAAATGTCAACATGCACAAACAGACAGATACCTCCACACTGAGCAGCAGGTTCTTCAATAGTGCAGCTTAAAGCTAATTCACAGGCAGCAACTTATCACTAACTCCGTTTTGACCTTCAGGGGGAAACTGTCCCTTTATTAATCACCATGCATCTCAAACCACTGTCAGACTGCACCTGTGGACGGCCCACCACCACCAAGCCTCCCACCATCTCACATGCACACTCAAAATACAGTACACAAACATGACAACCACGCCACATTCAGTTAATTATTAAGCCAGTCCATTACTGCATTCGCACACATGCAGCGGCTGGAGTCTGGTGAATGATTGTGTGTTTACCTTCTCCAATGACTTGCTTATTTAAAGCAATCTTCAGTTCCAGCGGTGGTGAAACGGCCTCCTCGCCCTGCGGACACAAGATGGAGAATTATTTATAGTTGATGAAATAATTACCGCTGCAGACCATAATGCAAGTCTTCAGCACCTACAAGCAAAAAGCGACAAAGAGCAAATGGGTGTAAACCAGTGCTGTCGAAAACCAGTTGCCCACCAGTTGCTAGTGATTAGAGTTGATACCGTTCACAGTCTTATAAATGTTATATGCGATTCTCTGCATTCCTGTGCCGTTTCCTTTGTTTGTATGAAGCCGTATCGGTCAGCGTACCTTCCTTTGCTGCTACGGACGCACAGCCACCATCAGCTCAGAGCGAGGCAGAAGGCACCTTTGGTTTATCGTCCTATAACCTACTATTGTGACCGTCACACACATGCTTGCATTTGCATCAGTCTGTTAACTACAACTACACCCACTGATGATAACAGACGGACAATGGGGCTGTCTGCTGTGAGTGAATGGTTTATTTGCAAGACAAAAACTTTTCATATTGCAGACAGTAGAGGCGCTTCTTGCTCCCCCTCCTGGTGGTGAACACAGCGTACCTGTACCTGCTCTGGCCTGTCTCAACTCCCCCTGGGCGGCCCTGATCTGCATGCACACAGCTTTCCTAACTGAGCACTCAACCCAGGCAAGGAGAGATGAAAAAAAAAAAGAGAGAAGGAAACAAAATCTTATTTTTATGGTAAACTGAGAAGTGACTGTGGGGCAATATCTCAGGTGCATTTGAATAAAAGCATTAAAGCATATCCAAATACGAAAGGAAAAAAAAAAAAAAAAAAAAAAGCTCCAACTCCCTCTCCCACCATTCTCTTCTGCCGTTTACATTTGGCAGTCAAAACTGCGGCCAGGCATTTGTGGAAGTGTTTATCTAAAGCAGACTGAGCATAGATAAAAACACACCGGCCCAACTTGCCCAGTTTCAGCATTAATTATGTGTTAAATGCCCTTGTTGAAAATGCGAGTCAACATGTAGCTCACTCTGAACTCTACTGAGGGTTGAACAATCATCGAAAATGGACCATTCCCACACAACTACCCTATTATTGTGATTCATTACACTTCAATTAACATATCATCAATGGAATCGTAAATCAATGGCGAGTGGTGACAAATGACAGATATTTTCAGTTTCAAACTCCTAAACATCATTAATTCCCATCACCTGAAAGAGCCCCGGGAGCTAAATGAGTTTACCCAACGCATAACATCCATTTAGATAAATGTTCCATCATTTTAATGACGGAAAATTTGTATTGGAGAGAAAAGGCAACAACGGGATCCTGATAGCAGCTGTACGCCTTTTCTCCTTGTAATATAATGCCCATCTTGTAATGCCTAAACAGATAATTGTCTCCATTTCAAACAGCACAAGGCTGTAATATTGCCATTTAGAACAGTGGGGGTGCGGAGAACGTAGGGTGAGGATAAACAAGCACACGCTGCTTCGCCCGGTTGGGAAAACGGAGCCCATCACACACTCCCACATTGAGATTTTAGGGAACAGAACAACTCCTGGTTGAGATAATTACCCACCTAGGTGGGTTATGTGCATGCTCAGTAAGAGGCTTAAGCTAAGAACATGAATCAAAATGCAACAATTTCAAAAGACAAAGGAAACTAAGGAGCATTTGCAAGGTAAAGTCTTGAGAGGATGTTGTAGGTGTACCGTGTTAAACAAAGTGGAAAATAGGACAACAAAGACTTCTGACAAAGAAATATCTCATAGCAGTTACACGACTCTGGTGTGCAACAGACAGCCTGATACCTTTAGAGGAGCTGATGATCCAAATAAATGTTTCCATTCTCTATGCAAATACCACAGGCTTCATTGTAATTGTGGTAGAAAAAAAAACAGCAAACACCCTATTTTCAGAGGAAATGGACAATCAGAAGGGTTTTTCGCTATGGTAATGAACTGCTGTGGTTACATCTGAGCACGAACAAAGACTCATTTTATCCTGTCCACAAACCTGTGAAGTGGACTTCCCTATTTGTGAGGGGGGGGGTCACGGCTTCACAATATGCTCTCTAGTCCCAGGTATGTTATCAGTGCCTTTGGCTTTGTTGTAAGATTGCATGTTCAAAATATGAATTAATACCCCTCCACTGAAACGCACCCGATCCCAACAAAAGGCCCACATTCACTGTGGACAGCTCTTCAACTCCTCTAATGGACAGGCTCTCCTCTCTCTTCACACCGTGCAGACAAAAAGACGAGGGCCCATGAATATTTACCACTAAGTAAAGTTATTCCATTAATTACTCTAAGCACGCTTAATACTGTATCTGTGGCTACTTCTGTGGCAGCTCGTTAATGAACCTTCACACATCATTACCATATTAATTAATGCTTAACTCAATGGTCGTCAATAGGAAGCTGCCAGAGTTGTCTCTCGGTCCTTTTACAGCCCATGTGGGACGTTTCGATCACTTAATATCGGTATCTGGATAGATTCACAGTATCTGTTCATCGTGCCAGGGCCTCTGTGTGTTTGAATAAGACAAAAAAAAAAAAAAAGTAGTGGCACTGGTTAACACTCCTCAAGGCTGGTGGATCCACATTAAGAGCATTGTGTAAATAAGAAGAGGGCGTAGGAGAGTTTGAGCTGTGTAGAGCCAGTGATATCTATATACAGGGTCATTGGTGTTTGTTTTTAGGGTGTGTGCAGGAGATTTTCCAAAGTCACTGTCTGTGCTCTGAAACACAGGAAAATCTAAAGCATGACTCACTTCTCGACAAACGCAGCTGCTTACTGTATGATATGATCTGCTAAAAGGGCTGACTGCACACTATTTTCTCCCTCTTTTCTTCTGGTCTTGTTTTTTTTTTTAAAGGAGGACTGATTAAATGAGAAACATGGCTAAGTCTCGTAAAGACAAAAAAAAAAAGGTCCGCATTTGAAAAAGTGAAAAAACAAGCATTGTTTTTTTTTCCTTTTTGATGTGATTGGCAGGATCCTGGCATTATATTGTAACACCCACACAGACTGTAAACAACAGCACTTTCTGACACGCAAACAGACTCAAAACCCACCAATTAAACCCAACTTCAATCCAGCCAGCGCTTTTTCTGGGTGCTTTTTTCTGATTCTTTTTTTTTTTTTTTCTAAGCTTAAAAGGCAACAGTGCAGTCTGGTGAATGTCAGGCCTGTCTGATCCCCCAGATTCTTTGGACCTGCCCTCACATTTTGCTGAGCTAAGAACAAAGTACACAGAGTGCACACAGAGAGCTTTGCTGCCTTAATACCAAGGAAGTGGAATTTCACTCCTAACCCAAAACAAACAAGGCCACACATTTCTTTACACTATTTAAATGAGCTCATTGAATACAAAAAGTCCTATCACATTGATATCCAGTGAACACTCTTTCTTCAGGATGTCTAATCTATCCACTCACGAGGGAAAAAATAACATCAGAAAACTGCAATTTGTGAATCTGCCGAAAAGTCACAGCTGGGGCAGCTCAGGATCCCCACGGTTGGAAAAAGTGTCACACTTAGCACGTGAAATTAGATCAGCGCCGTCGAAAAGTTCAACCTGATCTACAGTACAGATACAGTATAGAGAACGCCGGGCCGACACACAGTGAACATTATGCAATCCTATTTTTATAACCAACCCCTTTCCACCTTGTCAAGTGGGAGGACTGTCAATTCTACCCAGCCATATCAAGTTTCCACTCTCGCCCAGGTCCCGGCTCCTCTCCGACCACAGATCCTGTGCGCTATTAATATCAATAAGCTGTAGATTCCATTTCCCCAGACAAAGACAAAGGGAGATCAAGAGGCGATGAGTGAGGGGAGGAACTAATACCCTCACGCATCACCGCGGGGTTACCACTTACTATGACCTCCAACCCTGCTGCACTGACAAAAGGAAAGATTTTGCACATGAACTCGTACACACAATATGCTGGCACCCATGCACATACATATAGTGACAGCACACCCACATCCAGGCAATGCAAATATAAGCTAACTGCTGTCTGACGTTTTCAAATCTTTTGTGAGTTTTGAACTTACAGAACACATTCGTCCATTGAACTTTGCATCTCATCTCGCATGTGCTTCTTTATGCTCATTACAACTCAAATTTATTCAAATATATAGTTTAAGGACTCAGAGATAAGTGGTGACTAGAATGGGTTTTTATTGACAGTAAAGTTTATTATTCAGGCATTTTGAAGGAACAAGCTTCACCTATAATTTCTGTGCTGAGTGCATTTAGATTTGAAACGACAACCTCAGACACAAAGCAACTAACAATTATTTTCATCATCATCGGATCTGTCACTTATTTTCATGATTATTCAAGTAATTGTTTTGTATTAAAAAAAAATGTCAGAAAATAGTGAAAAATGCATCACAATTTCCCAAAACCAAAGATGGCATCTTAATGACAAAAATAAATTGAAAAAGCTAAAAGTAGCAAAATTTTCTTCTCTGAAAAAATGAGTCACATAATTCACAGAATAAGCGTTTCAGCTGTTCTCAGCATGCAGAAGTAACTGCCTGTACACCAACTCTGTCAATCACTTACAGAGCACACCTACAAACACACCCTCGTGGACATGCACACATCCACCAGCGTCCCATAAAAGGCAAATAGAGGAGGAGAAGAAAAGAATGAGAGAAAGTGTGGAAAGATAATGAAATCTTTACAGACTTACCCACGAACAGTTAAACAGACTTTCATCATGTTCATGAAACTGTATATTGATGCAGATTCCCTCCAAGCACTGAGTGTTTTGAAATCCACTTCTGAAGAAGAGGAGAAAGCTGCCAGTGAAAGTAGCAGGTATGGAGTAGCTGAAGTAGTGTGTGGTAGTTGAGTGTGTTCGTATTTGTGTGTATGTGTGTGTGTGACAGAGAGAGAAAGAGAGAGAGAGAGAGAGAGAGAGAACTACAGTCCAGACTGCAGTGTTGAGAGGGACTGGAGGTATGTGGTCTTAACACAACAAAAGCTGGTGCCTTGCTCTAGATTAAATATGCAGGAAGAGGCCCCTTTGCATAAACAAAAACACTCAGCAAATGAAGAACTGGCACAGAGCAGATGCCTGCTGAGAGCCCTACCTGTCCTGGCCTCTTTTAATTAGACAAGAGCAGGCAGAACAAATGAACATCAACACGGTCACACAAGGCAGAACAAAAAGGAAGGGGGGGAGAAAAAAGGGCAGAAAATACGTCCTCAATCCTCAAAAATGTCCTTAATGAGAAGAACAGAAGTTTATAGGGAAGCTGTAAAAAGGCTGCACAATTTTCATTTTATAAAGTTATAAAGAAGATTTTTCTTGTATGACCATGTTGTCAGATACTGTGCGTAAGTATTTTACATTCAAATAAATGTATTTGCCAATATTACTTTGTCATATTGTTGATAAAACTCTCCCTAAAGTTGAACTGTCTGATTCGAACCAGAGCATGAAGACTTCAACATGAAGCTGCTTAATTACAACCTAAAACGCTAATTAAAATGTAAAATATAAAATTTAATTAATTTAAGTGGGTCATTTTTTGGTGTGGGTTTTCATTAAATTATGTCCTGGATTAAAAAAATGCACCTTGTGATCCTTTTAATTCATCTTTACATATGCTTCTCCTCTACACACCTCGGAGTGGAAATGGGAAGAAAAAAAAATAAAAGCTGAATTTTAATCAGCAGCAAAAATTGATTTATACCGAGGTCCATTGTCCATGTCTTTCTTTTTAAAGTCGCTCTCCCTGCCTCTTATTCTCTTCATCTATCTGTCTCTCCCTCTGTTTTTTTCTCATTTAGGACAGGAATGCAGAAGCGTGTGGTGGTTGGGCGGGGGGCTGTCAGAGTTAAAAAAAAAAAAAAAAAGAACCAGAGGAGAATGGGAGCTGAGCCCCTCCAGAAAATCTGGAGAGTGGCGTCAGATGCTGAGTGACACATACTGATGTGGCCAGTCAAATATGTCATTTTCATGTGAAACCCTCTCAGATGGATCACGGGGGAAGGGAGAGGGGGGGGCGAGAGGTGAGGTGACACTAGGTGAAGGGAGGCTGTAGAGGGGACGAGAGGGAGAAATTGAGGGGGTGAATGGGAGTCGGAGAGAGAGAGAAAGCAGAGCAGAAATGAGACCTCTGGAAAATAAACAGGGTGTTGGGTTTCAAAGGCAAGCGGGACACAGGCATTCCATTGTTCAAGCCAATTATCAGTGGAAAATAATAACAACAGATGGATCCAGAGCGGCCAACTTGTGCCGGAGCACCCTGGCGCTGGAGAACAGATGATGAAATGTGAGAGTGCTGTCGGAGGGGTTGGTGCGTGTGGACGAGGGGAGGGGGGGGGCACACGCACACACAGCACACACACACACACACACACACAGCTCCACACACCAGATGTGAACTTCCACAAGGACAGTTTAATATGTGCTCTCTGGCCACCACTTGTGCCGCGCGTCTCGGGCATACCAGACGATGGCTCGGTCAACACCTCCATGTGTTCAAAAGGGGCGTCTGAAGTCAGATGACACATATGGCTCCCGTGTTGTCGTGTGATAAATTCAAATCCGTGCATTCCTTTTATGTTCAACAGAGCAGGGTCATTTGATGGCGAACACATGCTTGTTGCTGTAAGTGGAGTGCTGGAACAACACTACAATGCGGAGTAGTTAGAATGAAGATATATTCTTTTCCTTTTTTTTCGGGCCCCCGGATTTTCTTTTATTCAAATCAGCACATATCCCACATGACCTGTTGTGATGTTTTCATTTGATGTTTTCCAGCGTGCCCAACGTTCGCAGGCAGGCAGATGCAGCAGTGCAGCGGAGACAGACCTCATTGACTCTGGCTTCATTCACAGATCCCTCATATCAGCCGCAGACTGACAGGCAGCGGAGGGGGCTGCAACCTTAAAACAAAACCAATTCTCTGTGTGCCTTGTCAAGGGTGGGAGATGTCTGCAGATAGCAGTACAAAAGATCTGCCCTTCCTTTTCACAAGAAAAGAGAAGTTTTCGTTTCATTAACTCCAGACTAAAGCGTAATTATCTCCCTATAGACCTTAATCACCAACAGAAGGATAATAGAACAAAAAGCGGTTTCTTCTTCAGTCATTAAAGCTTTTTTTTTTAATGTTGTTGTTCTTTTTTCTTTCCTCTGCACTTCAGATGAGTCAATCAAATAATGCAAAAGAATCTTGGGGGCACAAGTCTCATTTTCAGATATTGCCAGGCACAGAGGGTGAAAGATTTTGGGCCATAAAAAAGACTCCTTTTACTTGAGTGAGCCAACTTTGGCCTTTTTCTATCTGGCTGTTTGGCCTGTTGACCAATGGAGGCCATTGAGAGAAGAGGCCAACATACACACACGGAGATGACTGAAGTGGTAAATCACTATGATTGAAAATGCTTGAAATAAGATCAGGTTAAACACCAAAATACCACTTTAGAATTGTATGTAATCTAAATGATGGAGATTGCTTGAAGGTGCTTGTGATACTGTACCCCCAAATGATAAATCCCTGGAGAATTGCACATAAGGATTTCTACTGGAGAGAAAAAAAAGAATGGAAAACTTTGCCTAGATTTAATTAGCTTATGAGAAATAATTGCCATTAGCAATCCTCGTCAAATGGGGTTGAGGCATTTTGCTGTGGAAAAAAAAAAAGTCATATTTTTGGACGATGAGGAGACAAAGGGTTTTCAAACAGGAACTGGCGAGCCATCAGCCGTTTTAGTGCACTGAGACTGAGGTCGAGTTAATTAGACTATTGTCATTTTAATCAGGACAGCTCGGCGGCCATCACTTCCTGAAAGAGCCAGTGGACTTTAAACGGCTGAGGGATTTTTGTGTGTGCGTGAATGCATGCGCGTGTGTACCCTGCATGTGTGTGTTGGGCCCGAGGTGTCACCCAGCTATGGGTTATGGAGTATGGTCTGGTTCTCTCACATGCTTAGAACATTAATGAGCTGGAGACACACCAAGGAAACAAAGACGCCTGGAGGATCACCAGGGGAAACTACTCGCCTCTGCTCTACTCATGTCTCTGTTCATTTGAAAATAATTTAAATATCAAATATTTGAAATAATTTGCTTCTCCCTGGCTATCAGATTTTGAATAGAGAGTCTTTCATGTCTTCGTTATTATGTTCTTCACTGGCATTAGCATTTAAAACATAATTAATGTAACCATATTTCCTAGGTGCTTGCCATTATGTTACAATAATGGTTTATTTTTTTTCTGATTTCCATATTTTATGAATACAATCGGCAGTTCATAATAACAAACCAAAGAATGGCAAATGATATATCAAATCTTTGCTGAATATCATTAATCTAAAGAGAGGTTTAATCAAAACTGACAAAGGGCTGGATTTAACCTCCTCTAGGCTCGCTAGATGAAATTTACTTTGTGGCACCTTTAGTGACGAAAAATAAGGTAGAGATGGTTAAGTCTCATCTTAGTTCAGCCACCAGCCCTCAGAGCGAGAGCAGGGAGGTGGAGCTGAATAATCGAGCTGGCAGAGGACCTCTGCCAATCAGCAGGGGTGATAAAAGGGCCAGCCCAATATTAACACCAAAACATCTTTGCAACTTTTCCCCTGGCCACAGTTCAGGTCATCTGTGGACAAGGTGACAATGATAACCTGCAGACAAATGCTGGTGAACTTCCCCCTGTGACACTGCCGCCAGCCCCGGGGCAGGACTGGCCAATGACATGAGCCAAGCGTCTGAGAACAAAGTCGACTAGTGCAATATTTCATATTCACCGACCTCAAGGGAAACGGCATTAAAAGGGACCGGAGCAGTTCTAGCACATTTGACTCCATGCCACTTTTTTACTGTGTCTGTTTATGATTATATTAATAGTTCCGGAAGTTCATCGTTTTTAACATCAGTCATTAATATTTCACAGGGAGTTAATATTAATCTGATCAGAAATTATCTTCCTTCAATAATTCAATATACACATTAATAATTCAATAAAAAGAATGTTCAGCATATTTGAGGGGGGAAAAATGGAGACATTCAATAACTAAATGTGAGAAAATGAAGCTTAAGAAGTCACACTGCAGCACCAAGTTAGATAAATACAGTGAAGATAAATGGAAATGCTGGAATGCAGCTTGTTTACAAGCCAAGCCAATAAGCACAGGTCTATTAAAAAAAAGACATCATGGAAAAAAAATTATAGCAACCTGCTTAAACTGCTTTGTAATCCGGACTAATATGCAGTGGTTAACGAGGGACAGCAGGATGCTGTATCTACTTGTGTACATTCACAGATAAGGGAGACATGCAGGCTGCGAAGTCTCTGCGCCATTAAAACCCCTGAACTGCCCAAGTTCCTCCATAAGAGATTTACAGGGATTAGATGGTGAAATAAGGGCCTAATCTTTATTTGACAGGGAAGCCAATCTCTGGCTCACTGGTCAACCCCTTGCGGTAGGCCCCTCTCTCACAACTCACTTTCACTGCTACACACCTCAGGCTTATTTAAAACCACATTTAGGATGCATACTGTGCCTTGTATGAGGTCTCAATCCAATTTTCATTGAAAATAGAAACAAAAAAAGAGTCATTTTTTTAAAGAGAGAAGCTTGCAGATACATTGTGCTAGAAAGACTTATTCCATAAATGATGTCCTATATTGGGTCACAGCCTTACCTGCATGTGAGTACATCTTGATGGCTATTTCCTATTGTAATTTTCCTTCTTTTTTTTTTTGGTCGAAGCTATGTCTGATTGAAAATCTAACCAATTTCCATGTGCAATTTAATGACAGATGGAAAGAGATATTTCATGGAGATGTATAGTCGAGACTGATAAACTATTAATCACACTGCTGGACAATGACATGACACCAGCTAAATTTAAACACAAAGTGTAACGGCCTCCCTTATTCCTTAAATTATTCATTCCTGGGGGCTGTTATTGCACACCATATAGAATTAGAAATTGGAGATTACACTTAATTACAGTGCGTGTTGATGGTGGATACCGATGTCACAGTTTGTACTGGCAATCCTTTACTATGTTTAACCCTGTCACATGGTGACCGGGGCCTTCTCCTGCCCTTGTGTCCCTCCTCCTCTCACCGTCCCTCTGTGTCTCTGGTCAATGTCTGACCTACAGAATCACTGCCACGATGATGAAGAAGGTGAGCAAGTGAAGAGGGGAAGAGAGTGATGAGTAATGCTTATTTTGTGTAACGTATGTAAATGTAGTGCAAAATGCCCAAAGGATCCCTCGTGATATCTTGGTGCCACTATTTACTTTGTCTATTTGGCCATGCGGGCGAATACATTCACATACTCACATGCTAAATATAAAGCGTTCATTCAGTACATTAAAAAGAATCCACGATTCATGTGGCTCTTCATGGAAATTGCATCCTTTCTGAAGAATTCGATAGAAAGACCTACCAGACAAGATAAGGATCAAGATCAAGATTTCTTTTATGGTTTTGTTTCCCCAAAGCCTCAGGAACCTTTTTTTTTACAGTTAAATACTATGAACTTAAGTTTACCTGTGGCTCCATTCTATCTACTCTGCTTAGTGTGCTACAGACTTTCAACTAGTCTCCACTATCACATTCTCTGCTTGTTGCTTAATTTGTCCTTCACTGTGCTTGTTTGAATGAGAAGAAATTGTCACTCAGCACTTTCAGATTTTGGGAAGCTCTGCTTTACCAAAACAGCATAAGGTGGAGTACCTTTTCAAAAGTGACCGCAATTTGTGCTTGCACGACTTTCACTTTTGAAATTTTGTGCAAAATTGTCTGTTGCAGCTGGGAAAGAAAAACACCAGCTACACATCTGCATCTACAAATTAGTGTGGAGTGGTGGAGGGAGAGTGCACCATAAGCAGAAGTTCTGTCAGGTGGTACACTGTCTCTGCACGTCGGCTACCTTGGCGGTTTGATTGTTCTTTGTGTTTTCCTGTTACTACAATAAAATAAAGATGTGTTGGAACATTTTAAATGTTAATATCTCCCACTCCTGCTCTCTGTCCTGTTTAATTAGGAGAAAGGCAGTTGGTCACATTAAAGTACGTCAATAAAAATCTGATTAGACTGATATTGATTATGTACAGTATTGACACTTAAAGCAAAATGGTACATTTGTATTTAAAGAACTTGCATACAAAGCCCGTACAATTATCACATGTCATTTCCCTATGACTGCCAGACAAAGGCTTTGTTTGTGTGCTCCATATCCTCCACTCAGTGTTTCTCCCTCACTATCTCTCTCCCGTCTCTTCCTTGTATCAGCCGCAGCTCACAGCAGCAAACAGAGTTGTACGCAAATCCTAAAAGCCATAATGCATTATATTGTTTGGTGTTAACATTTGAATATTTAAATGGCCTGTTTTAGATCTAGATGTTCCCATTTCAATTTCCATATACTGTGCATGCTGAATGCAGACAGTTAAGTTTGCCCACATGGCTTGCTGAAGACTTTGTGAGCACATTTGCATGTTTTCTGCACAATATTGGTTTGACACGCCATCATTTTCATGATTACGTTCTTGCTTTATACATACTTGTTAACAATGCAAGTTACCTATGTTTAATAAATGACTACAGTATGTGGCCTGTGTCAGAGCCACAGAGCTGAATATGTGCATCACCCACGTACATGCCACTTAACCAAATTGGCAAAGCTGATAAGCCGTATTTACATAGCAGTGTTGCTAGGCGTGATTACTATCAGTAAAACTTCCCCCCACGCTTTAATGGAAAGTTGGGATATAACTTAGTGTGGGTTACAGCTGCCCTCAGGAAAATAGCTCAATTACACCCGTGGATATAAACACTCATGTGGCTGTCGGAGTGGTAAACAGATGTGGGGTGACAGTCTGTAGTATGTGATCAGTCAAGCAGCTGTTGCTGCACCTTCATTCATTCACTTGCTCTGATGATGGGTTCCTATTTCTCCCCCAACAGCTCAACATGCAGCCACGCTATTTGCTTGTAGGCCAGTGGCAATGTGCAGATTAAGCTGCTGAGAATATCATTAACATGTTTCCTGTGTAAAGCTGCTGCACTTTTCACTATCGCTGTCAAACACAACAATCAGTTTGCATGAAGTGAACATGACGGATGGACTGAGTGTGACTTCAGTCCCTGTCTCTCTGTTCTGATGCAGGGCACTTCTGAAAACCACATTGTATTACCAACTTCTTTCCAAAACTGAACATAAGAGCTTTCAGAATGATGTCATATGATGTTATTTTGTCTCTGCGCACTGTGCATTTGTACTCACACAGTGTATTGAAAAGGACATCGCCTTTGGCTGTTGTCTCATTGGGAGCCTACCTGTCACACGGCTGATATGGCGCTCTTTGAATGCGGCGCGTACATGTGATCAGAGCTACAGCGAGCACCCCCAGATGACAAAGTGACGAGGGGTGTCAAAGCAGCCTACAAACAGGCCTGTCCTCTTCCAGACAGGAAGCTGGGAGCAGCAGAGGCGCTGCCTTGTCTCATCTGCCAGCAGCGCTCGCTGCCTCATCACAGCAACCGCGTCTGATGGTGTGCACAACTCCATGCTGGACGGCTGTTTTGATTTCAGCCTGTGTGACACATCTGTTGCTTGTCACGTTGCGTTGTGCCTGTCTGCGAGCTGAGCGCGACCGGGGCAAATGCGCCTCTCGTCCTTCTGTCCGTGTTTACAAACAGGGCTCGCGCTCACAAACAGGCCAGCATGGTACACGTCGTGTGGAAGGTCAGGAGGCCTTATGAGACGCTACGTGAACCTGTGCAGCTGGTGTCACAAGCCATCAATCTCCCTGCAAAATGTGTGGTGTGTGTAGGCTGTAGAATGGGAGTGCTCTGCATTAAAAGATGCATTATCTGCTAATAAAGCCTGTATGAAATCTTAAGTAGAAGACAGAAGTAATTGCATTGGAATATGAAAAGAAAAAAGGTATGGATCTTGGTCACTTTATTATCTTTTATGTATTGTACACTGTCTCCTCCTGAAAATAAGTGATTTCCCTGCCATATCTAATTGAGAAAATTTGCCACAGCTGTAAATCAAATCTGAATCTAGGGCGCATCCTTCACAATGTGCTCTTTATGGACTTTTAAAGTGCTTTGCAAGAGCATTTCACAAACTACCAAAATCAAGGATATTCTATGCAAGACTCCCACTGTCAGCTTAAATACATGAGCAATGACCATGGCTAATTGGATCCATTCCATCCATCCATCTATGAAGTACACATGCTATATCAGCGAAAATCAAACGACATTGTTTCACTTAGTGTAAGGCAAGCCCAGCACTAAAGAGCCAGAAAGGTATTTATTAATGGGTTGTTACAGTAGCTGAGGAGGGGGGCATTCACAAGTGCTTCATTTCTATGTCCTTGTCTTTCCAATCAATATTCAAAAGTGCCTCGTAATTACACGTTTAGGATTCATTTACATGCAAAGTGCCAGTGTGGCCATAAATTGCAGTGGAAAAGTTCTGTCAGTGAGAGTTATTTATTTTTTTATTTAATTTGAGTTTTTTTTTTCACTCTTCACTATTTTTATTATTTAATTCATTGTTATTATTTTTGAAACGTTCTGATACACATAATTATTTAATTAGAAATAAAACAAAAAAAATAACAGCAAAATGAGAAAACTAAGGTTCCTCTACATGAACAATTTTCATGAGTGCCAAACCCCAGCCTGTTATGTAAATGCAATCCCTCTTAAGAGGGTGGGGAAAAATTTGAGATGGCTCATTTACATTGTCAAATGACACAACACTCATACTTTCCATTTACTATCAGACTGTTTTGCAGAAGCACTAACGTGGAAACTATCAGTGTGTGTAGTTCCTCACCACCGAGCCAATGTAACAATAGCGCTGGAAGACAAACTGAAATCGGGTTGGATGGTGTACAACATGATCGAACACCGTGACTGCCATTTTGACCGGCCTCATCAGACCACAAGACAACATGTAGCAGCGCTGGCACGGCAGGGAGGTACAACGCTGCTACGGGGCTCTAATATATTCAAAGAGGGATCATTTACTTAAGGCTTGCATCCAAGGATCAGTCTGGCCTTCATTAGCCCCAATCTGACACGGATGTGAACAACATGTTGGCTTGCCACATGAACACTGCCCCTCCTCCCTCCAAAACACTCAGCTCCCCTCCCCTCTCTGAGACCTGCACTGCAAATTCCTCTGGAAATATCACAGGTTGTTAGCATTCCAGAGAGAATTTTACATGGGTGTACACTCAGGCTTTAATTAGAGACACTATTTGATCATTCAGCAGCTGGGCTTTATTAAAAAAAAATACGGGTTCACGTCGACCTACAGTCACCCCCGGCTCAATGTGAAAGAGCTCACAGAGGCAGAAAAGTGCATGAAACAAGAATCTGAATATTCATTGATACATAGGGTCCCTGTCGGGATCTGCACCCCAGCAAAACAGTATTTACACTCGGTTTAGAACAACATTTGAGTTTGCTGGAACATCTTGATGATATTGGTATTTCATTTCACATCTCTCCCTGTTTTCCACTTCTCATATGAAAAAGGTGGATGGATGGATTTTGTGTGTTTTTTGCGAATACTTTAATTTTGAAAAGCTGACCTGAGCAATGATTTAAGTCAGAAGTCTATCAAAACTAAATGTGTTAGCATGGCTTCTAATCAGAGTTTAAATGCCTTGTGAGGATCTAATGTTAAAGCTTTTCTCTGCAAAAAACATGCTCTCAATAAGTAATATGCATTTAACATATATTTGAATAACAAATATACACAACCTCAATCAAAACACAACATCATAACCTTTTACAAGGGTGCAGCGAAAGCCTCAACCTAAATGTCAGCACAGAACCTGAACTACATGGACCAGAAGAGAGCCGAAGAGATGTAAACTATATCTGACCAAGGTCGACAGGGACTATAAAACAAACAGCGGGTTTAAGGTGAAGTCTTCCCTGCGTGAAGGTTAGCCATGTTTTGTGTTTACACTACACTGCAGGCTTTGAAATTGTTTTGCAGTGTGGAGTCTGCCCAGGGTCATTGTTTGTTTTTGACGTGTTTATACACCACACAAGGAGTAATGACTTCTAGGATAGTCAGGGGGATGCGGATGCCATCCAGCAACATTATCTGCCATTTTCTTTACTTTTCAGGTTCACAGACAACTTTCAGCAGTCAACACCGGCCTCGTCTTTGTCGTCATGTTCAGCATCATTCAAAGCCATGTAAATAACCACGTCAGGAAACGAGGCAATCGGTTACTATGCAAAACTTTTCTTATCACATCCGACCCATAACAATTTCCATATAATGTCCTGCTTTGAGTCGACATTTAAAACCAGTTTGTCCACAAGTTAGAAAATAATGATGCAAACGTGACACACAAGTAGTGTGTCTGTGTTAACTGCCTTGAGCTGTCTACTGACGTGCATGAGAAGTACTTACTTTGATCTCTGGCTCCACAGGATGTCACCACTGGAGTCTCCTGGCTGGACCGGCGAGCAGTAGATAGAAGGGGAGGAGAGAAGAAGAGGAGAGGAGGTAGGAAGGAAGGTCATGAGGGTGGGGGTGGGAGAGAGGGAACAAAAAAAAAGAGAGAAACAGTGGAAATTATTTGAAATATGAAGGTGAGTAACAAAAACACAATCACTTTATTTCACAGTGGAGTCACCTCTGATGCTATTTGCTTGATGCTCACTGTGTGTGTGTGTGTGAGTGCACACACACATGCACCTCTGAGCTGAGTATGAGAGCAATAGTGGAGGGACACAAAACAGGTCGCTTCCAAATGAATATTCATTAAGGCAGAATTAAATGGGTTTCACAGTGTCGTCCCCCTCCCGCTTTGAATATGTGTGGATACATATTTAGCATCTCAAACGACAACTCCCTTGATTAAACAAATAATGACACATTCCAAAAACTGTAACTGAGCCCAAATTAATTTGAGCATTGCACTAATTGCATTTAAACACTGCTCCTCCCTAACCTTAGATCAAGCACTTTTTAATTACTGGCTTCTGAAGACTAAATCCCTACAGTGTTGATGGAAAAATAACCAGTTTTGTAGTGTTTTTATTCATATGTATTTTCATAATAATGTATAAATGTATCTCCACCAGCACGCTGAAATAGCTTGTTCAGGGTATTAAACTGCCCACCACATGTGAGCACTCAGCTTCTCACACTTGAGCTCTGTCATTCAGTCCCACTGCCCCGTGCCCCTTAGCCTTAACTCCTTCCCTCCGTTTGCAAACACAGAGGGAAGAAACAGCAAAATGTGTTTCCTGAAAGGGAGGAGAGGTGGAAAAAGCCCATCCTGCCCCGAGAATCACCGCCGCCCCACCAGAGCCGCCACCACTGGCCTTTCTGCAGAGGCAGCAAAAGTTCCCCGAGAGGGGAGTGTCTGCCAACTCAAACAGGGCTCATTCTCCTCTCTGTGGGCCGCCAGCCGCCCATGTGGGCCTGCGCTGGGCTTCCTGAGGGCTCGCTGCAGCTGGAGCACTTTGAATAAAGGTAACAGCAATGTCACAGCTACTGTAAACTTGCTAGGCTGCTCCTGTCAGCAGGACGTTCCCAATCAAAGCAGAAACAACCCCACCTAAAACACAACAGTTCTTTTTTTTTTTTCCAAGTCCAAACTTCCCACGAATCACAAAGAGAGTGCACAGGCGAGAGGGCAACCAGTGTTCCCTGATCTCGCCAAACAAAATGCCAAGAGACCGGGAGTGACATTCAGCTCTGGGGTTTAAAAATACGAGCAATTTGAAAATGATTAGAGTCTTATTTTATTGTTGAGCGCCTGACACAGGAGAGGAAACCAGAACAATCAAGTCGAGTGACTTTTTTTTTTCTGCTGAATTTAGAAACACTAATTAGTTTTGCTCTCGTAAAGCCAACCTGAAAACGACCAATTAGAAAGTGAAAATGAGACGTGCAGAGGAAACAAGAGCTTGTCATTTCCACTGTTTAAGTCCCATATGCACAACTTTACTGTGATGACTTTCACACACTCACACACACTGGAGATGATTGGCATGCCGCCTACAAAACCCGATGTCACGTACACACTCTGACCAGTTAATAGCACTTTAAATCAAATAGCATTTTGCTTAGTTAGAAGGAAACTATTACAGATCTGTATGGCCACATCAAACCCCGGCTGAGCAGCTTGGGCATGCAGATGTTTGAAGCACCAGGCAGGGGAGAGGATACAGCCCACCAGGCTGACCACAGCACCAGCTGGTTTCAGCTATAGACCTACCAGGGCCAAAATGTTACCCCTCACAGGTGCCTTGTTTCTATGAATTTCCTCTTTCAAGGGTACTGGAATAATTCCTCTGCACATAAAATTGTTTTATACAAACCTCGGGGGCTGGTGCCTTCATGTACTTACAGTATATCTCATGCACATGCAGTATTATTCACCTGCTGAGCGGTGTTGGCTCCATCTTTAGCCACTCATTAGAAATGAACATTAAAAACTTGTGGAAATCATCTTCAGGAATTTCGCTGCTATTCCCCGAGCAAACAGTGGCGAGTGTTTCATCACTGTCGGACTGAAGACGGATGGGCTGTCAGTGCCTTCCCCTGTCCAGGATCCAGCTCCTGGGCTGGGAAGTGGCTAAAAAAGGCCGAGGCTACGCTTTCCAGGCCCGCGCCTTTTACTGGGAGTAATTCTCAGATGCCAGGTCGCTGCCAACGTCCTTGCAGCCAATGGCAGAGAGGCCAGTAAGTTCACATTAACTGCAGAGTGTAACTGCGCTGAACATCTGCTCATGAATGAGAGCGCTGCCCACTAACTCAGCGAGTTGAGGCCCACTGATGAAAAATTCAACGTTCTCCTGGCTGGCACGCTTGTTTTGCACAATTCTCCTGAGCCCCCCAGAATTATATTAAGAGAATTTCAGCACGGCCTGGTGTATCTGAGAGAACAGCTGGCACTGAAAAGGGATCTGCCGCTCGGTGAGAGCTCGGGGACTTCACACGAGATCTGCCTTCTCCTACACCATTTGTCCTTGAAGGAAAAAAAAAATATCAGTGTTAAGCACCCAGGTAATAATAAGAAAGCAGAGGCTACATTTAGCTGATTACACCACCCATGTGTGCTACCGCGGACAGAGCATAACCAATGAAGACGTGAATCGATATGGAGTGGAAAGAGAAGACAGAGGGGCAATTGTGACAATAAGTAGCTCCCTCAGGAGACCTATTCACTATACCTCTGCTTTGTTTGCCTTGTTTAGCTCATTAGATTGTTAACTAGAAAGGATCTGCCCCCAACCCCACAATATGGAATCAGTCTAATCAGAAACAGAAGCAGCCTGTTCAGGGGGCGACTACATCAAAGACTTTGGAAAGTATGGAGGGAGTCCCACACTTCTGTCCTTCAATTGCTGCAATTATGTGCCTCATAGACTGTTGAGACAAAATGGGCAAAATATCATTGTCTATCATTGACTATTAGCCAATGGTAGGCAGCTGTTTTACTATATGATAAAATAAAGAAAACTCCATCTCAATGTATACAAGAAGTGACAAGGTCTTTCCTCTGAAGATGATGAAATAGTTTCTCAGTTTAAAAATGTTAAATTTAAGGAAGTGATGACTCCTAGCACACACTAAGAATAAAAGATTACCACACTCTGTAATTTCACTTCTGTCTTTCCGTGAAATACAGTTAACAAATTTCTATGTCAGCACAGAACACAACCTGGGTGAAACTTCACAATCTCATTGTTGGTTTGGTCTTAATCAAGGCTCTTTTATACAACACACTCAATCACGTGGAAATCATGGCAATAGCCCAAAAAAAGGGATCTGTGAATATAATATTGCCACTGAAAACCAAGAGGATGTCTGGAGAGAAGCTCATTTAGCCGGTGACAAATGACAGCACTTTGTCTTCCTGACAAGATCCCTCCTTCATCAAATGTCCAACTTCACATGGAAATAGGAAATCACACATTATCACACTGACAAACAATTACAACCATGTCATTAGAGGCAACCCTGGGCCTGAAACCATTAACAAAACACAATGTTGCACACCACGCTAACCATCAGAAGAAACACAGGATGTAGATGAAAAGACACTGATAAATCAATCATGACACAAACAAACCTGATGCTTACAGAGTTTGGAAAGGAGCTAAATGTTGGGAACGAGGTGCGATAACAGTCCTCTGTGCCAAACTAAATGAATCATAAAATAATCTCAAGCAATCAAAAGTTCCTCATCTCCAAATAAAGATTTATGCCTACGTTGATGACAGAGCAGTGCTTGCCTTATATTAAAAGTCAACACTTTAGAGGAGTTTCTCTCTAAGTGACTTAATCAGATACAGGGCATTAGTATCTTTTTTAATACATCTCTCAGTGTCAGGCGGCAAATGAAAAAGCTAGCCTCTGTAAATATGACTGCTTACTTCTAACACAAACATTGTTGACACCTAATGTAATTTCAGCGGGACATCCAACTGAAAGCACACGGGGGTAATATAATGCTCTTAATGAGAATTCCTTCCACCTTGGCGAGATAGCCATAATGCATGGCTTCTCTTTTTAATAAAATAATTGTTACAGTTATTAAAGATGAATCTCATCACAGTCGAGATGACAAAATAATTCATTACCAAAACCAAGGCTTTAAATAGCTGCAAATTATGAAGCCCTACCCCCCGCCCCATGAAAATACACTTCCAGATAAATGGGTTCGTTATTTCATATAAATATTAGATATATGCTGCCCTTGAAAGGAAAGAAATATTGCAACTGTCCATTAAGAAGTTTGCAGACACACAATGCACCACGCACATTAAATCAATAGAGAAAAACCTATCAATAAACAACAACCATCCAAACCTATGATTAATTAGATTCTACATCATTACATTACAACCCTTACTCTAGTTATAACTCACAGAACTGCAGCCAATCATTTATTCTATTATCTCTTATTGCATCCAAACAAACCTTTAAACAACTGATCTACAGTGTCAATAGTATTGTTATTATTTTCATTACAGTCGTAACATTTGTTTCTGTATTAAATCACTGGCTATATTTAATACCTACCATCTTAATATAACTTACATGCCTAATGGTGATGACACAGATGCTCATGCAAACACATACCACATATTATATTATACATTTTCATATACTTTGCTTTTTCCTCATTCCTTATTTGTTTTGTATTGTGTTTCTGAATGACAATAGCTCATTGCCAGTCAGATCCTACAGCTGTACCTAAAAAGTCCTTACTTGGTCTGACCAACACACGTTTGTACAAACCTGCACCCCCCGCCCCCCCACCTCCATCCGTTCACAGCTCTCTTCTAGCTTTATTTATGTATTCAAAAGAGATAATTTACAGTGATGGCATGGAAACTTCCCAGCATGCCTTTTAACCTGTCGTTTTTCACTCTCTCCGCAGCAGGATGTCCAGAGGAAATGCTTTATTAAGATCCTGCCGACATGAAGAGCTGCTGTGACTTACTGGTGCATTACTGTCTAAAAGGCAAAGTTATTTAGACCAATAAAAGGCTAATATATTGTTGGAGTGGAATTACACAGAAGTTATCTCTGCCTTAATAACATCACCGCAACCCCTGATGTTGTTTAGATCAATAAAGCCCATTAAAGTACAGACCTCAAGCGCAGATAAGACTGCACTGCCACAGCAAAATACTGCTTGCTGGCATCTGAGAGAGCAGAGGTCTTTCTCTGGCGAACAAAAAGTGGCCAAAATGAGAAAAACACTACAGACCTAATACCATAAAAACTTTAAATCCAATGAAGTTCATTGTCTGCCTTATGGAGCCTTCGGGTCTGCTGGCCAGGCAGATAAACAAGTGGAAAGATGCTAATGGGTTTTAGATATCGGTCAGACAAAGCAAAGTAAAGGTGTGTGCGTGGGGGGGGGTGTCTTTCCACTCCTGACGTTTGAGTAAAGGTGAACCAGTACTACACCCTCAGCTTCATCTCTGTACCGAGTTTCCTTTTAGGAAGAGGAGGTCTTGAAACTGTTTCTTCTTTCCACAACCTCGCTGCAGTCCTACTATAAAACCCTGCTGGACCATCGTCTTTGTCCTTTTCCACTGTTACATAAGAGTTGAAATTTTCCACTTAATTTTAACCAGTGTGCCTTATCATTATCATAATCTAGTGTGATGATGTCATTGTAAACACCTGCAGATTCTGAGGCATAAAGTATAAACCCTCTTTTGACAGGGAGAAAATGAGCAAATACACAAATGAAGTAAAAGTCTGTGTAAAGGCACGTACAGTGGTATGGTCACCTGATAGTATTTCCCTGCGTTACCGTGGTTTTCCATCATGCTGTGCTCATTCTTAGCAGTGTCCACCAGGTGATGCACTAAATCATCTGTGCAGCAACTGTCCATCAGCCCCTGAGGTGTGATGACCACAGTCTGGTCCCTCCCCTGAGTCTCCACCCCAAGTCAAGATGTCAACACAGAAAGGAGAAGAAGGCTTAGGAGTGTGTATGTGTGTGTATGTGCACATACGCTTTTGGGAGTGCAGACAGTGTTCACGTGCACTTGTAAATTGCAGCACACAGAGACACCACAGTTCTCCACAGGAAACCACAGGAAACAGAGTTTTGACGCTATCTCTATAAGCAAGCGAAATGACAAACAAGATTTTTTTTTTTTTGAAGTACAGCGTGTCCCCTATGGCTTATATGCTGTCAATAGGAAGTTTACAGACACCAAGCTATTCGGGTGGGGGAACTGCACTCAGAAACAGAAACAAATTTTTAAAAAAAGAAAAGCCTTTCAAAAGGTTTCTGGTGCTTTTTGCGCCCTCTCACCTCAGTGTGTATTTCAGAGGACCACTCCTTAGCCACTTTAGCCCTGGAAAGCAGCACTGAGACTCTCCCAAAAATGTTTCCATCCTCTTTATTCCTCTCTTTTCTATGTTTGTGTTATGCTTCACCGCTCTTGCTGTCATCATCTAGCAGCTGTGCTGTAGTCACTGTAACACATTATTGATTACAGCAACCAGGCAATAGCATTTGCAAATAGGAGACTGTTATTTCAGTAACTTTGCCTTAATGCAGTGAATGACTGATTCTTTGTTTACATCAAATGAAATTTAAGGAGTTACAACTCCTCTCAGCTTGGGGTCTATAAGGACCAATAGTTTTTTGCAAAAGGCAGAATATCAGACTGCAGTCTTACGTTCACATATAGTATAAAAAGTCAAATCAAGCTAGAAATTAGCAGCATCAGACACATTTTAGAAAGCTGTTACAGTGAATACAGAGCCAGGAGAGGTTCTTGTGTGTGTGCTGAACACACACACACACACACACACACACAGGCCACGGTAATGATTGTGAATAATATGCTCGCAAAATGATCAACTCTGACAATGTAATATTACCCAACAATAAATACATCATAGACAAAAAAGGAGAGAAGAAAGAAGCTCTTCTGCCAGCTCCAAGTGAAAGCATAAATAAAGTGTGGCACATCTTTTACCTTCTTCAATTATCTGCCTTTTGACATGCAAGCTGAGCACAGTGTAATTAACATCTCAGGAGATAATGGGGTCGCTACTCACTGATCAATCTCACACATATATTATTTGCCTTTTACCAAACCAACCTCCTGTTATTCTCGGAAGGAAATGTTCCACAACGGATTTTTTTTCCCCCTTTTGGGTGGGGGCATTTAATAAAACTCTGGTAATAAGCCTAATGACTCATCCAATTGAGTTCACCTTCCAAAACATCAATTAGGCTAAGACCCGGCTTGCACTCGAAAAGAGCCTTTGCTATCACAATAAATAACAAATCTTTTCCGATTCATGCGCGATGTAACCGTGTTATCATTATCAATCACAGACAGCGCACAAGACAGAGGAGAATGAATAAAAACATTGTCGACTCCTCTCCTTTAGCAGTAACAGGTGTTGTTGCTGGACCCTGTGACCCGGTAAAAACACTTAACAATACAATCTGGAATTTATTTGACCTTCTCAGTGTTGGCTAAATTCACTTGTTTTTGAAGAGGGTTACTTTGGCTCATGAATGGAAATAAGCTTTTAGGCACATTCCTAACTCATTACAGCTGAAGACACATCTCTTCTCTCCAATATATACAAATATTAGAGCTTTACTCGAACCGTTTACCAAATCAAAATGCACACAAAATCAATCTGTGTCCTTTACGCGAAGTCCACAATAGGGCAACAATATTGCAACAGGTGGTGCTCTTTAAATCTCTTATAACATAAAGTCAAGCCATACTGACAGTTGAATTAATAAATCTGCTGTTACAGGTCACCATTCACACACACCAGTCGACAACTGTAGCTTCATATACAACAGAATCAATAACCACTATCAATACATAAAATACAGAGCATCTTATGACAAGTTAGGATGAAATAATTTGCACAACTCGCATCATCAAGTTTTTTTTTTTTTCATTTTTAGATGCTGTATTTTGTATATGAGATAAGAGACAAACCTCAACATCCTCAAAAAGCTTTGGTGATAAGCTACACTTCAGCTAGACTGATATCAATTCTCCACTATGACACAGATACAGTAGATACAGGCCCACATATCTCTATGTAACATTTACAAAAATGCTGTGAATGCAACAAGTTATTATTTTACAACCCTCCACGAACAAACAACGTCTGCATGTCATGGCTTTTTCAAGCAGGAGTGGTGACTTGTCCGACTCCTTACACTGTGTACATGACAGAACTGCATGGCGGTTCTCCCTCAGGTTATTTGCCAGATGCCTTTGAACAAACCTCAAATCAGCCCTGAGATTTATGTTGTTTTGTTTGTGTGTCTCTCCCTCCCCCAGGGCCCAAAGCTACGTGTCTGTCCCCTGAAAGAACTCAGTGGCACACAGCTACCAACAGGGATAGAGGGAGCAGGGAGGGCACAAAGTAGCATACAGTACAGTACAGATAGGAGCAATGACTGAATGCCTTAAAGGGAGAAACCACACTTCCTCTTTAAGAGACTGAGCTGGCAAAAGTGCGTAATAACTGTGTCCCTGTAATGACAACTGCTGTTTAAGTTGCATCACTCATAGATCTGTTAATAGCACCTCATATACAGCACTGGAGATGTGGTGTTAGACCTCAGGACTGAGCATAATACTTGCCATTATTTGGTAATGCTACTTAGCATTTTAGCACCACAGCACTCCTCTCTTACTGTTGTATTTGTTGCTATTTGTCAGTCATTCTGTCACTCAACCTGAAGCTGGTTAACATAAAAGGAGTGGTTGGCCTTTACAGTAAAAAAAAAAAAAAAAAAAATCTCTTGAAGGGTTAACAAGCATGCGAGCGAGGTTAGCTAGTGCTGCTAAAAAGCGACTCTGTTAAGTGTATCCAAAATAAAAATTTCAATGTCTGGAATTCAGCCTAAAACATTGCAAAGACAAACTGTATTTTAGCAGCTATTTACAAGAAGCTATTCTCCATCTTCTTTTTATTTATCAAATGTGCATTTCAGATGTGATACCAGTGCCTTCTTCACTATAACTATAAAATTAAACAGGACAGGAAAATGGATTCTCACATTCCCCCTATACTGTCACCAATTCTAGCAAAACCACTGCCAGCTGTCTACAGCTTTTCTGACTATACAGACACCATCTAATGCAGTGGAAAATTGCGCATGTCAGACAGATAATATACAGTACACCGACTCTTTGAAGGTCAAGAACTTTGATAAAGACATAAAATTACAATGGACGAAAAAGATATAAGAGCTGATCAAAAGAAGTGAATCTAAGACAATCACTGCTGTTGTCGCTGCGGGGACTGTTATAAGCTGAGTGTATTATTAACTCAACGCTGCCTGGACACGCGGGGGCTGTTTTACAATTTAGGCTTTAACAGATGTGCGTTTTATGTGGCAGGTTCTCCAGAGTTTAGATGGCGCTGTCCACATAGATGAGGCCGTAAGGCAGGTCATAAAACCTGCCTTTGAAACTTTGGGCAGATTAATGCCGACATGACAGCCAGCGAGCAGAGATCTGAACAGCTCACCTTTTCAGCACACCCACGTGTTTACTACTCAGCGTGCCACCAGATGAAAGCAAGGATGGCAGGAGTTGGCCAGGTGAAACGTTCTGCCTTACATGTTCGATCCTATCTGACTAATAAATTTACATTTCCTGCATATCTACTCTTGGGTGGTATGAAATAATTTTGCACATACTTGCACATTTCAAATGTGCAGTTTACCGTAATGTGACTACCGTATTGTGGGGTGACGACAAAATTAATTGTACTGCAACCACATTGTACAGTGTAATTACTGGGATTTACAAACCTTCTACTCCCCCCCACCCCTGCTTTACAAGGTGGAATTCCTGGCAGGTTACACACACACACACACACACACACACACACACACACACACACACACACACAGAGTCTCTTTTAGGCTATCTTAAAACACACACTTCTTTCCACTTACACTTTTCTTAGATGCTCAATTTTGTTCATTTTCTCTCCTACAAAGATCAATGTTTTCCTTTTTCTGTAACACCTAAAGACAATTTTTTGCGATACAATACAATCTTAATGCCTCACACTCCTTTTTTCTCAGTGACCTGTGTTGACTTTGATACCTCCTCCTGGGCCAGGCAGGAAGGCATGCTGAGTGAGCTCTCTGCTGGCTGTATCCAGACCCAGCCTCTTACACAATACAGCCTGCCTGGCCCTGCAGCAGGCCAACCCCTCCTCCCCAATAACCCACTTCCCATTCTTGATCAAACCTGGGGATTGTAGTGTGAGGGTGGAGATGAGAAAGATGGGAGGAGGTGTGTGTGTGTGTGTGTGTGTGGAGAAGGAGGGGGGGGGGACGGCACATCCTGCGTGAAACCGCATCCTGAACAAGCATCGCTGCATCTCACTGTAAATAAATACTCTCTCCTCCGCGCAGCTTCCGTCAACTGTCACCGCCTTGGCTCCCAATCACCTTCAAGTCCAAACAGGAAAGTGCAGGGAGGCGAGGGAGATGGCAGATATGAGCTTTAATTTGCTTCTCACTGCACTTTAGCCCGGGTGCACACCGCTTCCTATTCTCCTGTTCTGACCAGCTGCCCCGGCTTCGTTCCAGACCCTGAGTCCTTCCTGTCACCTTTCATTACCACATTATCCAGGAGGAGGCTCCCTGTGTAGCCGGGAAATCACCATTTGGTGGTACTCCCCCCTCCGTTTATGTAGTATTGTGCGAGACATTCAGAGCCACGCGCAACATCCTCAAAGGAGCGCTGCTGCCTTGTTACCTGCTAATCCCCTGTGCATTATCACAGGAGATGCGACCGAACAACAGAGCATGACGAAGGCAACAACTGAGACATGACAAGCTCTCAGTCCATAAATTGCTTTGTATTGCAAGACTCATCAGACCGGCTCCAGTGTGTGAATATCTGTTATTTGATTAAGTATTAAAGGCCCCGCTTGTTGTGATGACAAACCAAGCCGCGTATTATGTGACAGAATGTTTTTGATTACAGACAAAAGCAGGAAGAGAAACAACACTCAATGCATTTATATGGTAGCAGCTGCACTTAACATTTAAACTGCTCTGTCCTATTCCAAGACTGAGATAATCCAGGCCCACAGGTCCTCCAGCACTTCTTGCATTGTTTTATTACACTTGACTGACTTGAGATGAAAATTGCATGCAGCTGCTGACTGCAGAGCATCAATGTATGGCCTGGGTTTGGCATTGCCCACCAAGCTTGAAAAATCATTGAGGAGCTGATCTGTCATGACTGTGAGCCACATCCATGCTTTCTGTATGGCCACTTGTATGTCATATAAAAATCGAAATGGTCATTGAATTCAAAATGGTCATATATAAATTTATGTTTACAGAACACCAAACAGGGTGATGTATATTTTTATAAAACTGTCAATTGAATCCATTTTTTTTCCACTGATAAACTGCATTAGGTAACTGGGATTAAGATGAAGACAGCCCTCGCCCTACACTGTTTAATCCGTACACAAAACCTTTGCTAAAACAGCAGCAATATTTAATTCTAAGCAGTTTACTGTTTGAATGGTGATGACATTCTGTGTGCAAAGGATGCAATGCGAGGCTACTTCTGTTCAAAACCAAAAAAACAATGATCTGAGCATAAAGGACGAAGGATGTAAGGCTAATCTAAATTAGTCTCGCAGTTAAATATTCTGTATACAAGAAAACATAAGTTGTTTCAGTAAAGCAGCTCCTCACTGTTTGAAACAGGAAGAGATGATAACTATTATTATTTTCCAACCAAATTGGCAGTTAACATAGGTACTTCATGCAAAACTCATTCATGGGAATGTTTTGCAGGAGAAACAAAAAAAAAACGGCATCGAGCAAGTGACAGATATAAAGCCAAAGATTTAGTGCCATCTGTCCGTAGTCTTATATTTTACATCTTATCAGAAATCAGCTGAATGTGATTAAGCGAGTTCCTGATGTATTAGGCCTCTCTCTCTCACTCTCTCTGTCTCTTTCTCTCTCTCTCTCTCTTCAAAGCGCCAGCAGTGTTAAGTGAGCCATTCTGCATAGCTGTTACATTTGTGTTAAGCTGTGCCATCTTGATCAGACGGTTACAGGCGCCCTCCTCTTTGCCTGAGGAGAAGGCTCACTGGCCAGACACATTACTTTAAAGAGCAGCATCTCACTGAGCATGTCACAACCTGCCCGGGGGGGGGTGTGCGTGTCTGCGAGTTTGGGTGTGTTTATGTTTTATCCTCAGGACCCCCGATTGTTGTTCATTTCCTGTACAAAGGCAAAATAAGCACATAAAGGCCAAAATGTGCTCTTCCCCAGCCTTCACCCACATCATAGCACTTTTCTGCACAAGTGGCTGGCCACAGATAATTATACAATTAAAACAATTTTCCGCATCTATCTGTCAGACTGATCTAATTCACCATTCGAATGACACTAATGGAGTAAGCCTCTTTCTCTCTCCTTCCCCCAGCGAAGCCTTTTCCTCTCTTTCACACAACGCAGCAAAGCCATCTGCAACAGAGGAAAACAGAGAGAGCCAAGAGGAATAGTGTTGTATTTGTTCAGCAGGATGTTAGTGAATAAAGTTAAGACCCAGCAGTTTTCATTACGACCCATAGTGCAGCGAGGAAACAGGGAGGTTCATTTGATTGTTGGTTCGAATTAACCCTTGGGTGAAGAAAAAAGAAGAAACAGAGTGACCCTCTTATTTTCTGAGACAACACTCCCTTCAACCAGCGCTGACATTAATAATTCATCATGACAAAATGCATTACCAGGGAAGCTGAATGTGAAAAAAAAAGAAGAGATGAACGTGACAGAAAAAACAGTCACATTAAAACTGGCTTCAAACATTCGGCAGCAGCGTGTGAAAAATAAAATCTTTCATTGTTCATTGGTTGAGTCTTGTGTCCAGAGTCTGTTCTGAGGAGAAGTGTGAAACAAGATCGTGCCATTTAAGCAGACCCACGCAGGGTGTGAACGACACTGGGAGGATTTAGTCAAACCTTGACCTGGATATCCTGCATCTCCGTCCACCCAGTGTGGACGAGGAACACAGATAGGAACTACTCCTACACAAGTTCAAGGGAAATGCTTGCATGGCGTGGCTCTGTCCTTCCCAGACCAGCTCCAGCAAGTACAATGGCAGCAGAGGGTTTTATGTTTATGAGCTATTCTGATGGGGATACACATATCCATTAGATATGAGTCCGCCTATAGAGGGGGTCTAGTATTAACCCACAAGCAAGTGCCCCATCAGCAGAGAGGAAAAAGCTGCCTTTTATGGCAACAGATCACAGACTCAAGCCATTGGCCACAAAGCCCACAAATGAGGCGTTAAGTGTAGTGGCAGGGCAGCAGAGAGAGAGGAGCAGAGAGATATGACCCTCTCCTCATCCATGCATGAATCTGCCCTCTGCCTCTTTTTTTTTCTCTCTCTCTCTCTCTCTGACGTGCTCTCTGCCACTCCCCCTAAAAAAAAAAAAAAAAAAAAAAAGATCAAAACATGCTTAGCAGCCCAACAACAGTCATCACTAAATAACAACTGTCACCTGCAGCAGAATTCATCAAAGCCGTGTTAATGTTGCAGCCCTGTAATGTAATTTTTATAATTGAATATTAATTCTTATACAATATTTAGAGAGATTCCATAATGGATGTTTTCTGTAATTAATTGCCAGATAGCGACAGGGCCAGTGCGGCAAAGTTAAAAAACGCAACCTGACATGGAGATTGGGAAAAGGAGTGCGGCGAGGGGCCTGCTGGGAAGGTTTCATCATCGCGCCTGACCCCCCCTGCTGCTGGCAATGGCAGGAGATGGGGGGAGCAGGGAGGAGATAGACTCCTCTTCACAGTCAGAGATTTAATTGCACGCAGATTCCATTACCTCTGCACAAATGTCACATTCTCTTCTGATCAGGGGGCACGGCAGCCACTGGCAGCATGGCTGGCAAGCCGCCAGACTGTAGTGCAGAAAGTGTTGAGCCAATCAGGGCTCTCAGGGCAGACAGAGGTGAGGAGAGGGACAGAAAGACTACGGTACGCCAAAGATATTAAAAAACAAAGGAGAGTCACATAGACAAAGATGCTGACGGTGCAACATTCAGGCAGAGGGCAATATGCTGTACACCAACAGATGTCAAATGTTTAATTGATTTCAGATGTGCAATCAACTGTATTTATTATTTTCACTATTACCATTATTCATTGTTATTATTAGTGAAATATAATTTAAAGGGTAAAGGATGGCAAATATAGGTTTATTCATTTTCAGATTTATTTGACCTGGCAGTTTAACCAGAAAGTACCCCTTACTTGCCATAGTGCATTAATAGTTTTAACCATTAAAAACTTCATTGTACGACATTCATAAAAGTAAAAAGATTTGGACTCCACATTTTACATTCATGACAAAAAGATCTTACCTCATTGCGCATTATGAGGGAGAAGAATTTCAAACATTCTGGATGATTAATTACTTTCATCAAAACATTATCAGAAAAGTGAAAATATAAATTTTAAATATAGCTTAAGTACACTGCATCTAACTATTTTTTTATAGATTAAACAACCAGTTATTTTCTCAATAAATCAATTAATTGTTTGGTCTACAAAATATTGGCAAAAAACAAAAACCAGAACCCAAGGATGTGCCTTAAATTGTCTTGTGTTGAGAAGCTGGAACCAGTGAATGTAAGCTTAAATTTTTAGCTAAACCACTGATTGATTCTCAACATAGTTGCTGAGTAATATTCTTTTAATTGACAATTTTTGACATGGTCATTTTAAAATGTTGTGAGAGTTTTAGCCAGAATCCACCAGTTCATCGTGACATGACAATTGTACCTAAAGATGTAACTGTGGCTAACATTACTTCTGTTTTAATTTCATATGTAAAGAGACAGTGTGAAAAAGAATCAACAGAGCGGTGAGTCTTTCTCTAAATACACTACATAATCATTACATCATACAAGTACAGGCAGCTATTGTCCAGTTAAATATTAGTAGATCATATCATTGTTTTAAGCGTATTAATTTCATAGCTCCGAAAAATCAGGACCTCCAGGACGAGGGTTTGTGAAGTAGCCCTGATTGGCTCTGCTGATTTGAAACTGGGAAAACAGCCACTCACAAGAGCAGTCCCAGGCCTGTTTAATTCACTGGCAAAATTGGTCATACAGGCAGCAATTCAGAGGCCTGGAACCAGTCTACACAAATACAGTCCTGGAGTGTCATTTATATAAATTCATTTCATCATGGGTCAGAATATCATTATTGGTCAGAAAAATTATTTTCATGTCTTTTCACATCCATGCTTACTTGCCAACAGCTGAACAGTATAACTGAGGAGAAGATCAGAATATATCTGTTGGGATCTGCTTCAAGCTAATACTGCCCTGATACAAATAAGCCTAAAAGTCAGACCTAACAGTGTCTTGGAGTCACTTCAGAGACAAACGGCACACACATCACTGTATGAAATAAGAGACGGGCCAGTGGGAGGACTGCCACATACCCTGATCACTGATGCAGGACCGACTGACACTCCATTCCTCCAATCAGAATTCGTCTCGCAGTCTTGAGGGCAGGACAATGGGGGTTTCACAGAGGACACTGGTAGAGAGAGAGAGAGAGAGAGAGAGAGACAGACAGAGAGAGGCACAGAAAGAGAGACGGAAGGAAGGGGAAAGATACAACTATTACAAACAGGAAGTGAAAAGGTGGGGAAAACCCCTAACCTGATCCATTGAGCCCACATGTACAGAAATGACATAAGGACGGGCAAAAGTAAAAGTGAACATCATCAGCGGCAGGTATTTGATATTTTATGACACACTGATTCCTGCTGGCATCTCCTGACCTACATGCATATCAAGTTATCGCTCATATTCGAACATGCAGATAAGAAACGATGATGGCCACAGATTGTGAAATTCTAGCAAAAAGCAGTTGCATCAAAGTCACAGGTTTACATGTAAATATGTCACAAAGTTTCCCTTTATTAGCCTGTTTGAGCACGTTTTCAATGCCCACAGAAGAAAGGCGCTGCATTCATTTCATATAGTTGTATGTGCTCTTAATCATAGATAGAAAATGGACATGAATTGTAATAAAGCATAAAGCTACTACATTTGCTATTTTTCTTATCCAAGATCAACAGAATTCACGACTTGTATAGACTTTTTTTTCTTTCAATTTAAAGTTACCTAATAAGAAAAATTATGTGAGAAAAACAACTGTCATTTTAAATGACACCACATTACAAAAAAATCAATTACAACAAGCTAACAACACAAACGTGATGAGATAGTTACCACAAAAGGATGATTTAACCACTGTGTCTGATAGCTCTTGAGAATGTAAGCATATTAATACAGTGACCTACAAATGCTGCCTTGGTTAAAAAAAAAAAAAAAAAACTCAACAAATATTTGCAATATTACATGTTGGGGTTTTTTTTTTCACATAAATGATGCATGACTTGTACCCCTACAAAAACATCTGAAACAAACTGGACACTTTGTTTATTCAAAAACCTGGTGTTGAGCTCAAAAGCATTCATCTGTAGCCAGATAAACAAGTGGAAAGATGCTAATGACTTCCAGATACGGTTCAGATCATGCAAATGAGGCAGCAGAATGGATGGCTTCTGGTTCTGTCCCTGTCACAGGAGTCATGGCTGCATGTGTGGCTTGTTGCCCTATGACATATGTGTGTACCACTTTGCCGTTTTAATGTGGCTGTGTCTCCAGCAGCACAGCGAAGCAATTCAGCTCCCAGTTAATTGGCCCGTTCTACGAGAGAGCGTGTCAAAAACCAAATCTATAACTCTGTTTCTGTGTGTAGCGGTGTAGCTCTCCAACCAGACACAACAAACCACAGCCCCGACGTCCCAACTCCTCATAATTCACCAGTGTGGAATTCAACTAACCCCATTAGTGCAGCCGTTGTTTCCACAGCCCGTCCACATTCCTGGGCCTGCCATCAGCCCCAGATAAGACCCCTCTGATTACTCGGTTGCATCCCTGTCATTACTCCCAAAAATATGTTGATCCCAACAGACACCCCCCTCCCCCCCTCCCTCCCCCCCGTGGATTTATGGCTGCGCTATTGTATCTTCATGGCCCTCAAAAGGATCGCTGGCTTCTAAAAGTCTACTTCACCTCACTTTCAGATCAACAACCGTGGTGCCCCTTAGCGACTTGAACTCACTGGCGCTTACAGCTTACCGCTTGATGAGAAGATTCAAAGAAGATAGCATTTATGTGCTCTCACAAAAGCGATGTTAAAATAGCATGAGAGTGCATACACTTAAGAGGTAGCTCCGATTTTGTGTCTTTATTGCAAATTAACAAGCGTTGGATTTTATAAAGTGGCTGAGTTTTATTGGCTACTCTGTCCATAAAAAAAAAAAAAGACTAAACAACCAAACACTTTGAGATATATGGCATCCCAGCTCTTTTACCTCTAACTGTAAAGCATTCTCACTTTGTGGCCTTTTGCATGCCAGCTGCTCGACACTACACTCACTCCTTCTCTGGAAACATGTGGTTGTAATCCCCCCCCCGCTTTTCACTCAAATTACAAAGTATGTGAAGAAACTCCACGTCCAGCCACTTCGCAGCATGTGTGTTAATTGCCACTCATTTGGGAGTTTCCAGGCAAACTAGACAAGCATTTGAAACTGTCCATCCTTGTTGAGAAGAAGAAGTATGAGAAGGGTCAGAAATTAACACCCGTCAGAGGCCAAATGATGGTTTCTGCTGTGTAAATCAGGACGGGCCACCTGCTCACTTGAAACCACAACATGTTTGTTGTATATTCATACGTCATATACCGATCAGGCTGCTGAAAGTTAATTACTATACATTATAAGAGAGCAACTTTGACACTGACTGAACAATATTTGAGTAATTTTAGGTGCAAAGTTTTAATGAATGATTTTTACATGAACACCTAACCTGAGTGAGTTTGCAAGAAACAAAAAGTTTATGCTCTTGTAAGACCTTCATTCTATTTTTCATTACAATCCTTGTTCCAAAGCACAGTATCTAATATTCTATCACTTGGTGTTGCCATGGATGTTTCACAGGAAATAGGAGCTGAAGCCACATGTGGAAGCAACATCTACATGGAGTCCGACGTTCTCTGTCAGATTATGGCATCGTGATGTGAGTGAGTGAGTCATCATATATAGAGGTATGCAGCGCTTCATTGCATGGGCATCAATGATGACGATATACGCATGATGCCCTACATCTGATTTGGGCTGTCGTGTTGCACCATGATTTGCAGTGAGAAACTTGTGTAAGAAAATAAGGGAGTGAAAAAGGAGAAGGGCACAGTAAGCAACACATAAACAAGAGATGATTCACAAAAGACTGCAGACTCAAAGTCAGCCATGAAGTCGAGCAGCCTAACTGACAAGCCCTCGACCGGAATCGAGCCAGTGATCAGGTATTTCAGAGGCCGTGACTGCACTGGGGGGACACTGGTGCCGTATCGGATCAATGGCATGACCCATTAAGTCACACCACTCCCAGTACCTCATCTAATAAGAGCCGATCTTTGGGAACACCCATGGCTGACCCATGCTGTTGGGGACAATTACAAGAGAGTGGTCTTTCAGGGCCGACGCCCACTTGACCCGGTAGCGTAAAGACACGGAGGAGATCCACATGATTTAAACTCCTCCCCAAGACGTGCTGACAAGGTTAGAGGGTCAACGCAGACATTAACAGGTCAGTGTGTGGCCCACTTGGGAACAATTACTCCCAGTCACAGCTAAGTGGACACTTGATTGAACACGACGGAGGCAGGACACACTTCCCACAGATAACAATCCCCAGAGCCATTTAGGATAAAAAGCCCTTGTGATACAGCCTTTATGGGCAAAATTCATCTTCCTTTTCCCTTTTAAAAGAATGTGAGAGTGTGATAGAGAGCCATTCTCTGGGAGAGATGAGTCTCTCAAAGCATTACCATTTTCTAGCAATACTAATAGCTGCTTATGACACAGAAACAATTACAAGGTGACTGGGAGAAAAAGCTAAACAATGGGACGAGCTGTTAAGATTTCATTTTTCATTCACGGAAAAAACAGATATCTTACAAAAGAAATTGCTGTGTCTTGCAACAGACTTTGACAGAAAACTCATATTTTACAAAGAGGTTCAAAACACAACAGCAGCAAAACTAAAAGAACTGAACACAGAGACATAAATATACCCGTTCCCGATAAATCTCTCATCTCTAATTAACAGTGTGGGTGCTGCAGTTTTTTTATGCTCTTCAACCTTTGACCTACTGACAGTTTGACCCCTCTCCCACCAGAATGACTAAAACTTTGCCTCGAACATCTGGTGTCTTATGTGTAGACAGCAGTGAACACCCTCCCCTGTTCTGAGTCGTTTCATGTCACAACGCAACAACAAATAGTTTATGTGTTTCATCATAATGTGTGGGTTCACCGTGTACTGTAGGAGAGGAAAAACTAAACAGATGTTTGGGGGTAGCTACTGCAGATAAAATAGCAAACTTAGTAATGTGCATCTCTGTGTAAAATGGTCACTCTTGTCCTATAGTCTCTTCGTACACAAATAGGGCTTATCGATTCGCCAACACATTTCCCCAGCATTTGCATAAGCTGTGCGTTGTTTGTGGTATTGTTTCTTTTTTTTTTTTTTTTTTTTTTTTTTTTTTACAGGGGCTTTGTTTATTTATTTCTCTGTGTTAGAAAATCAGTTTCACATTGTCCCTCGATCTGCAGCGGTGGCTGGTGCTGCAGCTGTTGGTTGTTAGTGGCTGGAGATGACACAGTTCACCACTTCTCCAGGAGACAGCCAGCCCAGGGACCAGCACAGCTGCAGAGCAGGAGGCAGACTGCAAAACGCACAGAGAGCAGAGAAAAGACTTTTTTTTTAAGATAAGAAAGCAAAGAATTCACTTTGCGGACAGACTTATATCACTCTTGAGGCAAAGCTCATCACTTGCCTCCCTCGCTTTTTTTCTGAGGAATCAAGAAGCCCAGCATTAGCTGAGAAAAAAACAAACTCTCGCAGAGAATCTCCCCATCCCGCCCTCCTCATTAACAGGGCTCTTTTCCAATTGAGGACCCCTGAGAAACAACCTTCCCAAAGAATTCAGCAAAGTGACACACAACATTAACCCATTTGCACATGCAGAGTGCAAAAGCAACAGGCTCACCGGCTGACCCATCGCTTGTTGTGGCAGTCGGCTATATTTCCCAGGACCGTTTTGTAACCAAGTGGGCATCATGTGAATACCATCTGGGTACCACTTATTTAAAGCTGGCAGAAGTCCCGTGGCAGCCAGCCTGGCAATGAGGAGAAGGGAATAAATTGCATCATTTACTTAACATGCATTTACCGTTGTGCCCGTTAAAAGCCCATGACTAAATAATTTGGTTTTTTCGGGTGCCAGCTTCTGCTGCCAGCCAAATTGCGTTGTATGTGCAACTAACAACTGTCAGAGGGCTGATAAAGGAGATATCGAGATGTTAACCACATGAAATCGCACTTACCACCAAGTATATTAACAGCCCTGAATCCATTTACACCAAAGAAATCTCCCAGTGCGTTATGCACTGCACAAAACCCATAAACAGACAATAAACACATTGTAATTATAATGTCAACTCTTTAATTACGTGTGTCATTTGGGGATGGCCAGGCTCACTAATTGTCAGAATGATGTTAAAGGATTGGGGGAGGCAAGAAGGAGATCAAGCCTCGGGCCCAATGAGAACCATATTCCCCACTCTCCAAGCGTGTTAGAAGGCAGAAAATTCAATTGGCATGCTTCCAAAGAAGAACAGTCCAAACAGCCTTAATCAGCAGGGACAAACTCCATGCAAATCATTTACATTAGCACGAGTCGAGAGAAATATCTAAGGTTTCATTTCCTGAACATGAAGGAAAATCTTTGTCTCCTGTATCCTCACTGCCAGATGTCTTCACACAAAAAAAGAGATCGGTTCAGTTGCCACTGACCGAGTCTTATAATATCTGAAGAGATTATGGAAAAAAAAGAGGAGCCTACAACCCTTAGTCAGCTGGAGGTCGAATGGAGTAGATGCTTCATTCGATTTACTAATTTTGTGGCAATTCTCTTTATTTTATATAGCAGAAAAACAAATAAATGACAGGACAGAAACAATGCAGAATGTGGATCGTGTGTTTTAATCTTATCATATTGCCAGTAAACAGCAGACGTGCTGCACAATGTTAAACTGACAAAATGCCCCATAGCTGGTTGTCTACAGAAACAGCAGATCCAACATCACTTTTTAGTATGGATATTGTCTATTTTCACCCTGTTTGGTTACATTTAGAGGCAAATTATATATTATTTATGTAACTTTATATTGTTTTGCAAATTAGCAACAACATAGCTTTCCTGCATTAAAACTAAACACCTTTCTGCAATGTCTTGGTATTAACTCATCATAGCACCACTTCACCAGAATTACCCTATGAAGCAACTTGGTAATGTAACACAGGAGTGGGTGTTGTTCATAAACTCCTCAGTATATGTAATCCTATATTGCAATATTCATATACAATGTGATACAGTCATTTTTGTGGAAATGTGTATAGACAATGATGGCCTATGACACCCAGAGAAATTAAAGCAAGTACAAAATAACAGTACAAGAAAATGGCTGACCAGTCTTAATCTCACAGATTAAGAACTGACTGGTGAGCATATGGATAAACACTGTGGCTCACCAGCAGAGTGATGTGTTTCTATGGGTGTTTTATATATGTATATATATTCAGTGGACTATTCCTTTAAAACAAACAAATGTTATTTCTTATATCAGCCAACCCTACTGTCACAGAACTAATACTAAACCTTTTTACTGCAGATTCTAATCAAATGTATGTACATGTGTTTTAACTCCAGTTTGATCCACATTGAGCACATTTTGCCATCAATAAAATGCATACATATATTTTTGAGAGATATTCCACTTGAGCATTCTGTGAAAGATCCTGACTTCAACAAGCCACATAATGTTTTCTTATCTTTTACCTTCATCGAAGTCAAAGTTATTTTGGACATGAATAGAGCCACTTCCTATGTGGTTTCCTTGTGTCTTTTAGCAACGTAAGCCTATTAGGATAGGACAGTTCACAGTAAATCAGCATATATCAAGCACAATTATCCACTAAAATTTGAAGTGATCATCTACATACAGATGAACTTTTAGACCTTCGTACTGGTGACAAAACACGTGGAACAGTGGTTGAACTGTATAGTCTGTTTAGGCAAGAACTTGTTTTTCGAAGTCTGGTCACATGATCTGGAATATCATTGCTTATTTATGGATCAGAGTCCAAACAAGAAGTGAGCGGCCTTGAATAGCCTACAACATTAGCATATACACTATATGGCAGTGAATGTGGTGGACAAAGATCACTGAGTGAATTATTGAAACCGCCATGAGTACAGTGCACCCTGAAAACACTTTGTGAGATGACATCTCTCAGATGAATCATCAGCCCAGCAATGAGAAATGTCAGTTTGGCAATGAGAAACTGTCTCCACCATTGTTTACATATTGACTGGCACTATGCGGTTGGCCCTGATGAGAACAACACACAGCCTTCAATGGTATGATCTCACTTGGTGGAAAAAGAGCTGTCACCGTGAATCTGGTAAGAGGGTGTGGCGTAGCAATCAATGAAGGTGGAGAGACTTAAACACAAACAAAACAAATCTATTATTGGTTCCACAGCATGAAATCATACATTAGCTAAGCTGGTTCAGAAACAGTCCATCCTGCGCCAGCTACTCTACAATTTACTGCTCAAATTGTTCTCACCTCTGCTTTTTCCATCCCTCTGTCTATGTGAGGTTCAACTGAACACTTCACTGTGGCCTGCAAGGTCTTTTACACAGGACCGCTATTGATGAGAGAGATCAGAGTGACTGAGTGAAAGAGAAAGAGTGCATGAAGGATACAGAATTTTCATCTCCTATCCATCTCATATTCTAATGTAGCCATTATGCTCTAAAAAGAGACTGCTCATCTATTCATTTTATGGGGAATCTGCAAAAAAGATGACACTGCAAGAGGGTTGGTCGGAGTGATTAAAATTCTTTGAATTAGCCCTTCAATCACTGCATACAATTGTGTATAAAGTACACAGAAATGCACTCAAAATCCTGGCCCAACTCCTCTCTGGGAGCAGGATATGAAAAGATTGATTTACTCATTTCTAACTGTGAGTTGTTTTCAGTGTGAGGAATTGATTGATCAACACATTAAAAGCTTGTACATCATGCACTCCATATAGACAACATGAAAAGGCTTTTAGAAAAATATCCAATAACTCAGCTGATTGCTTAAACCACAGCATATTTGCAGCATTTACAACAGGTGCTGTAAATTTCATACAAAAGGCTGTAAACAGTTGATGGTAAATGGTTAACAGTAGCGAGCTGGGAGGAAAGTGTGGAACATGTGTGCATGATGCAGAAGGCACTTTGATGTCACTTGTCAGTGTCACTCTGTGACTCCTAGATTGCACAAACTCTGTATTTGTAGACTGTGTTCATGTCGCAGGAAAACACTAGAAGAACGTCAATCATTTCAAGGCAATGTGAGCCTTCTTAAAAATATATTTGAATCAGAACAATGAAAAAGTTCTCATGATTAAGTTCCAAGGGTCAGTCTAACAAAACATGGCTGTTAAAATATTTTTAGATACTGTCAATATACTGAACAATTACAATGAAACATTTGAAATTTGCTTAAGTTTTGACCACGGGCAAAATAAAACTAAGATATATACCAAGCATAAATAAGAGAATAAGTAGATTTTGAAACAAAGTTGGATCCCTTTCATAAACAAACTATATTTGATGTGGTGTACCACACACTCTTTCTACTCGTGTTTGACCACCTCATAAGCCACTGCTGTCACAGGTTAATCTCTGATGCAACCAATCGTCATCACCGCTCACACACACAGTCAGACCTGCAACTGATGTCCTATTCACATCAGTGCTAATGCACAGAAATAGATTTTTTTTTCTCATGTTTATTACTACAGTACCTGGAACAAAATAAGTACCAAATAAAGTTTCAGTTCCAGTTCAGTTTCTCTCTCTCGCTCACCCACTCAGACGCTTTTTATCTCAGTCTTCTTTTGGTTTTGATTGGTTGAGCAGTCACTTAGATAAATGTCTGGTAAGTCACAATAACATTAAACAAAATGTTCATGCATTAATAAGAAAGCTGAGTAGTGTCATTTTCCTGAAGCTACGTCAGCATGAAAACACTCTTGTGCTCTTGTACAGAAACTTTTTTGCTCTTTCACTCACCACTGTAAACACTTATTTTATTTTTGAGAGATCACATTTTACACATGAGCTGTGTGACTGTTGATACTGCCTTCTGCTATGTCACATTGATCTCAGCGGAAACAGGCTGTAATACCAGCACTGGGTTATGACACAAAAGTCTCTTAAAATCATTGTGCATTTAAGATAAATTGAAAACAAAGTTGTGATTTGAGACATTGTGCTGCTATGGTGGATTCATGACCCTTCGTTTCATTTCACTGCTGTTTTGATTCCTATGTGATATATGGCAGGGTAAATTGCACTCATACAGCTAGTCTTTGATTACTTGTACTAGTGAGAGTGAGTCTTGTGTTGTACAGGGCAGAGAGAAATGATCAGTTTAACAAATTGATTTTAGACACTTTGCTATTTCTCTATTTCTATCTCCCTCTCTGAGAGTAACTGAAGCAAAAACTACTGGTATGTTGATGCACATACTGTACAGAGCAACAAAATATTTCACCTTATATGATGATAAAGCCTGTTGTCGTACCATAACAATATTTAGAACTTGTGTGAGGAGTGACAACTCTATTCAACTGACTTTAAGACCGCAGCCTACACGGCTACTTCCCACCCTTGCATTCATTGCAACAACGGTAACTTTGCAGCACTGACACAGCTACAGGACACATCTCCCACTCACAAATGTGGACCCAGATTATCTCAATTTCTGTTGCTGACCATTTCAAACTTGTCACACACTTGACACTGCCGTGTTGGTGCTACGTGATTCTGGTGAGACCTTTGCAGGATCAGCGGCAGCCACTGCTGCTGTTGTCTCCCGTCTAAAAGGGACTTTACACACATCCGCAGGCTCTGATTCTAAGCCACTCAGTGAAAGCCACAGAAGTATCGTACCTGACAAGGATCTTTTTGTGGACGTCACCTTTTCAAACGCGATAAACAGGAGCCTCGAAATCTGTAAATGCAAGTCTATATAACTGCAAATAGCGTACAAATATTATTTAAAAAAATCTGAAGACACAGCAAACTAGTGGGCTACAGGAGGACATCCCATTGTCATAGCCATTCCTAGCCACAGATGTGTTCAGCCAATCGGCTATAATAAACAAAAATCTTGATCTGAAAACTGGGCTGGGCTGTTTCACTGAGGACGATGCTTAGCTCTGTTTGTTCAGGTCCAAAAGTTTTGTCATATTGTAATTAAATGGGTTAGCACACCCCCCGCCCCCTCAAAGCAGCCAACCTAGGGGAAACACTAATATTAAAATTACTTGTCATAAAACCACATCTGAGGACAACCTCATTCTTTTCCTCTGGCAAAGACACTCTTTAGCAAAGTAAGTCAGAAAATGATGCCATGACCTGAGTAAAGACTTCACTGAAAGCACCAAATGTTATCTGCTATGATTAGAGTTTTAAATGGGAACAGAAAGGGGCACTATTATGTCACAATACCCAAAATCTCTCTTTAGATTTTAACTGGTGACAAAGCAAAAATATATGACCAACTTAAAATGTGGAAAAAATTATATCGTGATCATCACTGTCTTTGTGCTGATATGCTGCTGTATTTCAAAAAGTGCCCAAAATAACCAGTTAAAAAGTTAACACAATGACTGTAAAAGGAACAAATTACAAAAATGTGTTTTCTTAAGATTTCACAGTGATACATGTTGGCAAAACCTTACTTATTGGTTTGAAAGAGCTCTGAGGCAAAAACTGAATGTTGGCATAGTTGAATCATATGGAAAAAAGTACTACTGAATTATCACCCAGCCCTGACAAAGTTACAAAGAGGTATCAGCAACACCAAAGCTGAGCGCTTCTTTAATCACAAAAACAACAGTGACAAAGTGTTTATCTAGTCAGCACATGCAGCAAATGGTTAGCCACACTATCTGCTCCAACACATAATTCCATCCCAGGCTAATCTATTGACCGAAATGATAAACAAAAAAACCAAAAAAATAACTCTGGTGAAAATAACCTTCTCCAACTGAGTGGTTTGGGAATGGAGCCCCACCCTGTTTACAACACTGAGAACAAAAACAAACTCCCTCCAAGGAGCCCCGGCAAATGCAAGTCACACACTCCAACCAATACAGGCAAACAACAACAATGTCTGAAGATCTACTGGGAGAGAGCGGGCAATCAAACAACAGCAGCCTCCACACAAACAAGGTGTGCATCTCCGTATGTTTGAGGCAGTGAATTGGAGAGCGAGAGAAAGTGTCTGTGAGAAAGAGGGAGAGAGAGAGAGAGAAAGCGAGAGTCAGTGTGAAAGTGGAATTGAGTAGCAAACAAAGTCAAATGCCACCCCCACCACCCCAGTCTCAGGTCAACTGAATCATCAGGAGTCAGGGAAGATACCGTCACCGCCTTCCATGAATAGCTCACAAAACCACATCAGTATGACTTCACCGTGGCAAACCCAGTAGTTTGAGAACACTCTCCCTCAATATCCAGGGGACTGTGAATGAAGAGGTAATGAATCTCAGTTAACAAGGCCATTATCAGCGAAGGAACTACATCATCAGGAAGGACTCCAAATCCATGAGGCCCTTACATCCACTAGCCTTTTATTGTTGCTATTAACTGCTCAGGTACAGTGGCAACAATTGTGCCAAAAAAAAGGCACATAGATTAAAGTATCATGCTTCTGATCTCACGCTGTACATCATCACAGTAAACAATCACAGTAACAATGACACGGGCCCAATTAGCCATCCCTGCTCTCCGCTCTCAAGTATTTAAACAGCCTGCGAGGATGATAATAGTAACCTGCATACTTTCATCTGTGCTCCAGACTCATCAGAGTGGTAGCACCTCTGCTGAAGCGCTGCACTGCATCTTGGGTAATTACGGCTTCCCAATTACCACCCAGCTGGTAAATATATCAAATAAACAAGCAACATCCCGTCAATTAGGAGCACCCTTTCATAATGGGGGGTTCAAAATGATGTTTTATGTACAGGCAGAAGAAAGCGGTGCAAAAAAACGGAGCATTCAACTTCAAAGTGAACTTGTATCAGTTAAACCGCGGTTAAGAGCACACCTGAACATTACAGTTTGCAAAATAATTAAATCACACGTGTTTGAGGCAATTAATATGCACGTCTAATTTAAGGTGTTTTAATTACCAGGGGGGCAAAATACACAACATGGGAACAGTGCTGTTCCACAAAGAAAGGACTTAAAAATGAAACGTGGCCTTTTCTTTCGCGGACGAGTGAAGATGGACAGTAACATTGTTGAATTCAAAGGCGAGGAGAACAGCTGCAGTAACAGTCTGTCAACAAAATTTGCATTGCTGCTCTCTCCTCATCTCCATTACTCTCTCCTGTCTCTCCTCAAGCCCACGGAGCTGCCGGCTTAGATCTGAGTACTCTGATGGCTTATCACATAGCGAGCAGCAGGCTAAGCCGGAGTGATGCGCCCAAAAGACATGATCAAAGCACACCAACTTTCCACCCAGCAATGATGATGGAAGAGCAGGCCCTGCCATGTTATGTTTCTTATTAGGCTGGGACTGCCAACTGAAGACACAGCCAAGAAGTCAAGGATGAGGCCCTTAAAGATGTGCTCCTGCAACCTCATTTTACATTACGCTGCCTACTGTTAACAGGGTTTAAGTAATAGTCTGTGACATTTGCACATTAGTAAATGTCAGTTGTGCTACTCTCATTCTCACATTGATGTAGCAAAATAATGATTTAACCTATAGCCAGATTATGAAGGCTTTTATTTTCCGCAGCTCTAAGCGTTCAGCTGAGGACAGGTCTTAAGATCTAAATACTTCGGTGCCAAGTGAAGACTTTTTACATTTCCAACAACAGGAACAACGGCTTGTTTGGCATAAACAGAAGACGCTGAGAGATAGCACGAGCAGCCACCACAGCAGAAAAAGAAGAGTGTCACCACTTGAAACTAAAAGTCCCTAAACAGACAAAAACAAAATATCGAACTGCACTGTTTGACTGAGCGCTGCTGTCTGGCAAGGGCAACACAAAAACATCAAACCCTCACAACTTGTCTTAAAAATGTGATGCTTCCTGTTACACTCAAGTCATATCGTCTATTTCAGGTAAATATCACATTGCACATCATCATCTCTTCAACATGCATAAAACCATATAAGTTTAGTTACAGCCTAATTCTAACATTTGTCTCTTCCTCTGACTTGTCCAATATGACCAGATAGCAAAATTACTTATTGAAAACTGCAGTAATGGAACACTATCAAGCATCTACCTCACTTCGGGCAAGTTTTAGTCTAGACAACAAATTAAAGATATATTTTTAGAGATCTGGGCTATAAATGATGCGTTGCTGTTTGAACATAAACTTCTAAAAATACTTCAAAGTTCAAGCAGTGAGAAGAATCACTTACAGCCAAAAAACACGTGAGCGTGTCAGAGTACATCAGAGTAATAACTAAACCTTCTCAGTAAAACATAAATAAACGCATATTTGATATAAAATTCCCTATAAAGCCACGTCATCCATCAGGCCTCATAGCCGCATCATAGCCACACACAGACTGACATACAGACTGGACAGCTGATAGAAACAGGTGCAGAGGTTTTGCCTGGCAGCTGAGCACAGCTTGTAGCATATGGCTGAGCCCCTCATGTCTGGATGAAAATGTTTGTAGCTTACCTGCATCATTCCCAAAACAGACAAGTGCTGTACACTCTCATGTTAAACTGATTTTAAGTTATTACATGCTAAGAGGCTCTTGCACTCCCTTATAGTGGAAACAGGCAACCACGTGTGTAGCAGTACAGTCTTTAAAGAAAGAAAGCTTGCACTTGTCTACAAGGGACAAAATTGATTTAATTAATTATCTAATATTTTTTAATTGGCAATGATTTATTTTGATTATTTAAATAATGCATGAGCACCTAAGTCTAAATATGAAAGATGTTAAGAATCTAAATGTTTACATCTGGAATAGGTTTCACAGTTCCACTACACTCCCTGTTACATATTAGCCAGGTAAAGGTGTCAAATCTCAATGCAAAGCACAGTGCAATGCCAACTGCCTTCAATTTCATTATCCTTTGTTCTGAGTCATCTTTATCCTGTTGGAGAAAAGGCCATCAGCAACACGCTCAGTCAAATCAGCTGTTTCCTGCAGTGTACACAAGTGGCAGATGAGCATTTACAAAAACACATTTTACCCAGTAAAATATGTTGATATTACTGAGAAATACAAAATACTAATGTAGAGAGTAAAAGCCATCATAGGGAAAAGGACTGAGCAAAATATTGGTGGTATCATTGCAATATAGCTTTGTGATAAAGCAGAGGATGTTGCACATCAAGCTTAATTCAAACTTAACTACATGTATAACAGGCCGTGTATTTATTAAAATAACAAGACTACTTTTATCTGAAACCAGCACACCAACACTACGACTATTTGAAACACCAACAAAACACACAGGATGCTTAGATATTTTTTAACAAAGGACAATCTGCATCCCAGTGTTGTACTGATTTCCTGAAACACCAGCAGTAAATTCATTTTGTTACTCGAGTTAATTGATTGTAGTCACATGCTGCCTCTCCTTCCATGCAGACAGATGATATTTTTTGTCAGCATCCCTCCCTTTATTAAGGACACATGACAGTAGAAGACAGTAATTAATGGCTGCATGAGTTAATGGCCGTCCTGAGCATTTTGCAGTCTCCATAGAGACTGAGGAGCTGCACAGAGCACACCTGAAGCTGTCCACTCTCTGACCAATCGCCTTCCCTGGCATGGAGAACCGTCTGCCTGGGCACGCCACAGGGGCCGGGACACACTAACCTTTACCCTGGAAATATTGTTCTGCTTTCCTTTGTTATCACTTCCATTCATGTAATACACCACTAATGAGCGTGCTGCACTCGTATTCCTATTGCCAGTTCTCTTCCCCTTTGTGTCGCCTGAATCAAACATGCAAAAATTACATGACAAATTCATTTACCAGAAAATTCCCTTTATTCATCTGTCACTTGTCTTGCTTTGTGCAAAAATGTTTCAAGCAACTGGTTTGAGGGCGCCTCGTATCTGAAATCAAATGAAGGGTGAAGCTGGCAAATAAGTAGTCTGGAAAAAAAAAAAAAAAAAAAAAAACAATACGGCAAATGCAGAACCTTATTCCCACACTGGACCCAAAATAACTCTCCTTATCATTCAGCTGCAAGCAAGGGTGCACAGTCAGTTTACAGCCCCTCTGTACCCAGCACAGGGTATTTCAATGTGTGTTCACAAATACTGAGCCGTCAGATGAAAGAGAGCCGCGCTCCACTCAGGGATGGGAGTCCCCACACTGAATGCATGAGTGACTGATTACTTTCTTACCAGTTGAACCTCAACTCTCTACAAAGAAGAGCCTTAGCCCCAGCTTGAAGAGGCCAAACTAGAAACAAGGGCTTTCCAAATAATACAAAATCACAGATTGGTGCATTGAGGATCTTGCGTCATTACAATGCATACAGCTGCTCTTCCTCAAATTTCAAGCTTTTTCACTCCCCCCCGCCAACTCAATTTATTCAGTTGTAGCACGGGGCAGAGAAAGTACAGCCATTCTTGTTTCTAGAAGCAGACGTGGGGGACGGTGTTAGGTTGTTCCCATCTGAATCAGCAGAAGGCTGACTGTCTGTACGTAACAGCCGTGTCAAACGGCAGGCCTGGAAAAGTTACAAAGAAAGTTCATCCTGTGTTTTAAAACCTGGGTCAGCATTTGCGAAGGTCCATTTCTGCATAAGTGAGCACACAAACCCCAGTGCCTGTTCAAATAGTCTGCAGCTCTCTCTCAGGCAGCTCATGACAACAGCCCAGCAGCAGCACTGTTTGATCTCCAATGTTTTCCTTAATCTGGGTTGTCAAGGTTCGCTTGTTGGAGGCTGTTTACTTTACTTCTCCTACAAAAAAGTGTTTTTTTCCCCTCAGACAATGACTAATCCAAAGACCAAGAAGGAGGGAGCACTGCCAGCAATAGTTGTTAAAGCTGCAGTTTCCCTTTTGTAAATTTTCAGATGGTTTTAGTCCTGCTGTTGCCAGCTGCAGACTTAGTGTGTAAAATATTAGGGTAATATTTCATTCTTATATGTGTGTAGTTCACTCTCGAGACACACACATAATCTCAGTCTTTTCATATAAAATTATGGTTTTTGGTAAATATAATTTTTTTCCCCTGACTTTAAAAATTACTAATAAATCAACACGGATTAAGTACAGGGTTCATTTTTTTAAAATATGTACATGTAGATTTAAAAGCTGCACATTTATTATCATACTAGTGGCTGGTCTGTTATACACCTGTTATATATTCAAACAGAAAACAGACGGAAAATATTCTGAATGTAAGTTGACTTTTGCTTTGAGTGTATTTTTACAGGGCAGCATATTTTTTGCTTATGTACATTCTTATGGATGGTGTACCGGGGTAACAAAAAATACTCCAATTACTATGGTAACAACAGATAATTTAGCAAAATTTACACACCTTTTTTCAGTGTTGATAAAGTTCACTACAAACTTATTTAAATTCAAGAAAGCTGTAACTCACCATGTCTGACTCACTGAAAGCACAGATCAAACTTTGAGCAACATAGTGAAATAAGACACAAAAGTTTTACTTAAGTTAACTTTTAGCTATAATTGACAATTAATTCACTAAACCCTTGAATTACTAGTGAAGTGAAAAGAACATCCGCTTTAAATGTACTGTTAGCAGACAAGCCAGAATCAGGCTTCAATAGATGGAGAGCAGAATAAAAGCAGAGTTAGTTAAAGCTGAAACACAGTTATGATAACTATAGTTTGGTTGTAAAGCCTGGCTCAGCTCTCTCGGAGTTTGGAGGACAGCTAGCACGTGGGGGAAAGCTGCTTCCCTGGTCTCACTCCAAAGAAATCACGGCACCCAAAACTTCCCTTTCCACGGCGTCAACTTACAAACTTTACGGCTGTAATGACGGACTGTTAGCGGCTAACCAGCACTTTATAACCGGCTCGGGGTGTAAAGGTGCATTTACCCCCGGGGTCTTGTGAGCACCTTCAACTAAGTTAGACACAACTTTGCTAGAAAAAAAAGTACAGGACACAACAGTGGTAACAGCGGCTACGTTAAACAGCGCTAGCAAGCAGCCTCCATGATAATAACACAGGTGTTAGTTTGTTTATTTCGCTAATTGTAACATAAGAAAACAGCCGACACAAACTCCGTGCGTGTGTGTGTATGTGCGTGTGTAGCAGCAGCAGGTATCTATACAACCAGAGGCTAATGTTAACATGATGATAATAGTGAAACTTACCCGACTGGGGGAGAAAAAAACGCAGCTAACAGGGCGCACGCGGAGGGCACCGATCTATCTGCTCGCGAGGGGGGGAGCAGATCACGAACGCCCGTGCACGTGAGCTCGTGTACCGAGAACGCGTGCGACAACAAAAAAAAAATCACACACCGTAAACACCAACAATATTCCTCCGCCCGCCTCGGTGTTGGTGGCGAAGGTGGACGAGGAGGAGGAGGAGGGGGAGGGGAGGAGGGAGAGGGGGGGACTAACTAACTAACTTAACTACAAGGAGAAAGAGATAATCTTACCGAGGAAATAAAAAACGTGGAGTTTCACCCTTGCTGCCTCCCGGTCTGCCTCGTAGAACAGGAAAAGACACTGGCTTCCTTTCTTAATGTTGTTATTAGATTTTAACACGGGCGAGAAAAGAAGGGGAAAAAAGGAAGAATCGCGGATTTGGATGTTGTTGTTTTGATGTTCCAAGTCCGTCGTGACGTCATATCCACCTGCTCCTGATCCTTCGCAGAAACAACATCAAGTAGAATTCAGTAGCACTTAGCGGCTCCTTTCTATGGGGAAATGTAATGATATGCATTAGTTTTAGCTCAAAGTGTGACAGGAGAGAGGGGGGCTGTCAGAAAAGCTAAAATGTCCAAGCTGACTAATTACCACTGAGGCAGAATTAACTTCTATTATTTCACTAAATTCTCCTGTCTTTTTTTTTTTTTTTGGATCTGAGGTTCATCATAACTGTCTTACTGCAAAAAAAAAAAAAAATCAAAGATGTGTTAATCTCAACTGTGAGGAGTTTTCACTGCAGTGGTATTATGGGTTTGAAAGTAACATAAGCAGAGTTTCACTTTGTTATATTTTCTGACATGTGGGCCAACTCTTCATCATATTTGCAAGAGGTCATGACTGCATCTACATATGAACAAAGTTATTAAGGATCTCTAATTTTTATATAGTTGAAAAGTTTTGCTCACTCCGAAACACTTTTTTCCTCAAGACTGTCACAAGAAGTGCAAAAACACATTATGGCTGTAATTACAATCTGTCACTTGCCCCCCTGAAGAGGAGAATGATCAGGGCCAGTTCAACAGTCCAGTTAACGCTTATTGTAAAGCAACATTAATTTAACCTCAAGAGAAAATATTTTAAGTCGTTTTTTTGCCCTTGATCAAGGTCTAAGGACCACAGCTCATTTCGCTGTGAACGACATTACATTTATCATGGCTGCATCTGGGAGGAATACTGCTGATGGACCCTCTCAGCAAATGCTGTTTCTTAGTAGAGAGCGCCACCCTCTGACCATGCACAGTCACAGGAAAAACAGAATAACCTCTGTTGTGTCACTTTACTGTGTCTTACCTACAGTTCCTCTGTGATATCATTAAACCTTTAATTTATGTGTTTGTTTTTTTAATCATTTACAAGTTCCAAAATATGTCATTTTCAAAGTTTACCTCTAACATAGCCTTATTATATTTGATGATTCATACACATGGTACTCTGCTACACGTGAGCTGCTGCAACTGTTTGGCACCAAACACAAATTATTACAGTGATCATCACAGTAATCACAGTCACTGTGTTGTGGTCATTACAGCATGTTTGCACTACAGTGGACTGTTTTGCTATCATGCTCATGTCCTCTGAGTTAGCACTGTCATATTCAGGCTCACATTCTGCTTCTATGTGTGTGAGATTGAATACTTGGCACAGAAATATAATCTTCATCAGGCCTCAGGTACATACTCATTTTCAATATTAAACAAAGTTCTGTTGTTCTGCTGTTAATTTGATGCATAGACAGCAATGTAGCAGCTGTCAGTAAAAACAGAAAAGCAAACTTTTGTCTGTGTTAATTCACAGTAACAGGGGCACAAAATGAGGAAACAGGAAAACACATTACCTAGTACTTCCTGTTACCTGCATACTGAGAAAAAACAACAAAAACACAGCTTGAGTCTTTTGTTGGCCCTATGAACATTTTAGAGAAATACATTTGAAAACAACAATTTTGACCTAAGAGAGTTATTAAAATCAAAGGCAGGACTTGAGGGCTATATAACATAAAATGAAGGAATTAGACAGAGTGTAATATAGTCCTGGTGTCTGAAAGCATTTTAGGTTTCATTTGTATTACACATACACAATTTAGAATTATAGTAATGTCTACATATTACTTACACTACATGCAGAATATAAAATACTGATATAGCAATAGTGGTGTAAAAAAAAATTATTTTCTATATTTTTTTACGTGACTATGTCCTCAGTCCCACAACTCAAAGCTGGCCGCCAAAAAAAAGCCATATTCCCACTTTAAAGAAGCAGTATATATGTTGTGGCAGGTACCCTGAAGGTACATGACATACATCAGTCACAACATGGCCTACAACCACAATGTTGCGTTTAATGACCTCCGGGCCCGTGAAGCCACAGCTACACACAGGCGTCCTCTGAGTCACTCAACTGATAACGCTGCAGAGTTGAATTCAAATATATGAATCAGGGCACGCAACACGCACTAGTTCACATACAGCCATAGCCAGAAATGAAAGAACTTCCAAATTAAAATGCAGGATTTTAAAAAGAATTACATTATGCAAACAGCGAAGCGAAACAAAAAATTCTTGGCATGACACATTTGACCCTTTGACATCCCTGGAGAAAACAACCACTCAAATATTCCTATCTAGCGTCTGAATGTGTGATTGATTTAATGGTTTGTAAGTAGAGCCAATCCTACAGTCTTTTATAGGATTACTGCAGCGTTTTTTTTTTTCAAAAGGTTGTAAACATGATTGTCTGGTGTAATTACTGAGAAAATATCTAATGTATGTACAGTGTTATGCAGACAATCTAACACATGATCTAAGCTTTCTAATTCTTCAGTAGCTTGATCTGCATGTCAATACTGGATCTGTGAGCTCAGCGGAGCCCAGCAGCCATGTGTCGGGGTCTGAATTTATTATCATGTTTTGTTGGTGTCACGCTGGTGATGTGTTGGGTGGATTAGGGCCCTGACTTGATGGAGTGTAGTTACAAATTAATTGAGGATCTCTATCAGTTACGTAACAGCCTCTCCACACATACGCGTGCACACAACAAAGTAATTAGCTTTCTGTTAATTAGGTAATTAAGCAAATGAATAGGAGCTCCTCTTGATTCCCAAAGGGGGATGGATGGCTTTCATACGGTGTTTTTCCCCTGCTGCTGGGGGCTGTAGCATTCAACATGTAATGAAAGGGAGAGGACTTCTGGAGAAGCTGGACAGATAATGAGCAGTAAGGAACTGTCAAATGAATGAAAGAGGGGGAAACTAGAGAACATTACGCCTTGTGCATTGTTCTGAAGTTGCAGATGTACTTAGGTGGTTGATGAGGCATGACATGTTTTCTTTATTAATAATAAATAAATAAATAAATATTTAGACTTTTTATGAGGTAAAGCTTTATAAGGACAGGCGTGAGATTACAGTAGCACAGATTTTTTTTGAGTTACTTTGTGTAATTCTTTAAGGCATATATTACTACATTTCAAAGGAACACATCTTTAACATTTATTACAAAGCATCTTTAAATGCTTTTTTTTAAGCATGTATGGTATAATTGTTTTTAGTAAACTTTCACATTTGTACTTCAACAACAGTATCACTTAACTATTTAAGCCATTTACGATGCTTGATTCTGATATAAATGCATGACGCTGTTTGACTATACAAGTGATAGTGATGCAAATTCACATCATTACTTTGGAGTGAATGAGAAAATATGTCCAGAATCTTTAATGCTTTGTGTCCATAATTAGGGCAGTACAATAATCACACATTATTACATTTTTCAAGTTCTTATTTTTGCTGAAAAATATTTTCTGATGTGTTGCGTTTGTCTTTGCATATAGAGTTAAATTTAAAACTAAAGGTACAAAGAATCAAGGGAATTAGTATCATGTAATTCCTAAAAGTGGCTTTTGAACATTTTTGATATATATATTTTAATGCTTACTTTTATGAAACATTTGTAGTTTTTTCATATAGCAATTCTAGGTATTCCATAATGTCTTGTTTTGTCATATGAGACATTTTACAAAGCTATTCAATAGAAATTGTTTCATTGTGAATGCAACTGCTACAGTCCCTGCTCACCACTAGGCCTAACATGGCCCTCTGACATGAAGCACAGTATGGTGTGATGCACCTCACACAGTATGCTGCATGTCATTTCAAAGTTATTCAACAGTATCCAGGTTGACTGGTTTAATACCAACAGTTCATTCTAACAGACGAGCCCTGCTATCACAGGTTCTTCACAACTTATGCAACATGAGCCCACTAAAGTCAGCTGTCAGCTTTTTTTTTTTTATCTCAGTGTTTATAACAAATAGGTCTGATGTCACTGTTGCCATGGTAAGTCCTAATAACATCAAGCATTGACCCACATCCTCTTTTCAGTATTTGAAGAGTGCTGTGTTAAACCATAACTCATTTTATAACCACGCAGGTAATGAACTTGAAACTGCTTCTCTTTTGGCATTCACACATTGCTGACAAATGTGGATTATGGCAGATTGTAGCAGAAAGAACTGCTGTAGTTTCAACAGCACCATTGAAAATTAGGTATCTTAAAAAGGCCTTTAGAACAAGTTTTCATGCAAGGGTATGTTTAACTGAGGGGTTGCTTTTGAAATGTGGCATCAGAGCTCAACAAGAGGAGAATTTCCCTTAAGATCAAGCACCTTTTCTTTGTACTAGTGTGTAGCTGCTGCTAGTAGGGTCAGCTGTTCTTTTTGCCTCTGATCATTAAAGAATTGTCTCTGAACAGAACGATAATGTTTGACGGTGGATACACTCACGTTTGTGAGTGTGCTGGTCCATACCAGCAATTTTTGTAAGCAATCCAATTGGCTGTGAAAGTGCAGCTCAGTGTAGGTATGATCAGCACAGAGTGGATGTAGATGCACTCTGCACTCGTTTCCTAAATCGCTGACACGCCTTCTCAATGCATTTCATAACCACGGGGGACATACTGTAGACAGACACACTCTGAAAGCTAAACAAGCTGTCCGTGTAATCTCTCACCCTCGGGTCCTGCACAGGAGACATTCACATCAGATCTTGTGTATTTGGTTGTCAGACATGTTAAGAGATCAAAACAACTCATTTGATGTGGTTTGGCTCCAGCTTGTATTACAGAGTTCACTGTGGACAACAACAGAATTGTCCTCAAGTTTCCAGTCAAAACATCTGAAACAGACTGCACACTTTTTAAATCAGACTAAACTCTTGTAAGACCAAATCATAAAGACTAAATCCTGCTATTATTACTGCAATACTGATAAATATATTAATGTAAAAACATGTGCAACAATGGCACATTAAATGATTTAAAATATAACAAGCAAAATGCTAAATACAATGAAGTGTGTTCCACTGTTAGTCATTACATGCAACAAAACCTTTCTCACGTCTGAAACATTAAACCTTAAATAAATCATTTTGGTAGCTTTTAATTACAGTTTGTTCAGTTTGTTTGAAATTCTTAATTCAGAAAAGACACATTTATAAAAGAATAAAGCAATATGCAATACAATATTACTGTGCAGCCCTAATGCACATAAACACAGGCAGGCCTGTCAAAACCAGCCCAGTCTAAGACTGAGCACCGACAAGTCCAAGTCAAGAGTGGGACTTGAGAACAAGGCCAACAACAGCAGTCCTATTCCAAGACTAAGCACAGCGCACAGAAGTCTCAATTTTAATTCCATTATTTCATAATTAAATGTAATGACTTAAGGCAATACACATCCAGGGTTAGGAAACCATCGATGGTCATGGTCTGAAGTACTGCAGTGGGGCCAAACAGACAGCAATAAAAAAGGAGAAAACTAGACTCTACTGAGACCATAGAACAACTGATTGAATATCTAAATACATGTTTAATTGGTGGGTTGTTGTGTCTTCACATGAGGTAGGGATCAGACCTTTCAGAATTAAGTTTATGACTTTAACTTTAAAAATAAATTTCCAGATGTCCTAAGACTCTTCAGACTCCCCTGTTGAACCGTCTCATCCTACAATGACTAAAGCGGGTTGAGCAGTCCTTTTCTAAGTGGATCAACTACTACTTGTGCGGATTTGTACATGATACCGACTCTCAAGTGACCTGATTACTACCACGTTGCTAAACATGACCTGGAGCTAAACGTTTGGCTACTAAACCACCGGGATTATAACGTCCCTTTGAAGCTCAGTTTTAATTGTCACTATGTCTTCTTCAGTCGCTGAACTCCAAATGTATCTGTATTCTGTTCTTTAAAGCTGCAACAAAAGATCAAATTACTGTGTGTAATATGAAGAGCACTGCTCATGAAAAAAAAAAACCCACAAAGAACTTAATTTTGCAGTTGCCTGCTCTACAAAGCATTTTTCAGCTAATTGCTTTGGTTTTACGCCCACAACATCATTTAGTTCACTCTCACTGCTGCCATCAAGTCAGACGCAGCATGTTGTGAACATAAAGCTTTAATAAACTGGCTGTGCACTACCCACCCAGCACCAAATGACAAAGTTAACAACTAGGTAAAACATAGAGAAGCATTTAGCAGCTAAAGAGACAGATATTTACTAAGGCACTGGTCAAAACCCAAACAGAGCCACGAGGAGAGTCAATGCTGGACCTGCATTTATCTGGTGGCACAGAAATGCTTCACGTCAGCTGGATGTGTTAATAAGAAACAGTTTGCCATATTAACTTTGTAAGGTGATAATGTCAGTGTTGCATGTATAGCTTGTGCTGCCTCCAAGTGATGAAAACGTGTAATAATAATAATACTGCATCCTCACTGTCACACCTTATTGGGACACTTCAAAAGGATGACGCCAATGTTATTTATTCCCTCCAAATACCTCTGCATTTCCTAGTATGACAAGTCAAAATGTCTGCTGTCAAAAGGCCTTTTAACACACTGATGAAAGCATGAGTACATTTCCATTCCTGTGTCAATCAATAAAAAAAAAAACACTAAAATAATAGTCTTACCTTTATTACAGAGCCATTGCCAGTAAATCCCATCTTACCTTAGGAGACAAACCAGTGAGACTATAGTGTGCAACTGCTACAGTCAAATGTGATGAATCAGCACTAAATGGCTTGGCATAAGTGAAAGATGACGTCTTAACACACACCCAAAATGCCAGAATGGCATTAATGACTGTACTGTGCAAGAAGGAACACAGATGCTAATGATTGTATTTTCAGTTCTATTTTATTGACTTTGTCCATGTCACTGCAAAAAACATGTTTACAAAGGGTCCCCTTATAACTAACTTACCAACCAGTCCAAAGTTGATCTATAAAAGTGGTGTGATAATAGTAACAGAAGCATTCAGTTTACTGTAGCCTATACTGCAATAAAACAAGAGTATGTTAACTGTGTTAGTGAAGGTAAGTCACACTGGCTGATGAAGTCTCAGAGAATTTGTAAAGGGATGTGACAGAAAACAGTTTTCCTATTTTCTCTATTGATAGTGGTGGCATTTATACTTATGGACATTATTAGATGGCTGAGGTCATGGTTCAAAGTGTACTTTCCTTGAAGCAGCAGTCTACACTGAGTCACCATATGTCTTATCTGACATTTTATTAAAGATCAAATTAGACATATTGGATCTACAAATCATGCTAAATATGGGAATAGCACGACCTTGTGTTGCTTTCATTAGAGTAAATAATGCTGCATTTTTCTTTCTGTGTTATGGTTATAAGGACAGAGTCCAGTAAGCAAACCAGACTCATTGGTGGGGGGAAACAAGCACAGACAAGTACCAAGGAGCACCACCAGTTGAGCACAAAAAATGTGCAGTATTTCTTGAGCTTAATACACTAAACAATCTGTGACCCCATTTAGAAGAACTCAGGGTTTACTTTCAACACGTGAATGGAGACAAATGTCAAATGCAGTGTGGCTGAGAACATTCAAAGAGGCACCTTTCAGGATGGGTTTTGCTCTTTCACTAAAGCTGTTAAAAAAACATGTCAGAAACCAAATCTTGCGTTTCTTAGGGCCATAACTGTGTTAGGATACAGTATGTTTTGATTCCCTATGATGGCTTTATAACTGAGGGACACTGTGATTGGAATAGGTAGTCATGTGCAATATTTCCAAGTGTTACCCTGATTTAAGTTTGACATGCAGTTGATGAAGTTTCAAGAAACCAAATGGGACATTCACTCCATCCTCCGAAGTGGAATAACTCCACCTGAATAAACCACCATTGGGATGCAAACTTCTTGAATGGCAGAAAAGTGCTTTGGCACTGAATAAGCTGACTTAAGTAAAACATGACATTAACTGAGAGATCGTACGTATCAAACAGTTAAAACACACTAGATTATGTAGCTGCTACCTCTATACCAGGAATAAATTGTGAGGTCCATAGGCCGTGCAGAAAACAGGACCGTGACAGTGCAGTTCAGTATAGGAGGAAGTCATAACATGAACTAATGAATTCTGGAGGAGATTTATGCTGGATATACGTTCTCTGAAGAATTCAGAGCTTTAGGACCCACAACAAAATGAAACAAGGCATCCGTCATAAAAGTTATAAAAATATATTGATAACATTTCCTTGTTGAATGCAAAATAATATCCTTGATTAGGTTGTGGACAGCGCCTTCACGACAAGAAGGTACAGAGTTCAGGTTCAATTTTTTTTTTTTTTTTTGGAAAAGTGCATTACAATCTAATGTCTTGAGCGTCCTCCTTCAAAGGCATGATGCTCCATGTGAGCTGAAAAAGCCAAAGTGATTTATGGTGAGTATAAACACTTCTGTAAGAATTAAAAATGATCATTATACATGCATGATAGCGTTTGCCTTTCGATGCTTTTGAAGAAGTAAAAAAGCGTATACCCGTCCTCTGATTTCAACATTAAAAGATTAAGTTTGAAAACAGGTATGAGTCCACAAACAACCTTGCTGCCTGCAGGTTAAGCAGCTCAAACAATATAATCTCATCATTTGAACCATAATTACTTTACACTGTAGCTCATTATAATTTTGGGATCAAATATTTAACATGTAGTAACAAGACTAGCCTATGTGATTGTGCCATTTGGAGCAGGTATGACAGCATATGGGTCATTTGCCTTGATGTCTTTTCTGCACCTTCAGTACAGCCCTGAGTAGCCTACAGCCACACACACTCCTTAAATCATCCTCTGGCACGCTTACATCAAATGTGTACAGTTAAAGCCACAGTACAGATGCATACTTTTCTTTTTAAACAGTCTGACTTGATTCATGGCCCAATAGTTTCTGACAAGGAATCTGTAAAGCTTAAGCTCATTTCCATTTCTAAATCCAGAAGCGAAGTGGGGAGAGAAAAATGGGCATACTTACACTTATAAAAAACAGCTTTAAAAGATATGGACGGGAGCAGCTCATAGACTTTCCCCAAGATATTTGCTTCGTTAGCGAGAGTCGCGTCCCTATTCCAGATTTGTACGACGTCCTCCCGATCTCGAACGCTAACACTGACGCCAACAACCTCATCGTCTGCAAAACACACAGACAGCAGACAGTGAACAAATACTTATACATAAACATATCAAGTATGGACATATTGTATAGAAGCTCACCTGAGGCACAGTAATCTGCAAACTGCTCCCCAATTGTAGCAAGTAACAATTCTTTCCAAACTGCAGACTGGAACAAGAAAAACACAGGGGCTAATTAATTATTCATGTTTTATATTATTATGTAATATTACAATATGAAGTGGAGCACGACACCTACAGCGCTTTCTTTTGGTATTTTCATCTTCCATACTCCTCCTTTTGCATTGCTCTCTTCTTCCCTGTTGGTGCAAAAGATTAAAAGAAAATGTGATGCTGACTATACTATGCAGCAAGTGGCCAGTCTTCTACAGCATTTTGAATATATATTTTACTTCAACTTCATTTGAAAAATAGAAGGATAAATGTTAGATAAGATAAGATAAGATAAGATAACTTTTATTGATCCCCCTTAGGGGAAATTTACTTGTCACAGCAGCAGAAACAGGCAAACACTAACTCAAAAATAAAAAACAGTAACTCAAAAATAAATACCATTAAAGTGGCTAATTAAGAAATAAGGCAGCAATAACAGGAACAAGAAAAAATAAGTGGCGTAGAACCATAAAGTGACCAGAAATAGTATTTACATTAAGTGAGGTCGAGTATTTACATTATGTTACATGTTTTCCTTGTTATTGACATCCATAAGTAATAGACATACTATATTCATATGAGAATAAGAATGCTATGAATGCTATTGCACAGAAATTGTTGTGGTATTGCACTGGAAAGACATTACATTAAGACATTATTTGCACTGCACAGCAGAAAAAATGCAGTCATGAATGTCATGTTGCATTGGCCGGGAATAAATAAAGTAAAGAAAAAATAAATAAAGATAAAGTAACAACTTATCACAATACCAAAATGTCTAAGGGAGCGAGTCATAAAACCTGTCCATGTAAAAAAAAAAAAACGCTCCAACTGATTAGTTGCAGCATCACATTAAAGCTACCCTGTGGAGTTTTCTTGTAAACAAACAAAAAGTCACGTTTACATTAAGTGCTACTTGACAAAATGCAATGTTTATACCCTTGAGGCCTAGCAATCATGTTGAATGTATGTATCAACTAAAGCATGAACATAAACAGTTTTTAAAAGCTGCATTATTCACATCCATGTTTATTAGCTTGCTCATCACTGCCTTTCTTGGCACATTGTTGCATTAATTTGTGCACTACTGCCACCTGTAGATCAGTGGGACAGTGTGAACCATGCACACAAGCAGGAGTGTGTATCGTGTCACCAACACACACACACACACACACACACACACACACACACACAACTAACTAACTAACACACAAAAAACCCTTTCAGAGTGTTACAAAAGTTGAAGTAAAAAACACCACAAGAAACCTTTCATGTGTGCACTTCCAATTATTATGTAACATGTTTAACTGATGGTCTTATAATAATAACTATGTAGTGATTTCAAAGTAATAATAATTGAAAGTAATATGTAATAATTGAAGCTTTGATAAGTATACTATTATAAATACATTTTACCTCCTTTCCAAACTAAGTGGGTGTTGGTTGTAATTATGTCCAAACCAACTGGAGGAAAATTTGTATTTAAAAAGTTATTACATTACGTGGCAGTTACACGAGCCATAATTTGCCCTCTGTTAGAGCTGGTGTTCAGAAGTGATATCGTAATATTTACAATAATAACAGACTCACCACAGTGGCCTCCTTTCTCCACGCATTAAGTGATAGCTACATCTCAAAGGCAGGGCTGTGACTGGAGGGATGTTGTTGTATACGCTCCAGAACATCTGCAAACAGAGAGGCAGACAGGTAACACCAATACAACATGCTGTTTTTCTCTCTTTAGAACACCAGGAGAAAGTTATTGTCACTGTGATACAACAACAGAATGTGCCTCCTCCATTCAATTTATATTTGCCACACTGTAGTACATTGACAATGGCAATAAAGCCACATCCAAAAAGCTGCTTTTTCAAGGTTGTTTCGTATTTTCACACATCAAACATGAGTCCACTTGTATCAGACTTTGCTTCTCTAAACAAGTTAAAATGTTGCGGAGGGCGACAACATGTGAAAAGCTTTGGATTTTTTTTCTTTAATATTCAACTCTGTACAATGAACACATGTCAGCTAAGAGTTTGACTTCCTGCTTCTTCTTTGTGTGTTTCAGCATATTCAGAGTGAAACTACAAGCCTGCCTCACTCGTACGTTTACAACAACTGGCAGTGTAAACAAAATGAAAACAGCATCACAAAACATTACTACCTTGGATTTAGCTGGTGCAGGACGTCCATCTTTGTATTCAAATATCTGCCCATTAACTGGTTTCAATCCTGTGTTTTGAAATTTGGTGATGATGGGACCAATCTTATGCTGAGTAGTTACTGCAGTTTACGATGCTGAACGTCCCCATGAAACCGAAACAATGACTTTCCCTTGATGTAACACAAGCATTCAGAGCATCACATTGAAAGGCAGTCATGTATGCACTGTATCACAGCGTATGGTAGACAAACAGATGAGAAGCTACCGCCGCTCTTGGCCCACAACACAATGTTACTCAACATGAAATTTAGACATTTGCAGTAACAATAGCAACAATCAAACCGTTTGAATTGCACCAGCCGAAGCTGGTGTAATCACTCCGTGTTCATGTTTTGTGACAAAACAGTTCGACGTGTCCCACCAACCGTGCCGACTGTAGCTTTAAGCATCAATGAACTGCTCACTCCTTTTTCATCGAGGAGGATCTTCCCTCAGTGAACTGGAGTCTTCGCCAACTCATGCATTTGATCTCTTTGCTATCAAGACGATGAAGCTCACCTGAACACTTTGCACGGTGTAGATCTTCTTCAGATTGGATTCGCATTCTGCAGCCGTCGTGCCCGGTAAAGACCTACAGCAACAAGGGAAACTTTGTTATAGTCCACAGTGATGATACAGTGACAGAAACAAGGAACAAGCTGCTCACACAAAACATTATCAGGCTTCATGCTCTGATTTTTTCCGTCAGCTGATCTACTTAAATAAGTGCATGCAGTAAGTAACAGCAATTAGCTCTAGACAAGTGTACAAGTTAAAAACTACCCAATGCCTTATTAACTGCTGCATTTTTACTTTTCACACTTTTTTAAACAACAGCTTCTCAAGCACTTTTACAGGGTCATTCAATCAATTCTCATCCCAGTGTAACTTTTTGATCAAATATTCCCAACAACATTGTCAAAGCTACCTAAACAATACAGATGTTAAGTTGTCTTAACAAGGGCTGCAAACAAAAAATTTCACTTTGCGTGAACTGTGATATATATATATTTTCCTATTAACTGTTAAATCATTATTATAGTTCTGAGAGGCCAATGTGACATCTTCAAATGTCTTTGTTTTGTCTGACCAAGAGTGCAAAACCCAAATATGTTTGGTTTAAATAAAACAGAGAAAAGACGCAAATAAGAGAAGAAATATAAGTAATAAAATAAAAATAACTAAAACGACTGCTAAAAAATATTGTTGCTGATTAATTTTCAGTTCATGAGTTAACTAAATAGTTCACTTTAAATGGGGTCTGTGATCTCTTCAGTGCTTTAAAAGGTTTCACTAAAATCTTTTCAAGTCAACTCCGTCAGCATAAGAGATAAGTAATCAAACCTCAGTGTCATGCAAACTTTGGAAACCTTTGCTCCAACAATTTAAATCACCTCGTAAACACATGACACACTTTCAGGACTCTTGTTTTAACAAGCTCAGATTCAGTGTGTGGCAGCTAAACTGGCCTATATTCAACTACTGGAGAAGGTGATGGCAACATATCTGTGAACTTTCGCTGGGTACAGATGTTGTAAACACAGGTCGCTCGTGTCAAACACAGTGCGGCTCCGCTGGCTCCAGGAGGCCTGTGGAAAGCTGTGGCCTTCAGTCGTGTGTGTCCTCCATCACCCCCGGCTCGTCCTCACTATCTGTGGACAACAAACAAGGCGGAAGAAGGGACGGATAGGAGCCTACCTGTCCAGCCAGAAGGTCCAAGGTGAGTGCAGAGGCAGCGCCGTGGTTTCCTCCTCTCTCTGTTTCTTTGTGATGTTCTCCAACTCTTTCTCGTCGATGTCAATGTTGTTCTCAGAGGAGACCGTCTGTCCGCTCAGAGCCCCTCTGTCTGTTTGCACGTCCGTCTGACCCACAGGAGCCGCCATCTCACCACCAGGCTAAAGGCTAATCTGTCTTATCTCCTGTGTGAACGTCCGAAATAAAAACAACCGGTTTGGCTTTATGTCCAGACACAGACTGCCGCTTTTCCGCCTACCGACTGATGACGTAGGTGCGTCACCGGGAAGGAACGTCGCAGCTGGTCCGTCCCAGAGAGCGGGAAAAAAAGTGAGCGCTCACTCTGATATTTTTCCGGGAGCGGAATGATCACAACTTTCAAATAAGATCCCACAGAAATAAACATATTAAACTACGAGGCGAGAAAGGATGAGCATGAAAAAGTGATGATATAGACTAGATGATAAACTACAACTATTGTTATTGTATACAACTGTGTGTTTTGGAAAATTTGACTTTAAATGTAGGTTACTTTTACCACAGGCTCTTTACATTGCTGTGCACTTGTAATGCACATTATCAGCTAGACCATAACTATTTACAGACAGCCTCACAATCTAACATATAAACCTGTATTAGAACTGATATTTGCTTATCAGTTATCAGATACTTCTTTATCTGCATATATGTCAACCAATAAGTAACAGGAAATTCACATAAAAGGTTAGCATTACTATAAAAGGTCAAAGGTCAAGGCTTATTTTTCACTTGTAAAATCAATATTGTCATCTGCCTCAAAAGTCCACAATAGGCCAGGCTAACTGTACACTTCTATTATAGATACTGATTGTTCATTGTCATGTTGATAATATAGCTTCATACTATATGTTGATATTAAGCTATACTGTTGTTTATTATTATTAGCCTTGCTTTCTTTGTTTAGTTTATATTTGCATCTTTCTATCCGGTGATGTGTATCTGTACACTGAGAGACAAACATAGTCAAATGTCTTGTATCGTTAACATACTTGACTAATAAAGTTCATTCTGTTTCTGAGTTACAGCATCATTTTGTTGCCATTAGTCTTGATATTATTTCAATATGTTACGCTACCAAGATTTTCTTTATCATTTCAGTGCAAAATGACTTTTATAGTCATGTTTGTCTTAAGCTGGGATCTACTGTCTCTAGGCCCAGCTCCAGCCCTCGAGACTAATTCATGAGGTCATCGATATGTTTGCATTCAGTATTTCATCACATGCTCAAATTTTTTTTTGTTATTTTCTTGTCTTTATGGTTTATTTTCCAGATTTTTTTAATATTATATATATATATTCTAAGAAGGCTGCAACATTTTACAATGGCACACTTGCAACCAGAACACTCTTTCGGTTTCCACAGAGGGGGACAATGAATTGATTTTTTTGTGGAGTTCAATGCAACTGTTTCCTGTCTCATCTACAATAAAAAAAAGTTTACATTACATTTTTTACAGTAATTGTTCTTCTTCTATCGGCCCCACAGGAGAGAACAACTTGGCTGGTCGAGGGCCAGAGGGCCTTATTATAAACATTTCATGCTAATAGGCTCAGAATTGTACTATTCTTATTGAAAATCATTTTCACTACCTCTGTCTCAATATAGTCAAGCGGTGCACAGAGTACTAAGCAAGCAAGTTTGTCTAAGAACCAGGAGAGAGTGATGTCCATTTGTACAGAAATTAACTAGTTTTTTTTTCCTGTTTGAGTGGCACATTATCTCATTACACTATCTTTAGTCTCAAGAATTGTTGCCTGTTATAGGGCAGTCTGGAGAAAGTAGTTTGCAAGCTCCAACAAGATGGTTGTTAGCAGGGGTGCCTCCAGACTTTTTTTAATTGGATGGCCAAGTGATGAGCCACTGGCACACACACACACACACACACACACACACACACACATTACAAAAGTGTGCCAAACTTTAACTCTACAATATGTATCTCTCTCTCTCTCTCATGGAACTCTCTAAAAAATGTGCTACATTGAAATTCCACAAAAGCTAGATGCTTCTTGCAACACAGGCCAAGATGCATGTGTTAATTATAACAAATCTATATTTAAAACAGCTTAATGCAACTGTTCTTGAGAAACAGAGAAATTAGATTTTAGGTGTACTTTAGGCTCACTTTTAACCATCGACCCCAATAGATCCTGAAACATATGTGTTTAACTTTAATGTTAGGTGTAACCAGGTTGAACCTACACCTGCATATATGGTAGCTGGAACCATTTAACTGAACCAGGATGTAGTATGTGCCTGAACATCCTTTTAAAATTATTCCTCCACACTTGATTGGATAAGGCTTCGTTGTGGTCACAGAGTCATATGTGAAAACTCATCCAGGCTTGAAATAGAAAGTGTTACAAAGCATTGGGCTGAGCTCAGCCGTAACCAATGTGGATCCTCGTCAGTTGTGGTTTCATTTTTGGTCCTGGTATGAGTGTTCATTCTCCCAACAAGGCCGATATTTGCGTGTAAGGCAGCACAGAGGGTTAATATTTCTAATATCTTATACACTCATGATGCTCCTCGGAGCTGGCTGCAGGGGGTGCTGGTGAATCACTGCAGCAGCAGGTGCAGCCTGATCACATGATGGCAACTGTAGTTCAAAATACACAAGATTCTATTATTGAGAGACCTTTAACACATCAACATAACATGTTCTAGATAATCTGATACTGTGTTCTCTTTAGCCCCGAAAAGTCACCTCGCAGTCAGACAGTGCTTTTCAAGAAAGCACATTTATTTTTCCCAGAGTTCAAAGTGCATAAGGCCTGTACAGCTGCTTTCAAACCACTTCCTCTGCAAACATTTCTCCTAAAGGCATCAAATGAAACCATCTTTGTCAGACCCACTTTTCCTCGGCAGAATCGTCTTCTGAGATCCCACTCTGCACACCACTGCTGTATTATGCAACTATTTACCTTGTTTGAACCCACACTGTTGGCTCTGGCTGTCTCATCCTCCTGTCTCTCTTTCATCACTTACAGCTGTGGGATACCTTTCATTCTAACTTGCAGAGATATGTGTGCTGACTGTCAGATGTTTAGTGTGCCTTAATGTATATGTGCATCATTCAAAACAATAAGGACAGAAAGGAGATCTGGACTAGCAGTCCGGATATTGTTGATCATCTTTTTGCTTCATGGGTCAATACTTTGTTTTAGTTGGTTTATTTTATCTAATAATCTTATTATATATGACTTTGTGTCATATAAAATAAGTTTATTTTTGCATGGGGTTTAAAGTAGAATCCAAGGAGCACAAATTAAACACAAGCATGTGTTATGGAAGTGAATCACTCAAAACCTGGAATTTAAAACTGAAAATGTCATAATGTGATATTTCAAACCTTATAGTGCACGGCAGAGATCCAATGTGTTTATTTGGTAAGATGTAAAATGAAAGTATCTTTAGTGTGAAAATATGAGTTAGTTCCACGGTATGTATTGTATAAATCATCTGTTAAAAGGTCAAGTATTTGATTTTTGTCTTTTGCCACTATTTTTCTTAATTTTTGCCTTTCAATAAACTCATTTTATTAAAGAGATGTTCAAACACTGGCTTAATATTATGAGCTGTGAAAATGAGGTGTGCTCTTATATTCCTATAATGATCATATAATACACAATCCTATAATTGCATTGGCTTGGCATGTTCATAACCTGCACATAAGATACTGTGTGCACTGTCAGAGCAGATCTCAGTCAGTCTGTCCACATTTGCATCTCATCAGCTGGTAGAGACAGACCTCCTATAGATCGCATTTAGACGAGGCACACGAGTCTGCTGGCTGATCCCAGGCCTGCTCAGTACACGCAGACAGGACGGACGTGCGTGGCATCAGGCTGCCGTGTCGAGAGCCACGGATGGAGCCCTCGTGTTCGCCTCTCTCCTCTGCACATGAGTGATGCTCGAGCCGCCGTGTGATGAGGCTGCGGGGTGCGTGATCGCGCCGTGCGTCCGCTCGTGTGTTTGTTGACTCCCGGAGACGAGCGGGGAGACCTCCGCCATGGGTGGAACCTGAGCTGCGCTTTGTGAGCCGGATGAGAGATGGAGCCTGTCCTCGGCGGGGGGACGACACACCGGGATGCTTTCTGTGCCGGACACTTGTGAGATGAAGGACAAGAAGAAAAGGAAGAAACACTGAGTGATTTTTTTTCAGGTTTTCGCCGGTGATGGACGCTGAACGGAATTGATCCCTGGTTGCTTTTGTGTTGAAAGAAAAAACGCGGATCTGTGTCGTGTTTCCAGCCTGATCGGGATCCTGGGGCTGGTCGATGAATTGATGCGGGGACACACGCGACCTCGGCTGCACGGATGGCCAACAGCAGCGAGCTCGGGGCCGGCAGCCCGTCCTTACAGAACTATGCGTCGGCGGCCTCTGCGGTCAAGCTGGCCTCGCTGGGGCTGATCACGGGCGTCAGCCTGCTGGGCAACGCGGCACTGTCGCTGCTGCTGCTGAAGGACAGCTCCCTCCACAAGGCGCCCTACTACTTCCTCCTGGACCTGAGCCTGGCCGACGTGCTGCGCTCCGCCGTCTGCTTCCCCTTCGTGATGGCGTCGATCGGCGGCGGCTCCTCGTGGCCGTACGGCGCGCTCGGCTGCAAGATCGTCGCCTTCATGTCGGTGCTCTTCTGCTTCCACGTCGCCTTCCTGCTCTTCTGCGTCAGCGTCACCCGCTACATGGCGATCGCCCACCACCGCTTCTACTACAAGCGGATGAACCTGTGCACGTGCGTAGCGGTCATCTGCATGGTGTGGACCCTGTCCGTGGCCATGGCTTTCCCGCCCGTGTTCGACGTGGGCACCTACAAGTTCATCCGCGAGGAGGAGCAGTGCATCTTCGAGCACCGCTACGTGAAGGCGAACGACACGCTGGGCTTCATGCTCATGCTGGCCGTGATCGTGGGCACGACCCATGTGGTGTACATCAAGATGCTCTGCTTCGTCTACGACCACCGCAAGATGAAGCCGGCGCAGCTCGTCCCGGCCATCAGCCAGAACTGGACCTTCCACGGCCCCGGCGCCACCGGTCAGGCCGCCGCTAACTGGATCGCCGGCTTTGGCCGCGGACCCACGCCGCCCACGCTGGTGGGCATACGGCAAGCGTCGCACCTGGGCAACAGGAGGCTGCTGGTGCTGGACGAGTTCAAGATGGAGAAGCGGATCGGGAAGATGTACTACATGATCACGCTGGCCTTCCTCGTCCTGTGGGCTCCCTATATAAGCGCGTGCTACCTGCGGATATTCGTGCGCGGGGCCCCGGTGCCGCAGTTCTACCTGACCGCCGCCGTGTGGATGAGCTTCGCCCAGGCCGGAGCCAACCCCATCATCAGCTTCCTGTTCAACAAGGAGCTGCGGGTGCGCCTCCGAGCCTGCTTCCCCTGCTGCCTGGGCACGCAGACACCCATGGAGCCCTACTGTGTGATCTGAACAGCTGGATCCCAAACACTGCCAAAGACACTCATGACATCCTGATTCAGAATGTACACAGACCCAATGTGTGTGTGTGTGTGTGTGTGTGTGTGTGGTGATGGTGATGGGGGGGTTCAAGCTCCACACATTTTAACTTGTGGCACATTCGACCCTCTATTTTCATTTGAGCAACACTTGAATATTATGTAAATTCTACTATGTTTTACTGATCGGACTCATTAAAGCAACACGAGTCATATTAAGGAAGCATAATCTGATGTTTCTGTAATAATGTCTTTAGGCTTTTAATTTCCCCCCTTTGCATGTGAGGTGACATTCACTCCAAATGTAGAGCCGCCATGAGAGTCATGTCTCATGTTATGTCCTACCTTTGGAGACAGTTCTTACGCCCCATATGAACCTTTGTGCTCGACTCCAACATTGTACACGAATGTCACTTTAGCTATTTGTTTGTATATTTTCAAATTATTATCCCATTCGAGGTCGTTTGCCTTTTGCAGAAACCGATGGCTGAAACACAAGGACTATTTTATCAGCCGCTGAGTTTCTCTGGCATCTGTGACACACCTGGTTTCTAATCGTTTGGATACCACAAATGAGATGCAGATCTCAGTATATTTTTAATGAGGACTATGTCACACGTGTACATACTGTAAAACCTTTCCCCCCCTCTCCTCGGCTTTTTTAAACCAGATACGTTGTATATTTCATAATCTCTTAGAATTCTCTGTGTTGAAAAGGTGTTCAAATTCACTTTAGAGGTATTTTGCAAATTCTTATTGTTTTTCATGGGTCGGTTGTGGTGAGACATGGGTGGAGTCGCGCTCCCTGCAGGATATACAGATACCATTCTTTTTCTACGGATATGGACACTGGGACTCTGAACATGTTAACAATTTGGTGCTTTGGAAAGGATGTTTGCATTGTTTGTATTTCTTAACAAATAAACAAGAAATGGATGATAAGTTGTTTGGACTATAATCTGTTTTTAAAAAGATATCTCCACTTGATCTGGTGCTGCCCTTGAATGCATCTCAGGTTATGTAGTTTATGTAATGTAATCATGTTTGCATGCTCACTTGCCCTCATCCTGTCTTGTGTACTCTGGCCAGTGCTTCCTCCTGTTTCCTCGTGTCTGACGGGCCCCTGAGAACAAGTGTGAGCTTGTTGCATTAAGCTGTGGGTTTTAAATGGAGAGGGTGATGGACGTGTTTAAAGATTTTCCAGTTGAGAGAAAGGGAGAGTTGCATCCAGTGTTTGAACAAATTGGCTGCTGAATCAATACAGACTATTGAGACATCTTCGTGTTTCTATTGTTCTCCTTGTCAGGGCCATAGCTACCTTTAAGGACACTTACATCACGTCCTCAGTATTTATTCTGGGACTTCAGAGGTTTTAAAGAGGCACACCAGAAACTTAGCATCACACTGCATGGAGGTTGGGGGAACTCACAAGAGACTGATTTGAAGTAGCAGAGGATGAGATGTCTTCATTTGTAGTCTTTGGGAAGTGTCAAGCTCGAAATCCTATATTTCCCATAATGAAACAAGATAGCATTAGATACCATTTTTTTCAAACTTTAAAAAGCTCCTCCAAAGCCAAAAAAGTAATTATACATCTATTTTCAAAGAATGAATATGGCTCTTTGTCACCAAGAAACTAAACTTCATGTGTAAAATTGGTGGAAAGCTCCTTTAAAACTCAAAGGGAAGATCCATTCTATTACAATGTGTATGTGTTCAGTATAGTTTAGGCTGTTTTTTAGACTCAATATATTTAAATTCTTGGCAGTGTGAGGAAGGCTTTGGAACAGCATTTCAACTATAAAATGAATGGGAAATAAAATGAATGAAGAATGAACAGCATAATAAATGTGAAAAATCCAAACATTAAAAAAAAAAAATTAGGGGAATAATGGCTTCAGCATTTTTAAAAATCCATGGTACTTGCTCACATTCAGAGAGTCTGATATCAAACCTCAACCTGAGATTATCACCACTGTTTAACACCACTGTAATGTGATCTGCTGCCAAACTTATCATAGCTGTCGGCAATATCACATTGTATAGCACCAAGCAACAAAATGTGACCAGAAATACAACTGCTTGTCGAGGCATAATTCAGAGTTGGATTGTTCCATTACAAGTGTTATATTCATGGTTTTAAACAAAGCACTTAGTAAACAGTTAATTAGATTTGTTTCCATAGACTGTTTGCATGCCACCTGCTTCATAATCAAACTCCCTCCAACCCTGATCCCCTCCTCCCTCTTTAGGCCCATAAGAGACTATTGATTCAGCTCATTGCTGTTGCATTCATTGACATTGGCCTCGATTACACCAAACCACAGCTTTAAAAGAAAGGCTGAGCCGCTCTCTCACCAAACACTTTAATCACTGTGATTAAGCGAGGTGTTTCCGAGCTGCGGCCCCTTCCATCGCTCTGATCTGCGACCCCGGCGCTCAGCTCCTCCGCACACTGCCTGCCCTCAGTGCATCCGTAGCCATTAGCGTCACAACACGCCTGCTTGTTCCTGACAGCTGGCCCGCGCTCTAGCTACCAGCTTGCGGAGGTCTCGTGGTGTAATTGCCGTGGCTCCTCGGCTGCAGGAAGCTCCTCACCTGCACGTGCTCTCGTGCGATGCAAATGCAGGTCAGGTATTTTTGGTGCAGCGTGTTGTCTTCAGGGCACGCAGGCTCCGTTGTGATGCTGGGGTGATGTGACTCTGTTTGCAGGGCCTTTACCTGCTGGTTCGTTTGTTGACCTTTTCAGTCTTTCTAACCGCTGAGCAACTCTGTTACTGAACTGGCTTTTCTGTAAATACAGTTTGGACACCTGGAAATGTAGCTGTCTTAACAGTGGTATCATCTGAGGAGGGTGGGCTGAGTCGAGGATCCTATGATTCTGAACTGTTAATAAGAAATTATCAAATTCAAGAGGAGTATACTCTATGGGTTTTACATTGCACTGCTCTGACATTGTTGGATTCACAATGCACATTTAACCCTTTGACGCCTATTGTCGCAAATTCGCCTCAAACCGCTTCCATTCAGAATGCATCCAAGGAATTCTATGTGTTCCTCCAATGCAGTTCATGCATATTCGATATGCATTCGATAGGAACCTTTTGCAAACATTTGTTTCTTGGACCGTTCAAATTCGGAACTACATCCAAATATTATATTCATACATTATATACATGCATTATGCATTCTGTGTGCTAGAGTAATCTCCACTTAATTTAGCATCTGCTTGAAAGCAAAAACACAAATTATTTATTTTTTAATATAATTGTATATAAATTCGGGAATGAAAGGGTTAAACAAAGGGGGATTAAAATGAAGCTGGAGATATCTTTTTTATTCCAATCATCCTTCTTCATGGATGTTATTCTTGTATGATGTGTATTTGTGATAATGTAGCCTGAGATGAGTAGCGGGCTACTAAAGTGTGCTAAACTCACTTCACTCTAACTTCACACATTTTCATTTTCTAACTTTCAAAGTCTTCAGCCACAACTGATGCTGACTCAAGTGACATCACGTGAGGCCATTTTTCAGACTTCACACAACTCCTTCTGGAGCCCACGAGAGGCTTTATACAACTTTCATCACATATGCAGACCAGTGAATAGATTTTCATGAGTAATATCGATTCCCTAAAGGAGTTCCCCTCTCAGGCTGCGACTAATGATTGTTTAAATTTTGATGAAACTGCTGATTATTTTCCCAATGAAATGATTAATCGTTTGTTCTATAAAATGCCCAGAAATTGTGAAAAATGCCCATTGCAACTTCCTAAAGCCCAAGTGAACTTGGTCTTCAAATGGCTTAATCTCAACAACAGTGTCAACTGAGGGACCACATGCTCGATTGTTCTGGAGCTTTCAGCTGTATCACACTTCATCAGTAGAGTTTGCTAAGTTGCTGCGGAGCTTTAGATTTCCAGTTCACTATCAGATAAGAAAAGCAGCAAACATTCTCACATCTCACATTCAAGGAGCTGGAACTGGGTAATTTAATCTAAAAATGACTTTAATGGTTTACACGGGATCAAAATCACTAAATAATCTTCTGTTAAATATCTGATTTGTTGAACGACTTTCAGCTCTTATTGGTTGACATGATCTTAGAATCACAGCTATTCCAAGGCTCTTGACAGTTTATGGTTAATGTTCATAATCATATTAGATATTTTGTATGTTGTTACGCTGCTATAGTAGATTTGAACAAATCCTGTCATCGAGATGTTCCTGGGGACTTTGTATTCTTTCATGTGCTCTCGTTAGCTGCCATGCAGACTTCCATTATCTGGGGCATTGCTGCATCACAAATCACTCCACTGAGGATTTTAAGCTGTTTGAATGCTCTCATGTTTAGAGCCACAGAAGACCAATATCCATTTCCAAAGAATAAGATTGATGTGAGTCATTGCTTTACACATTGGGCAAATCTAATTATAGCTCTGAGCCTTGAATAAATGCTGTGAATCACAGCCTGACAGTGATTAATTTCATAGCTGTCTTACTGTTTCCTGGTGTTATAAAGACCCACTGCCAAGGTGAATGCAAGAAAAGGCCCGTCTCCCCATGTCTTTTAACCTCAATTAAAATGTTCTCACAGTTGTTCTTGTTGTACTTTGTGGGTAGGGAAGCAATTAGACGTGAAAAGATACTGTCACATCTGCGTTTTGGTTATGAGAGGATAAAGAAAGTGTAACCCAACTTACACATCTCACTCAGCGCGTCACTTTCTTACCTGGGAACTAACGTGTGTTTCTCCTCCAGTTTCCCTAGAGGGCAGCTGAAAGCTCATCAGACACTCAACTAGCTCAGACAACACAGTGTAACCCACTGTACACAGAGCATGAGTCTTTTCAAATCAAGATTCATCTTTTTGCCAAAATTGGAGGGGAAGGCTTGTTTGCATTGCATTGATAATATATAAATAACAATACTGAATAACATGAAATTAATAAGAGAAATGATTCACCAAGAGCCGCATAAAAATATGATCTTTTCTGTGCTCTTTGGTTTATCAGTCACTGAGGTGTCTGTAGGTCACACAGTGTCAAATATAATAACCAACTAACTGAAAAAAAGCGAATACAGAACTTGGAAAGAAACATTCGATCTGCAGAGGTACAAGAACATTCAAGTTTATAAGGTGGCAAAGTTTTGCATGTTCCGGTAAAAACGTATACGGTGCAGTCTTGTAATATTTGCAACAGAGCACCGATCAATGACAGCAGGGGGCAGTCATCTTTCCCCACCTGGCATCATATTAAATATTTGATTGGCTCCAAAAGGAGACAGGTGAGCAACTGGAATTTTCCATTTAAATATATAGTTTATTTTACCCTGAACAAAAAATGATAATGCATTAATAAATATATCTCTTGATTCAAAATAAATTAAAAAGTGAAAACTGGCTTTTAAAGATAGTTACAGTGCAGGTAGCAAGTAGTGTAACTGCATGTGTTGGTCCTCAGAGGTAGTAGTCTGGATACTTGTATGTTGAGAGACATTTGGATTTCCCCTCCTCTATGGTGACGCACGACAGGTTGGGCAGACAGGGGCAAGTATGGTGGAGTCTTTTCCCAAAGAAAGGAACCTGGAAGCAGAGAGAGAGACGCCTTTGGTATGAGAATCATTTCATTCTTATCAGGCATTTTTTGCTTTAGTGTGTAAATGATAAAGAGGAGGAGCTGGGTAGCTTTGAAAGTGATCAAACAAAAGCAAAATCGCAATATTGGCTACCTCAATTTTAAAGTAGCAACAGGCCACAGGCTCAAGTAGAACCATGTATCTTTGTCATAGAGACTATATGGTGAGGATCAGCTCATTCACCCTATGACCTGTATCATCACCTCCATGACTCCAACAACGTGGCACACTTCACAGCTGAGATTAGAGCACCTCTGTGAATGATCTCACCGTGTGACTCATCGGGTGACAGTCGTCTCCTTCCTGTCCCATGGGCGTGCACATACGCAGGCTGCGGATCCACAAACTCACCGCACAGCACATGCCCCCTCCACACTGAGAGTCCTTCTCACAGGCCTACACACACACACACACACACACACACACCAATGTATATTACTTGATATGCATATTAATGACCTATGCAGATCAAAAAGGACCTGTAGCACTTTCTGACCAACATAAATCCTAATGTAATAATAATATATATATATAATTTCCAGCAAATAATTATTGCTGTTCATGCTAATCATTTACCTTATTAATTTGTATTGGGTTTATCATTACAACAAAACAGGTGTAACTGCTGTTTAATCAAAGGAGAGTTGTAGTCAGTAATTATTCATATGACTCTGTAATTCACATGTTATGTATTATCATTAAACATACTTATGTGATAATTATTATATACAACAGGAAAAGGCAGTTAGTGTGATAGTGAGCTTTTAGATAAGTGAGAAATGTGTTGCAATAACACAGCAAACTGGTGTTACCTTAACTGTATATTATGCTGATGGAGGTGTCATCACAGCATTAGTCATATCATACCTCAACCAAACACTTCAGGATTGGTGGTGATTTATTGTTTTGAGTGTGTGGATGAGAAGCTGAGTGACAGCTCTCACTTGGGATGAGAGGAAGAGAACACAATGAGGGTGAACAGAAGTGATTCCTGTGACAGACGTGGATGAAAATCACTCTCTGTATTATGGCTGCACGCTCCTCTCTCGTGTCACATCAGCAGCACAGTCGACATGACAGGGATGAGTCTTTTATTATCAGGTTATGGCCATGATTTATGCTCATGGAATTATGGAATATGCATGGAATGCAACTTCACTGGTGGGTTGTTATAAACTGATATGTATTTGTAGAGACACTACACTTTTTCATTCCAATGTGGTTCGTAATGGTTTTAGAATCTCAAAAAATCAAAAGAAAAAAGTGCACATGTGGCATCTCTCAAATTATATATATATATATACACACACACACACACACACACACACACACATTTCTACATTACTCTTCAATATATTGACTAATATACATATATATATATTACATAGTTTTTTGTTTTCAGGACAGGATATTTTTACATTTTCCTTAACAAAACTTTTAAGGCACAGTAAAAATCAAATACTTTTTAAAAAGTATTTGGAGACTCATTTTCCATGAGGGGGCGAGACTTTGATCTAAGCATAAATAAGACATGACATAAACACACATAATTTTCCTGCAGTGTCACTTCATATTCTGAATTGATATGTCTTTTACTGTAATATTTCTTTTTGTAAAGTTTCTTTTATTCCAAATTTGCCCTCTGGGGGATCAATAAAGAATGATCTTATATTTAAGTTTTGAGACATTCATTTCATAGCAAAGCATCATGCATTTGAAGTGTAAAAAAAGGTCTGCATCCTTGATGGTATAACTAATGCATTTTTTCTATTAAGACCAAGATAAATATTATCAGTGAACCTTAGGTTTCTTGTAAGAGAAGAGCAGTTTGAAAACAAGTACTTGTCTTACATTTGTCCATCATTCTGAGAGCTTTCTAATTCCTTTCTTTCTAATTAATTCGAGATATGAACCTGTTTGCTCCCACTTACCCCTGTGATGACTGCTGAAGATCCGTGGGACACCAACAACAGAGAGAAGAGCAGCAGGAAGAAGGACCTCATGATGAAGAGCTGTCTTTGTGCTCCCGTGCCCCCCAGGGTGAAAAGTAAGGATGCTGAGTCTCTCGAACCTCGCTGCATGTGTGGATGTGACAGACCGCAGAGACAAGTGGCCTCCAAATTCATGTGTTGAGGGCTGGCAGAGGTTTATAAACCCAGCCCGCCATTCAAAAACTCTGTGACTCACTCACACCAGCATCACTTCACAGAGGCTACAAAAAAAAAAAAAAAAAGACCAAGGTAAACTTTACCATGACAATGTCGCTGCCTTTCATTTTTCAGACAATTCTCTTTTCCTATACGAGGAATTCAAAACCAAAGCGTATTTTACACTAAGATCAAGATCAGTATGAGCACATTCACACTGAGTGGCATCCTGCTTTATTACCATCTTTATTACCCACACTTCACCTTTTCAGACTCCAAGGCCACACGTTTGAATACATCCTTTCAATCCCATTCTTAACAGTGTTCACAATTGATGAAATGAGGCCACTGCGCTCCTGAAAATAAATATACTTGAGTGGTGCAGGCCACTTATTATCCAGCTTAGTCTCTTCAATCTGCATACAAATAGCAGGACTTGCATACAAACGTTACATTTGCTGAAGTGAAATTTGGCGTGTGATGCACTAATCCTTCCCATTGACTTCTGTAGAGAGCAGATGCATTCAAATACCACACGAAATGTCAGGTGGAGGTTGGGATTGATGGATGCATCAAATAAACCAACCTCTTCAATCTGCATATGTCAAACCCTGCCATTAACTTATGAGGAGAGCAGATCCATAGGCAGGTGTCCTTCATCATCTCACTGACAAATAAAATAAAATAAAATAAATATTTGGTTCATGTGGAAAAGTCACAGTTTGGTTTGGCTCTGCACCAATTTGAAAGTCTGAAGTTGTGTTATTTGTACACAGATTGAAGAGACTGAGGTGATCACACACACCCATGTGTTTGTGTCCTGTGTGACCAAGTTGAGGTTGACTTGTTTTAAAGCATATCTGTCAGTTCACCCTATATATGTGAATGAAAGCCTCCTGACTATGGATCTGCCCTCTAGAGAAATTAATGGGAAAGACTGGTGTATGCAGTTTGACAGTGTTGAGTCATGTTATTTGTACACAGATTGAATAGATGGGGCTGTATTATCTCCAACTGTGATTTGTGATTGTTCTGACCTACAGCAATGACCAATTATGAGTGCAGTGTACTCCAACATTATGCATTGAGAAGACTTAGCAGAGTCTCACTGGCATTGTGGATAAAGCATATCAACCAATATACTGTTTAACGTTGACTTCAACTCACACACTTAGCCTACCTTTCATTATTATCTAAATACAATAGTTCTCAGAGTGACTGTGACTCAAGTAGTGCTGAAACAATCATTTAATTGATTAATAATCAATTACTCATTTAAGCAATTTGAACTTGTAAAATGTGATCGTTCACTAATTTTCTCTATTTCATATCACTGTAATTTGAAAATCTGGTAACACTTTATTTGACGCCTATCTGTTATAATGACATTATAGCACTGTATAACTACAGTTATAAACACTCATAAATGATCATAATGCTTTATAGCAATAATCATAACACACTATAAAGCATTTTATCATCACTTATAAGGTCAGGTATTATAATACATTATAACTGTTGGCAACTCACTGACAATTCCCACATAGATAATGCATTATACATATATTTATGATATGCTTATAAATGTGTATTACTATCATTATAAACATTATAGAGACAGGCGTCAAATAAAGTATTACCGAAAATCTTTGCAGCCTTTCATAATAGTGTCTGCCTTTTAATAGTTGTCACATGTAGAATTACAGACATTCACTATACAGATATTCAAACAGCCATATTTGTATGTTTCTCTCTTGTCATATTTTATGGTAGATGTTTAAAAGACAAGTGACAACAGAAACGTTCAGTACCTGATGTGAGTTTTATTCACTAAGCATTGAAATGAACAATATCCAGGTGTGAATAACTCCTTACATCTCTGCTGTCATATCACCATTAGTGTCAGAGCCAAATTCTTTGAATCTCTTGGCATGCATTATCTCAATAGTGCAACTCTCATTACTATATTGTCGATCACTGCACATTTTGAATCCTTGAATAGACAGCACACCAAATGACTAGACTGTGGGCATAAATTAACAGAGCACAGAGGAACACAGGAAAGAAAGAAATATTTCAGAAAATGCATTTGAACAGCTGAAGAACATTTGCATTCAGTTCCTTTATATGTTGTTTTGAAGTAAAGAGCACTGTTAAATTTAAGAACAGAGTAAACAACAGGAGCCAAGGGCTTTAAAACAGAGACACTGTTTAAACAAGATCGATCTGCACAGTTTGAATGTAGCTTTTCCAGTAGAGAGAACTAATCATTCAGCCGTCCTCAACAGAAAAACAGGCGTATAGGTCATTATGACAAATTTATATTTACTGTAATTAAGACCTCAACACATCAAAGCTAAACAACTGAATAAGTCAAGTTAATTGTTCCGGACCTTTGTCATCACGTGGTTACCGGCAAATGGTTGGGTTTGGTTAGATTTAGGAAAAGATCATGGTTTGGGTTAAAAGAAGGATGTTCGATTTAACTTAAGGCACATTACACTGTGTCGTAAATTAGGTCCACAAGACTCAAACAGCAGTCTCCTGGCTTTAAAGTCTAGGTGTGTTTGATCCATGCTAACACTGTTCTGCTCCAGGTGCAGCTTTTCTTGCTCTTTATACGACGTCACCTGACTCCCTCCTTTGCTCCCCTCATAATTAATAATCAGGACTCTGATAATGCTACACTATTCATTCATTCATTCATTCATTCATTCATTCATACTGCAATACTTGCTGCTGGAACTGTATTGTCACTTTGTCATAACACTAAGTCACTTTGGATCTGCCATTTGAACCTCAGTTGTACATACCTCTTCTTACATAGATATATATATATATTCATTATGCGGTTTATCATTATCTCTCATTTTGCAATATTTACAGTTGCTGCTTTACTGATGTAACTATCCTGCACTATCTACCTCATATTCTCATATTGCTCCACCTACATTTGCTGCTGTTTTGTAAATCGATGATTGTCACTTTATCTTCACTAAGCCACTTTGGGTTCCACTTGTACTTTGTTGTTACTTATATACTAAGTTGTATATACCTTTTTTTATACTTTATACTTCTACCTGATTGTATGCTTATGTTGCTGCAACACCTGAATTTTCCCTATGGGGGATCAATAAAGAATGATCTTATCTTATCTTAATTACATAATATATAATAATTATTTGCTGCCATGATATAATTATTACATTAATTTAAAAAAGCCATTTATTGCCACAAAAACATCATCCACATGCTCACTGCTTCCTCATACTTATATCAAGGACAAATTCCACTTTTACAAGTTCACATGAGCGAAGCCTTGGAGTTGAATGATGCCACTGGTTTGTAGTCTCCTGGAAGAATTCAATGTATGCATCTCTGCCTTGTCTTTTGCAGCCCTTCAGTCATTCCTGCACTTAATCACTGAGACAAAGAGTGGTGGACAGCTCTCAGTGGTGTTTTGTAATCTTTATGGAGGGGTGGCGTTGATGGAGATGGAGGGGGCACGAAGACAGCATCAAGGCGGGAGTGTTTGGCAGCCTGACAGACAGGCCTGACATCCTCAGCTCCTCAGCGTGTCAACAGAGATTACTGCTCCCGGGACCCCCCCCCCCTTTTTGTCAGCGTGTGTTTTTACACTAATGGTTATGATCTGATGAAGGCAGAGAGACATGACATAGAGCTCACGTCCTCGACAAAAGACATTTCCCCCGGGTGGCTGACCCTTGCAGAGAGCTGGAGCATGAACCATGTGAGACATGTTTGGAAACTTGTTGGATTTCACACACTGCAGTAGAGCTGGTGCCATTCGCTCATCCACTGATTCCATTCTCCACCATCTCCAATCTGTGAGAGGGACACATGCCGCTACATTATGAGGTTGTGGCAAACATCAGATTCTTTCTGCCAGGTCATATCATCAGGGGATCAGCCCCTTGGATGACATAATGTCAGTGCTGTTGCCACATCATGCTCCCAGCGGGCCTCCTCCCTAATTTTGTGCCAACACCCCTCACTCACACATAATCTGCTGGGTTTTTTCCCCTTCTCTCTGTTCCGTGATGTTTCATGTTGGATGAACGTGAGTAATGCTCACCTGGCTAACACAGTAAGCCACAGTGATCATTCATCCTCTTTTCTTTCAGAAGCAGCACCATCACGCCACTTCACCATCTACATGGAAAATTAACATTCTATCAAAGCAGCTCAGAGGCCGCCTAGACTCGCCTTGCTCCACACTTATTAGTCCTTCATACAATAGCATACTGGCAGAGCATGAATTTTGTCCTTGGCTGTTGAAATAACAGCTGAGGACTGGATGTACCAAAACTGAAGGACACGAAAACAGCCATTGTGCGTTCGGGAAAATCGTTCAGAACTACTCATCCAAGGTGGTGAAGTTCAATGCTGACGCCATTTTGCAAGAGATTTTACGCACGGAAGTTTGGCTAAATCAAAATCACATTGTGAGGTAACAGTTTCATTTATCTCTAAACCTCTATGATTGTACATGCATAAGGGTTATTCCACATATAGAGGAGGTGTGTCACCACATTATGCACAAAGGTTCTCTGGCAGATCTCAGCAATTCAAGTATAACGCTTGCCATTGCTTTCCACTATATTTAGGAGGGGAAAAAAAATCATTGCTGTTTTCCATCTTCCATCCCACAAGGTCATAGCTCATCCATTCTTCGGGATGTTCTTGCTTTGCTTTTGTGCCTTCCTTCCACAAAAGCCTCCTCTCACTGCCGTCATCTAATAACGCCTCACACCTATGCGACAGTCTAAAAGTAATTTTCATTCTTTGGCCCACACTTTTGTATCCTCTGCAAATTCCATCACACCTCGACATGAAAAGGATTCCTGGCTGTAATTACAAAGGCTTTTGTGTGCTTTAATGGATGAGTATAGTTGGGGATCTCACAGAGCAGCTTATACATCATCACATCATGTTTAGACGTCATGCTAATTTACTGGATTATCAAAAGAATCAGAGGACTGGGAATTAGAAGCTTGGTCATAACTGTGAGAATGGCACAAAGAGTCAGGTCATTTTATAGTTAGTGTTATGGATTTCAACAAAGAGGATCGGTAGATTTTGTTAGATCGGGTTGCACAAGCTGTTCTTAAACCCATCACTATGGTGTAAAACCCAGCTTCAGTAACTACAGTCAAGTCAGATGTGTGGTTCAAATGTCATATGACTTTTATCTTTCACTCTCTACCTGAGTATTTTAATTTAGAGATGCATAAGTATCCATTTACATTCGTGAGCAAATTGTTTCCTAATTCGGTTAGGTTTGAACTTTGAACCTACAAAGAGCTGGTGCAATTGGCTGTTGGACAAAATATTGTATATTCCACATGGTGCTAGTTTTTTTTTAACAAGGATGCAGCGGGCAACATTGGCAAAGATGAGACAAACATAATGTGCACATAATTTGGCAGATTCAAAAACAAAGCGAGTGGGAGTAATGTGAATATTCAATGCACCAAAATTACCAATATTGAAGCTCTTCACAAGTTTTGAGAAGGTTAAAGCCTTGTGTTCAACAATTACACATCTTGGCCCAATGTTTGAGTAATGACAATGGCAAAGTATTGTCCCTTAATAATGGTGCGTTCCTTTCCAGATTGAAATGTTAAAATATTAATATTTTATTCACATCAGAGTACATTTTCATTCAAAATGACGATGATTCTTGAAATTAACTGGATTTGTCATTGCCAGTGTGATTATCTTGTAAGCTCATACAGCAATACAGTAAATCACAATTAGATTATATTGTAGCTACAGTATGATGATGATAACGTGTCAGCAGCATTGTGCAGATTGTCACTGATAAATCTCCCATGCCACATGCTTTGGCTCAGAGCCAAACATCTGTGGATGAATGAAGGCGTCTTTGTCAATTGTCAAGAATGATCAGGTAAAACAGAAAAAAAGGGCAAAAAATGAAGAATCTAGACGCAGATGCCTCCACAGATATGTTATGTTATATGTACATTTTGAACAGAGTTGATGCTTTTTAACAGTTGGTTTGACAATTTTTTCTGGTTATACTAGCGTCAGAAAAATTAAGGATGCATTTTGTCTTTTCATCCACAGGAAGTGTTGGCCCCAGATCACACTGGAAGATATTAAAAAACTACAGAAAGTACAGAAATTGATTCAGAGCCATCTTTAATAGTAGCCACTCTGTTACGGTTTAGGAACTGGACTAACTAACTAACTGGACCCAGGAGTTAGACGCAGACATGGGGGAAGGTAAAAAAGGATTTATAATCCACAAAAAACTCCAGGACTCACAGAGAACAAGATGAGGCACGGGAGAAACAGAGGAGCTTCAGTGGTTGGAGGCCGGGCTGTGGGTGCTGAGGCAGGACAGCAGGAGATGTGCTGGTGGAGCAGGTTTGGATGAACAAAGAAAAAAAAAGGCAAAGGAACGACGGGGAACATGGGGAACACACACTGGAGATCCTCTAAAAACTTGAAACACTAGAGGACAGGGAAACACTGGTGAACATGGATAAAGACATTGCCATAGAGAACGATCTGGCAGCTAGAGAGGAGAATGAGAGGAGTATTTAAGCAGAGGTGACGAGGTGGTATTTGGAAGCAGGTGTGAGAGAGAAGACCCAAGGCCACGCCCCCAGCCACTGAAGCAAAGCCTGAACAAAAACACAAGAAACAATCTCAAACTGAAAACACTGGAGAGAAAACTAAAAATGCAGAGAAAAAATGCACAAAAAAATACCCAAACCATAAGACACTCATTGCTCATTTAAACTTGACGATCTCGTCATGCTCGCATCTGTTAAATGAATTTCTTTAATGTTATCAAATCAATGAGTAAAGTTGAGAGGGCAACTGCAGTCAAAGCACCTGTATGCATTCTTCTACTATGGAGAATCACCAGGACCTGAGGCCTGGTGAAAAAACTTGATGCACGTTTCAAAGTTGAGCAGCGATATCATCACCCCTGTATCTACAATGAGAAGCATGAGTAACACCCTGAACAATCACTGTGCATGTTTGGAGGTAACATTGTGGGTAATGGTCATCAAGTGACTCTTTAACTGGGGCTGAGCAGCAGACTTTGACAAAGTCAGAGTAAAAAAAGTTTTGCGTGATGCTGAACCATTATTCCCACAAGGCTGGCGCAGGTGGGGCAGAGGCCGTGACGCAACCAGTATGATCTCCGAGCCTGAGGCGAGGGGCTTTGCATGTGCAGGCAGAAAGCCCATTTCACATGGAGCAATCTCAGATGTGACTGTGCCAACGCCAGTCTGTGGATATAACACTAGTATGTGTGTGATGCAGTATCATATATGTTGCACATGTGCAACCTGAAGTGCTGATGATGATACATGCTATCCACCTGTCTATTTCAGGCTCTACATATAAACGAGAAGAGGCTGCTGTTGAGAGTACAAAGAGGACTTGCAGCTATTCAGTGTGCATAAAGCATCAGCTATTCAAAATTCACTGTGAGTAGGGTCGGCAATTATCCTCTGTCAGTCTGATTAATTTTTTTTTTTTTTTTTGCTGAGGGAAAGTGGAGTGAATGGTGCTGCTATGAGGTTTATAGCCGTCTGGGAGACTCAGTTGATTTGGCTCTTCAGCAAAAGACAGACCAAACCCACCTTTGCATGAGTTTAATATTGCCATATACTGTTAAAGAATTATAATTAAAGAGTTTGGCCACCACACCCAAGATGTTGACAAATCTGTTGCAACTACCTCTATCTGGAACTACGGACCACTTCCCCCCCTCCTCCTCTCCTTCATCCACCCAACTCAGCACACTACATGGGCAAAGAAAAATACTCTGTTATGGACAATACTCTTGGGTTTACAGACAATTACTTCTTAATTTCAATATTTAAATTAAACCTACAATCTCAACAAAATTTCAAGGAAAACAGCTGTCATTGTTCACCATTTCTCAACTGGCGTACAGGGAAGTTGCAGCATGTGAGGTTAAAGTGTTTTTTTGTTTTGTTTTGTTTTGTTTTGTTTTTTTTAAGAAAGCCCATATTTTAAAAAAATCAAAAAAATGTTTAAAATACTAATGCTGGTAAATAGATGAGCTTGTCTTACCCACCAAATATCAAAACACACCTACTCAGATAAATAGTTTTCACATCTCTTAAATACATTTAACAATTTTTTTTTGTGGCATCAGAGCTGAGAGGTTAATTAAGATCTGGATCTATGAGGTGAGAGGTTTGTTTTAAGATGTTGGACATGAAGCATGTCTTCATCAGAGTCTGGGAGACCATACTCAATACTGGACAATACTCTTGGGTTTACAGACAATTACTTCTTAATTTCAATATTTAAATTAAACCTACAATCTCAACTTTAAAAATTTCAAGGTAAACAGTTGTCATTGTTCACCATTTCTCAACTGTTTCTGTTATGTGCAATATTTTCTATGTGTATTTATTCTAGATATCTATAGTCACTTTTACATTCTTAACTACTTAGTGCAATAATTCAACTTGCTGCTACTTGCTCTGTGCAATAACCTGTATATAACTTTTGTTCATTTACATATGTCTATACATGGCTCACAGCACCTGTATTTATATATAGTATATATTTATATCTCTTTTTTACATATTTTTTTACTCCACCGACTGACACTATTGTTGTCTTTGTTGGAAGCCATTGCATCGGACTTTCGTTACCCAACTTGCACTGCTGTGTATATTGTGTAATGACAATAAAGAAAGTCTAAGTCTAATGTAAACACTTTGTGCTTGTGTCAGATTGGATTCTTTAGCCGGGAGACTGAAAACAAAATGTCGTTCCTGATGGAGTTCACTAATGATGAAGACATCATTAGCCTTGTAAACAAGTAAACAAGCCTGGCTGGCAGTTTTAGATGTCTCATTAAGTTAAAAAAAAAAAAAGACAGGCAGTTAAAGGTACAGGTATATGCTACATATGCTCATTATCTCACCACAGCTACTTGACATGCTGGGTTTAAAAAGTCCTGCAAGCCACTGGAGACAAAGAGGTGATTTCGGTGCCAGTCCTCTCATCATATGTTGTGTAATGGGACCAATGGGCCAAGCTCTCAAAAAGGTGAAGCTGTTTTTAATAGACACAACTTCAAAAAGGTTCTGATTGCAGGATGACTTTCATGCTTTTGTTTGTATCTAATTATCACCTTGACATAAATCTGTGACCTCCTGTGCATAATCTAAACTATGGAGAACATCTCTCTCACTCACAAGGAAAAGACTCAGGTCAAGTCCTTTGTATAAGTAAAACCAGCATGGACGTGGCACACACAGGATGCTACTGAGACCAGTGAATACATGTTCTGTTTCCGTGCGCTGTGCTGTGATGCTAACACACAGTGGCATGGGAAGCTCGGATGGCTCCTGGGCCTGACACTTGAGCACGTGGGTGAGGTCATTTGAGGACCTCAGTAAGTGGACTGTCATAGTGGATCTGTCCTGACCACATTCCAGGATTCATAAATCCTACTATCATAAAAACACTGATTAGAGTCGGGCCGTTGTAAATCATCCTACAGAGCTACGACATGTGGGATGATATTATTATGACAATATTAGATATTATATGGAGGAGATGGCTGAGGAGACCACGCATTTCAGTGTCCCTGGACTCTGTTTGTGTAAATAAAAACTGTTGCATTATGCAAAGTTCAGTAAAGAAGTAAAAAAGAAAAGCATTCAATGTCTGCAGATGTCATTGATGTCTCGGTGGCCTTCGTTTTCTTGCCTCACTTTACTACACTTTCAGTGCAGTCCCAAGCCCAGAAGGTCAAGAAGGTCATTCATGCCAGGCAGGGTGGGGCCCAGTCGGCCAGCCAGTGGATGATCTGTGGCGACTCCCAAAAGGGACAATTTTGTTGTATGTGAATAAATTCCCTCTCCAACTTCATGTACAGTATGTACCAGCTGAGTCAGGTTCAGATGTAAAGCCGAGTCTAGTTTTAAAATGTTGTTTTTTATCTCAATCCTCAATGTGTCAAGTGTGTAATGTGACGAAAGAGGGTCGCCAACGCAGAGTAAGCTATTAGAAAGATAAAATATGGGTATTTAAAATCTGTTTAAATCATGTTTCAGTGAATATTCATAAGGAATATGATGCCATATTTTGGAGGGCAGTTAGCTTGCTAGTCTTTTTACATTTTTGATGTGTTCAAATTCAAAATAATATCATATCATATCATAATATTGCGAATGTTGGAACACCAAAAATATTTTTTGGTGAGATCCTTCCCTCAAGGCAGAGGTGGTGCCTATGTGGGCCTCATATAACATATAACTAGTTGGGACCCACATAAAAAATTGTTACATCCCACTCAGAACTCACATGGGCAAACACAGGTAGGGCCACCATGGAACCTGCGGACAAACCCACTTGGGACCCTTAATTGCAGCCCACTCTTTATACATGTGGAGCCCACATATAAATGCTGGCTGGGCACCTGTCAATCAAAGTTGCCCTTAATTATGCATTTTAAGCCTTAATATAATTTACATGATTCAATTATATAACATTCATACCTGGCAGTTGTCATGAATGGTGAAATGAGCTATAGAGACCGAAACTGTTTTTTTTTCTTTGTACCAGACTGTAAACAAATGTATTTCTACTGTACAGATTGACATATCTGTGCTGGCTTCATTTCTAAGCCCCGGAGGTTTGTGTTGGTCTGAATGACTCCATATTTAGTAGCTGTTCCCTATATACTAGTTTCTATTCATATACACAGCAGCAAAACTGTGTCTTGTGTTAAGTTGTTGTTGCTTAGCTGTCCAATACGAACTAGTTCTGCTGCATCATTAATAAACGATCATTATGTAGACACAGGTTTCTGAACTTAATTACGATGAGCATGCACGCTTGGCTGAGCTCTATATGTGGAAAGATCTGGATGATGACCCTACATTACTAATGAGGACTAATTGTGCCCAGGGGCTTCTTCATGACCTTATTGTCTAAGTAGCAAGCATACAGATATTGTATTCTCGGGAAGAGTACAAATATTAGTGCAGTTTCCACATGCTGTCACTCTGCTTGGGAGGACATATGGGAAATGTTAGAATAACGTGGATCACTTCAACCTTGACCATTCAAACATGTTTTTCTTCATCATTGAAGGCACAGAGAAATGACTTTCCTTGTCATGCATCTATACCAAGAAAGTTTCAAGGCTTTTCTCCAACTACACTTTGACAGAATTACCTAACAGCAGGTGTTTGACTCCAGTATAGATACACGTTTAAAAAAACTTCACCCGGGCCCCAGCAGAGCCTCCGAGGCACGCGACACAAAAAAACAGCATGCCTATTATCAGAGGAGGTTACGTTTGCTGCACAGTGATGTTGGCAGAGTATTTGAGGATGCAGACCACACACTCTGTGTCCCCAGCAGCAAAACAGAGCAGAGGGCAGACACAGGCCAGTCACTTCCTTCCAAGGAGGCAGTCGTGACCTAAAATGCTTGTTTTCTTACCAGGTGCACTGGGGTACACCTTCTACTCTAGTTATGCTCTACTATGCTGGTTGCACAGTTGCTATTTATGCCAGAGTGTCATCTTATTTAAAACAAGAAAAAGCAGTAAATTGTCACATTTGAGAAGTGGAACCCATGAAATGTTTGACATTTTTGCATTTTAAAAAAATGACTTAAATAATATGTGCTGATTAATTCATTGATAATTGACTGATCAACTAACTGAATAATCAACTTTGAATTTCAGTAACTAGTAGTTCGAATTATAGCATTAGATTAATATAGTGCAAAAAGTAAAGTAATATTACCATTTAAAACTGAGTGGAATAGAAATAAAAAGTCAGAAAATGGAAATGCTGAAATCATATATACATACTTCAAATTTGAACTTAAGAAATTGTACACAATATACACAAAGGTCCCCAGC
>JBBMOC010000012.1:969379-1026824 GCA_037975185.1 Centropyge bicolor | reverse complement strand
CAAGAAAGTTTCAAGGCTTTTCTCCAACTACACTTTGACAGAATTACCTAACAGCAGGTGTTTGACTCCAGTATAGATACACGTTTAAAAAAACTTCACCCAGCCCCCAGCAGAGCCTCCGAGGCACGCGACACAAAAAAACAGCATGTCTATTATCAGAGGAGGTTACGTTGGCTGCACAGTGATGTTGGCAGAGTATTTGAGGATGCAGACCACACACTCTGTGTCCCCAGCAGCAAAACAGAGCAGAGGGCAGACACAGGCCAGTCACTTCCTTCCAAGGAGGCAGTCGTGACCTAAAATGCTTGTTTTCTTACCAGGTGCACTGGGGTACACCTTCTACTCTAGTTATGCTCTACTATGCTGGTTGCACAGTTGCTATTTATGCCAGAGTGTCATCTTATTTAAAACAAGAAAAAGCAGTAAATTGTCACATTTGAGAAGTGGAACCCATGAAATGTTTGACATTTTTGCATTTTAAAAAATGACTTAAATAATATGTGCTGATTAATTCATTGATAATTGACTGATCAACTGAGTAATCAACTTCGAATTTCAGTAACTAGTAGTTCGAATTATAGCATTAGATTCATATGGTGCAAAAAGTAAAGTAATATTACCATTTAAAACTGAGTGGAGTAGAAATAAAAAGTCAGAAAATGGAAATGCTGAAATCATATATACATACTTCAAATTTGAACTTAAGAAATTGTACACAATATACACAAAGGTCCCCAGCAGGAATCATACAGGGGACACTGTGATTACATGATATGCCCGTTGAACATTAAGCCACCAGGAGGCCCAAAATGTGTATAGTGTAAATTAAAAGGTCCATCTCCATTTTAATACACAGAATATATAATTTATTATCAAATGCACTTCCATGTATTGTGAATGGCCCTTTTTGCCAGACAGCTGCCCTGGGGTAAGAGATGAACAGCATGAGTCCTGGATAACAAGGTGCTCGCCTCATTAAAGACAAGACCCCCTACCTCCCTTATATGGAGGAAGATTCCACTCCTCCATCCCGACCCTCCAGAGGGTCAGAGGGTCTCTGATGGACAGCATGAACGTTGTGACTGGGTGAGAATGAAAGTTGAGTGACTGTGTGTTTCTTCTCCTCTGGGAGCCTTGATATTTTTTTTTATCTTGCTGTCGCATCTTGTGATGGGATCCCCACCACCACCGTCACAATTTTTTTTTTAATCAAACAATTGTGTTTGAGGAGGGATTAAAAAAACAAACACGATGCACAGCTATATCCTGAGAGGTTGTGCGGCATGTCAAACAACCTCAAGGAGTGAACACACAGCGTCTGTGGGGAGAATCAGAGCAGCAGTTACTGTGCATAAATATGCAGACTGGTCCACAGATAGCTTCACTGGGTGATAATGAGCGCTGTTCTTCATATTCAGAATTACAGCAGCTAGGTCTGGCTCCTTAATTACAAAGGAAACGCCACACTTGACTGCACAGTCATTTGTGCTGGGAACAAAACAACATCGCAGCGTGAAGACAAACTGCCTGTATTGTGGTTTGATGAGTTGTGTTTAACAATGATGAGCACTTATAAGAAGAGCTATTGCTCGAAAATAGGATTAGGAATTCAACTCGTTTCTGCTATAAAAGCATTCTTGGACATATAAGCAGAGCTGCTAAAGCCTAATAACACATTATTATATAGTAAGGAGAAGTGATGAAACTGTACATATTACATTAATACTGTAATACACCACATTACAGGAGAGATACAACTTTGAATCTATATTTTTCTTTACTTCTTTTCTTTACTTCTTCAGTCCATGGTTTCAGTTTGGTTCAGTTTTAGGCTTCTGATCAGGGGTCTACCCAAATCCAAGTGCATTATTGAGATATGCGCTGTGAACAGTTATGAAAAAGATTTGAATTTTTGCAGTGAAGAAGAAAAGAAGGAAACTGAGGAGCTGTCTCAAATGTGCATGCTAATAGACCAAAGGAGCTTTTCAAAATAAAATGTATATCAATCTGGACCTCCTCCCATTGCATCATGCATTGTCTTTATTATGCAATAGGGCCAGTTTGTTTTGTCAGTTTTTCATCATGGACACTTCAAACCAACTTAACATTCAACTAGTCCTCCTCTCATTACATACACAACCACCAGTGCTCAAGGAAAAAATCATGTAATATGGCCAAATGCAATTCTGTGTTATTCATCAAGCATCTCAAAATTCCAATGGGAGCATTAACAGTAACATAGATTTTTTGTTGTTTTTTTGAAGATGAGCTTCAAATACACTTTATAATTACAACAATTCAGGTAAATATTACGTCGACTGTAAAACAATTTAATGGAAAAAGTGCCACTATACTGTCCCTATAATCCAGTTGCAGATATGATTACAGACACTTTGTCATATACAGATACGAGCTGACATCTTTGCTCGTTCTGATTAAGATACATAATACCAGTTTACCCACCATTTTATCTGTGAAATTTTTTACTCAGCTTTTCGTGTCTCTGCGAATGAATCATACAGTGACTGAGCGTGACTTCACAGCGAGAGGTGTGAGTGTCCTGACTCGGTTTCAGACACAGCGTGACTTCTGCAGCCCGGCATGGCTCCCTAATGTCACCATCACTGTGTCGGATCTCGTGTGCTGCTCAGAATGCTTTCTCTATCTCTCAAATACATAATGAAGCGATTTCAGTAGAAAGTCAAGTCTGTGCCTGTAATTGTCCAAATTTCAATTTAATTAAAGTTTTTATCTATACTATGCAGATTTGTAAAAAAAAACAAAGCTCAATCTTCGTAACAAATCCCAAGTGTATTAAGTTTTAGTTTTTGCTAACTTAACTCCTGTCAGAATTACCATAGTGACACAGGCACATACAGCCATTCGGGATCTTATTGTATCTAACACAGACAGACATAATGGCAAGACTTTGACATATTCAAACAATTTAGTGTAATTGCATTAAAATCTGACATCATTCTTTTACTGCACTGAAGCTAACAATGGCAAAAAAAAGTATTGCACTCTTGTAAAAGCTTGTAAGATAAAAGAAACTGTGGAGAGTATCTTTAAGTGTTTTGCTCAATCTTCAGCTGAGTAAGAAAGGAAATGCTTCATGTCTGATATAACCGAGTCACGAAGTTAGAAAATACATAATTCTATTCAGTCTATCACAAAAAGTAAAATAAAAACTTGGGGTCTACAGTGGTTATTAGGGCCGTGCAATTATTCCCAGCTGCCCATTCAAACACATTTCCCTTTATTCCCCTAATATTTTTAGAAAGACAATTTCCGCCCCGTGCAAGGCCATCACATACATTATGCAAGATGCTGTGGAACAGGACATCGCTTTTCACCTTTTATCTCTGCAGCCAACTTGGTTATCCTTTCATTTTAGTCTATTTCCAGGAAATCCGATTCTTCACTTTTTGTCCATTTGGGATGAAAGTGTCTGATAATAAAAAAAAGGTTTTTCACAAGCAGATCATTCCCATCAATAGACCTGGGTCCTGGGTGGGGCCCCTTACACATGCAAGGTCGGCTATAGACTAGACTATAGGCTATAGTGCAATGTAACCCTGAAGACACAATAATCACTCTGAATACACATAGTTCATCTGTGCCAGAAGGTCAGTAAGTGATGTATGAAAATCTGTACATCGTATCTCATTTCGTGTTGATGTGCAGCGTGAACATCTGCATGTAAATGAGGGATGTTGAGTGTGAAGTCTGAACGTTGCTCAACTCACCAGAGACCAACACTCCTGGTTTTCAGTGAGTCATATTTAACAAACATATGGCATATTAATAATTAAAGTACCGACGCAGTATCTTTACGAATTACATCCATATCATAGACTGCTTTAACTGCAGTGCCTGTCGGATGGCTATACATCCTCCCACGCCTTTCAGATGTTAGGATAGTGGAAACTGCATCTGACAGCTTTTGACAGAACAGGCAGATTGTTCTCGTTCCCAGGTCCCAGGAATGTTACCCAGGAGAATGTGGATTGTGTCCTGTTTGAAACCAAAAGTCAACATTGACTTGACTTGAATGCAAGCTTATGTATGTCACATATGTATGTAGCATAAAGGTACTTATTTTAACCCAAGCCCAACCAAACTGCAACTGTTAAACATGTGCTAGAAAGGCTTTCTGGCAGAAAGGCATCCTGGTTGATGTCTTGTGCATCTTTGTGCTCTGAAGGGTACCTTGTACGTCGCCAAGGGGTGCACCACAATCCAGTAGTTGACAATCTGGGAATGAGAACAGGTCGGGCAGTCAGATATTCTTTCTCACTTCACGCAGTGATTGGCCGAGTTTGCAGAGGCGAGAGAAAGAATGCAGGGTTTGAACTCGCCATCATCTAAGATCTCTCGCATGCTCCCGTTTTGTATGTGTTCAAGCAAGTGCAACGCCATGAACGCCTTTGAAGAGAGATGATCTGAAGGCTTTCTGCATCTCCCCCCTCTATACGGGCAGGCTTTTCACCCGCCTTCGAGAGCAGCCGTTTAGAACAGCTATAAACACTTTTGTTTTTCTCAAAGGTTAAGATGCCAACCACAAATCCAGCTGGAGACATTTGTGTCTCGCTCACGTCCGGACATATATCCAATCTCTGTAAAAAGGCGTAAAAATGACATAATGGACTTCATTCAGGAGACTGGAGTTCACGTCCTGTTAATGTATATATATTAACAGTAAGCATAACCTTTCATTAATCCTAACTGTAGTGTGGTTGTCATACACATTTTAAATAAATTGCCGCTCAACATATTTCAGGGTTCTGCAGTGATGTCTGTACTTTACGTTACTTAGTAAAGTTACTTATATCCAAGTCACTGTGCGTTACTATTTTTGCCATTTTCCTTAGTAAAAATTTATATTTTTGCTTTCTTCTTGCGTCTCGGGGAGTGACATCACGTACATGACAAGTCACGTTTTCAGCATGAGGACAACTCACGTGTAATCAGAAGCAACGACATAAACGCAAACAGCAATGGAGGGAGGAGAGTGATGCGCCTCTTCTACCTGGAAATACAGCCATTATTTTGAGTTCGTGTCAGCTAAAGACAATAATATTACGGTTCGTTGTACACTCTGTGCTTGCAACAAAATACTATCAAGCTTCAAAAACACAACGTCTAATTTCAAGAAACATTTCGAGTCGCAACACATCACAGTCAAATGTCAGGAGATACATTGTTTACTTGACGTTACTGTTAAAAATGCACTTCCAATAAAGTGAGTATTGACAAAACCGGTTTTCATTTTTATATTGAGACGGGGGTGGGGCTGTCGGCAGCTGCTGAATGTAACTTATAAAGTAACTAGTAATCTAACTTAGTTACTTTTAAAATCAAGTAATCAGTAAAGTAACTAAGTTACTTTTTGAAGGAGTAATCAGTAGTCAATAATCAGATTACTTTTTCAAAGTAACCGTGGCAACACTGGGGTTCTGTAGAATCCCAGAGTCACTGCAGACAGAGTTGAAAGTACAGTGTCTGTGGTGTCTTTGGTGTTTTTTTGATCCACAGCTTTAATGACTGTAACCTCCTGATGTCCAAAGATGAGACGTCCAAATTTTGGCATGAGCCTGAAAGAGAAGCACCTGGAACTGCCAAACCCTCCAAACTCCTTAGCCCCCAGGAGGTGGTGATTGAGGTTGTGCCCAAATTCCTGCAGGGCTTCTGGGCACCTCGTCCTGGCTCCTCCTTCACCGTGCCCTCCCAGCGGCTCAGTGACACGACTGTGGGGTTAACAAAGGCGGTTTTGAACAAGGTGTCCACCACGCTGCTTTTCATTCTACTTGTCACTTTGTCCCACTGAGAATACAAAGTTCTGTCTACCCAGAAAAAAGTCAGGAGAGGGAAAAATGTCCTGATGCTTGATTGTTATATTTTGCTCGAAAGAACACAGGCTTGTTTATGCTCAATGACAGAATGCAAGAGTGATCAGTGTACATCAAGACTGGTTCATCTAATTGATTGTTCTGAATAAAAATCCTTTTAGAGTCATTCCATCAAAGATTAAAATATCGCCATCACTTAGCTGTATTGACCTAATAAAATGAGCCTTGAATGTAATGTGGACCTGGATGGTTTATAAGCTTGTTCTACATTGATTGATGCACAATACCTTCACTTTAGGCCAAAAGAAGTCATCGATCCATTTGCAAACTATTATAGATCTATATGATCAGGAGTGAGTCACAAGGATTAAAATTGGCTGGCCAGGAAAACAAAGCCATTTTACATGTTGATTTCCGCCTCCTTCATCCTTCAAATATTTACTTAGATTGAAATGTCCTGTATCCACTACGCACAGGATGGACTGTGACAGCAGCACAAGGGGGATCAAAGATGCTCTGAAGGCAAACACTGTCCCTGTTTCTCACACTCACAATGACACGTACAGCTCTGTGTGTAACACTGATATAAGAACTCAAAGATAGCTAAGCGTGTGTAGGCCCACAGGGGAACAGCTGACTGCTTTGTCCCGCTTCTCTGACAGAAGCTGCAGTCTGCGTGGCAGATGTGCCAGTGTGACAGTAAGGAATATGAATACAGACAGAAGAAGTTTTACGAAAGGGAAGTTGTGACAGTTATTTATATTTCTGTGTCTGCGCTTAAAGGTTGAATTGCATTTCATGCTGTTGGGCTTAAAATGGGATGAATCAGAATAGCGCTATATCTTTCCTGACAGACGTCCCTGGATCTGACGTGGCAGGACATCACACACACACACACACACACACACACACACACACACACACACACACACACACACACACACACACACACACACACACTGCTCTGTGCTGCTAAGGTGATGCGACACTTGGAAACATTTCAAACCAGAGCCTTCACTCTGTCACTCTGCTTAATACATGAAAAAAAAAATCTTAGAAATCTCAAAAGTAAACAGTTTCTGGGTTTCTTTTAGCAATGCTAAATATAAACAGCTCTGCTTGTAATGTTAAAACCATGCACCTTGGCATCATCATGAAGTGGGTAAATGAATAGGATTTCCATACACTTTTAGCACATTTAAGTCTGCGTCAGTGTCATTGCAAAAGTCTCTGTTTATGTAATAGAAACTAATAATGCAATATTGCACTATAATACTGTTATATTAAGAGATTTAATAATACTATACTATACTATAATACTACTACTACTACTATACTATACTATAATAATTTAAAAAAAGAAATCAATTAATTAATTAAAAATTTAAAAACTAGGACAACTCAGGCTGGTGATATTCAATATCATTATGATAAGTCCAATGAAAAGATCAAAACCAAAGCCTTTTAAAAAAGAATCGATATAAACAAAAATAGATTTAAAATGTGTATAATGACATTAAAAATGTGCACCAATATGAGTTATGATTTTGAAAATAAGAGTTGAAATAGCATTTTGCCATAATTACTTTAATTTTCAATTATTCAACAATGTATTGTTTAATACATTTTTAATATATCCATTGTATTCTCGGTATTAGTATAGTATCCAGCTATATAGCTTGAAATGTTTTCAGAAAAACACTCACAAACGCCTGATCACTTTTCTTAGAAAAAGTTACTTAAACTGGAATAAGTAGTTCATTTGTGCATTTGTGGCCTATTTTCAGTTGTAGACTCAACTTGTGTTTACAACAGCAGGATGGTGTGTGTGGGACTGAGTCAAGATAAACTACAGTGTGTGTGTGTGTGTGTATGTGTGTGTGTTGTTTAATAGTTATTGGAACAAAGATGGAGGTTCCTTGTTCTGAGTGAGGTTTGTCCAAGTGGTGCTGCCATACACCAGCCAAAGCTGTTGCTCAGCTGCTAGTAAATGTTTTGAAAAGTGGAAAACTAGAATGTAACATGAGTGTCACGCAGGCTAGATCACTGTCAACTGTGATAGTTTTTGCAAAGTCTCATAAATATGATAACTTTACGAATAGTTGCCATCTTGCAATGTTAAGCTAAATTTCTGTCAGGACTCTTCCTCATTGGTTTACATCCCATGCATTAGCCAGCAAACAGCCCATACATTCTGTGTATAGTTAATTTGTCACAAATTAACTATATTAACTAAATTAACTAGGAAAAAGTGAAAAAGTAATGCTTACATCAGTGCTGTAATTGTGGAAAACAGGAGACGTGAGACCTGGAGAGGAGTGGAGAAGACAGAGAAACCATGAGGGACTTAAAGCTGCCAGCCATGAGGTGAGAATTAGGAGCAGCTGTGTCTGGAGAGGACCCCCAGCACTGGAAGACCACGCCCCCTGCACCTGTAGACCACGCCCTCAGACACTGAAGCAAAGCCTGAATAAAAAAAAAAAACAGCCACACAGAAAGGACAAAACAAACAACCAAAAATTCTAAACCATGACATTTACATACAACGAAACATGAAAACAGAGAAAAGGAAATACAGTAATATGATCCACCAGTAGACATTATTGTAAAAATAAATAAATAAATAAATGCTAAATTCCAAAAGTTAGTGAGAATTTTTAAATATTTTACAAGAGCAAGAAATTCTGATTTTTTTCTGTGGCGGTGGACCCCCAGACCCTCTGCCAGATTTGAGCCCCAGCGTTGACGCCATGGCTACAATCTTGCAGGGAACACTTGTTATTTGGATGAATTCATTGTTGATTTTGCACTTTTAATGGAATTTGGTAACAGTAAGAAAAGTGCAGAATATCACCATATTTATTCTTTACGAACAGTTGCAGCATGTGTGTGTGTGTGTGTGTGTGAATGTGGAAGTAATTCAAAGGGATAGTACATGTAGCTGTGGAAAGGCAAAAGTATGGTCCCATTGGCTCTGAGGCAGCCCAATGATTAAAGACCCAGCCTGCCGTTTACTCCTCCAAGATCTCTGCATTTCACCTGCCGAAGGCCAAGGCTATCACCTCTAATGCACTTCCCTCTCTCCAGATGATAATCTGACTTCCTGCCTTTTTGTCAATGTCACTTTAATGGCTCTCATCCCATTCATCAGTCTCCCTTCCTCCCACACAGGACTCCTCTGAGAATAGCGTCAACCCACAGCCTCTCCCTGCCCGCCTTCTTCGCTCGCATCTGGTGTCGCCTAAAAAAAGACCCCGCTGTGTTTATTCATGTTCGTCAGGAGGAAAGTGCTCTTCAAATACTTCTTTCATATTTCAGGGGTAAGTGCTCTGTTTCAAGACACACATGATGATGACATCTCGGCACCGGATTTCTTCATTCGGAGCAGGAAGACAAGGACGGCTCAACACACTGACCTACTGCTTCTCACTCAGCCGACAGAAGCACTGATGAGGCAAATAAATTAATAAACATAATTAGCTCACATAAGCAAGAACAACATTATTCGTTAATTATATTCTGATCAATCAAAGAGGAGGATGTTTCTCGGTGTCTCTGTCGCCTTATTGCATTTTGTGTGGCTCTTAATTCAATCAGAGGCCGTTTGATCAATAAATTGGATTGAGCACAAGGTGAATTCACATGTTTCATGCAAGCGCTGCTTCTAATTAGACGGTTAATTGAGCTCGCTCACATTGAATTATGGGACACAACAGGCCGTCCATTTCATTAACCCAGCCTCGCTGTTGATAGAGTAATGCAGTTCAGTAATGGTGAACCTTAGACAGAACACTCACAGTCATTTTATATGCAGCGCGGGATCTGCTTGTGCTCCTATTGAGGCTAAAAGTCAGGAAAGTGTGTGGAGGAAAAAAATGTTTTTCATCACTTAACGCTGTACTCTCTGTGGGTTTTCAGAATTATGTCTTCCTATAGAATGAAAAGGACTTCAGCGTGCGTATCAATGCCTAAGAGAGTCTTTAAGGTCCGAAAATATAGGCTGCACATACAATGCAAATGTGGTGCCTGTAGTCAACATCCCACCAGATCACATGGACGCCAAGATGCGACTCCAGCACATTGTTCAGCTAAATTGCCAGAGTGCTCTCTCTAAAAATAGGGCACACAGCTGAGAGCTCTGGGGGATGTGGCACACGGCAAGGGGAAAAAAAAAAAGGGCTTTCACGGAAAAGCGGGAGAAAAGAGAGATTCTTCTAAAGCTCCAGCAAAGGGATGATGTAAACAGTAGGCTACACAGAGTAACAAATTTTCTAAATGCAGGGGGGGGGAAAATAAAACTGTCAACAAAGCTGTTCTAAAAACCCCTTCTTGCCCTCCATATAGGCTAAATTTAAAAGGATGCAGGCATCCCACTGAACCGCCTGCAGGCTGCAGGTCCAACGCAATTTGAGTTTTCAATTTCGTGCCAAAAATGAGATTCTACAAAGCCACGGGAGAGCACGAGCGCAGAGCAGGGATGATCTTTTTCTCTGAGTCAATGTGAATCAAAGGAATGCTTAATGATGACTTCAAGAGCGCCGCTCGGCTCCACACTGCAGCTCATTCAATAATCACTGTTGAGGAGAACTGTCGAAGAAAGAGACTTCTTTCAGGGCGGTGAAAAGCATCCAGAGAAGTGATGTGGCCTACAAACAACACGCAGAATAAGTGGAACGCTGACGTGGAAATCCAAATGGAAAAAACCATGAATGATATTAACTTTTTCACATGAAGCACTGCAAACAAGCTAAAGACAAAAAAATGACACTAAACCAGTAAACTAAGGATGAAAGAAACTCGTAACAGCCAACTCAGATCTCGAGACAGTGCCTCGACAGTCAGGACAACACAGTCTTAGACTTTGACTTTCTTTATTGTCATTACACAATATACACAGTTGTGCAAGTTGGGTAACGAAAGTCCGATGCAATGGCTTCCAACAAAGAGTCAGCAACAATAGTGTCAGTCGGTGGAGTAAAAAAATATGTAAAAAAGAGATATAAATATATACTATATATAAATACAGGTGCTATGAGCTATGTATAGACATATGTAAATGAACAAAGTTATATACAGGTTATTACACAGAGCAAGTAGCAGCAAGTTGAATTATTGTTGTATTGAATGTTAAAGTGAATATAGATATCTAGAATAAATATACAGAAAATATTGCACATAACAGAAACAGTTGAGAAATGGTAAACAATGACAGCTGTTTTCCTTGAAAATTTAAAGTAAGATTGTAGGTTTAATTTAAATATTGAAATTAAGAAGTAATTGTCTGTAAACCCAAGAGTATTGTCCAGTATTGAGTATTGTCTCCCAGACTGTCCCAGATGTCCAACAGCTTAAAACAAACCTCTCACATCATAGATCCAGATCTTAATTAACCTCTCAGCTCTGATGCCACAAAAAAAATTTTGTTAAATGTATTTAAGAGATGTGAAAACTATTTATCTGAGTAGGTGTGTTTTGATATTTGGTGGGTAAGACAAGCTCATCTATTTACCAGCATTAGAATTTATAACATTTTTTTAAAAAAAAATTTAAAATATGGGCTTTCTTTAAAAAAAACAACAAAAAAAAACGCTTTAACCTCACATGCTGCAACTTCCCTGTACGCCTCGACAACATCCCAAGTCATCATCTGTATTTGGTCAAACAACATTCACATCACGCCCAGTTCCCATCCTATTTTATTCATTTGTGTTGTAGTATTATCACTGGCTTGTTTTGCTCTTGGTGCTTGTGGCTTGTTGTTGTGCTATACACATGGCGTGCTTCAATAAAAAGTTGATCACCACAACAAAAAAGACCAGATTAAGAGGGCCAAGAGCTTGTTTTCCAAAGCAGAACTTGGGCCATAAACTGAGCACCTGCTGATGTCCCAGAGATCAGTATGCACCAGTCTTTAATGTACTGTCCACCTGTCTGTTCTTCTTCCTTCTGTGTTATTCTCACTGTTGTCACTGTGACCGCGTTTTTGTTTTTGCATAGCCTGTTTGTTCCGTCTTTGTTGTTGGGAGAATTGCTCCATTTTGTCTTTTTTGTGCTTGTTTTTTTAGTGATTTATTCATAGACGGCGCTCGCTTGCAAAATAGATTTCAGCCTCAGAGGAATTGAAGAAAGAGGGTGAATAAACAAAAACATCTCTTGGATGTGATGCAACATTGTGACACACTGCAGCTGATTTGTTGTTTTTTTATTAGTTGAGAAAGATACCTGGCGATACCTGTGTAGTAATGAAATGCATTTAATGAAAGACTTCGACAGCTTCCAAGCGATGGAATATTTATTCTGATTCAGTGTCATTCTGACAAAAAGCAACAACCTGGAAGAAAGTGTCGATCTTGCCTGAGCAGAGAGAGGATATAAGAGCCATTTCCCACCCTAATAGCTTCGTTATTTATTAATCGAGTTCCACCGTATCTGTCAAACACCATGGGGAATGTTTTTACATGTTCTCGTGAGCACGAACGTCTCTTTATTGAATCAACCTCCCACTCTCTCCTTCCGTGTGCGATTACATTGTTCTTGGCTGATTCCCACCTCCCGGACTGTAACCTAGTGTAGATACAGAGAAATGACCAGGAGGCATGACTACAGCACTTCTCTGTCTGGTGTTGCACCAACAACTGGCCCGCTGCGATACTCAGCGTCACAGCTGGACGTTTTACTGTGAAAGGGGAAAATGAGATGATATGGAGGAGTGATTCCCTCCATCCTCTGGGGATTTGTGTGGTGAGTACAGCACGTGATAAAAGACGAGCTCAGCGTGGAGCCGGACGTGCAATCTGGAGACACAGTGGAGCTGTGCTTATCAAAGGAGACTATTTTCTAAAGATTCCCTCATTATTATGACTCACATCTGCATATGGTACATTGTTGTCAGTGTCGTGACGGCGGGTGGTTGCGGACTCAAACGCATCACACAATATAGCTCAGAAAAGTCTAAAAAATAAGCGAGGACGTAACAAAAACTCATGGCAAGGTCAACTCCCAGGAAGTCAAAAATCCAAACACAAAAACATCAATAACAAACATGGCACGACGTGATCAGGAACGTGAAGCGATAAACATGAAGCGTGAACATAAGGTGACAATCCGGCAATGACAAAGAGAAAACAACTGACTTATGTAGTGTCATGGTGGTAATTAGCTTCAACAGGAAACACAGGTGACATGATGAAGTGGGTGTGGCTGGTAGGTGACATGAAGCAGAGACGAGACACTGGACATAGAAATATGACAGACAGAACAGAAACCAAAACACAGAACTAGAACAGACAGAACTAATACATTGCATTGGACAGGACTATGACATGACTACACAGAAAGAACAACGACACGAACAAGACCATAACTAACAGATCCATAACAGAGACTGACAAACACCAAACAGGAACTAAGGTAGAACTAAGACATATCTAAGACAGAAAACTAAGGCACAAATCTAACACAGAACATAGCAGGACAAATACAAGACATGAACAGGACTATGGCAGAAACGAGACTATGGCAAAATGGAGACTAAACTGAGAAGAAAGATAGAACTATGGCCGGCATGAATCTAACAGTAAAAACAAAGGCTGAACAAAAACGAAGTCTAAACAGAACCCTGACTGCAGAACTGTGACAGTCAGTCAATCAAGCTGAACTTTTTCAATGATTGGATTGATCGCCATGACATTTCGTGTAGATTCATGGTTCCCAGAGGATGATTTGTAATAACTTTGCTGATCAATTAACCTTTCCTTTGTGACCAACACCGACTGGGCTTTCTCTGTTGACGACGGTTCTATAGCTTGCCTTCTTTTATTTAGTGATGACAAACAACACATTTTTACTTTCTTACAACTCTGATAATGTGCACAGTTGTATTTCCCTCAGAAAGTCATTCCAGATATTGTGTGTTCAAGAAAACAACTGTTAAAAATTTTATGAACGAGCCAAAGGCTGATTTGCTCTTTTGTGTGTAGTAGAGAAGAATAAAGATTTAACTGGATACATATTTTTCTGATTATAGCTTTTAATATCATGCTCATTGCTTTTTCTGACATATTTGCAGAATTATTCAGTAATGATTTCAGAGGCTTTATAATTATAATGAAGTACACATATAACACAACATCACATTTATAATATTATCCTGCTCTATCTACTTGAAATGTAAAGTCTTCAGGCACATGGGGATTTCAGAGCCTGTGTGTTGCAGGAAAGCTCAGAGAATAACGTGTCAAGATTTCTCAAGGACTCCCTCTCTCACCTGGGAGAGCCCACACAAGAGGGTCTCGCTCTGCCCCCCCCCCCCCCCCTTCCTCTCAGTACGCACCGCGAACGCACCTTCGTGTGTGGGCAATGAGCCAAAGCCGTGAGTCACTCAAAATAGTCCTCTGGCTTCCCAGGATCCTGCGCTGCTTCGTCTCTTCTGCCTCCAAGGTATCTCCGGGGAGGCGCTGGCGTCAGCACGGCTAATTGAGCTGAGGACGTGTCGTCAGGGAGTGCTCACGACAAGCATGTAACGCAATCACAAATGAACCCTGTCCAGCCTCCGAGGGCCGAGGAAACAGAGCGCCCGAGGTGTCGCTGCTGTCGAACAACAAAACAAGAACGCAAGTGAAAAAAACTTATGCAAAGTGGTTTGAAAGGACTCTCTTGTTTGAGGTGAGAAGTATTTTAACATGAACTCTAATCACTACCTGGGTGGATGTGAGGTACCACTATGAAAGCTACAAGGTGACGTACAGTATCAGCCTATGAAGACCTCTGCCTCAGCCCAGTTTCCCCAGGGATGATCAGTTCTGTACATCAATTTCCAATGAAGTGAATTGTCGCCTGTTAGTGCCAATGCTGGAAGTACTGTGCAAGGAAGGGTAGACTAAGCATGGATGGCACATCAGACTTTGATGCCAGAGACCAGAGTTCACCTTTTGTGACAGACTTTTAATCAAAATGTATGTTATTATTGACTGTAACCACCAACACCACAACAATGTGTTTGTGAAGCCTAACCCTACCCACAGCTCAATCTAACCATATTTTATTTGCCAAACTTTGACTTTAAAGCCGTCACATTGTCAGTATAATTTTCTGTGTTTTCTGTGTAATGTTTAAACAAAGCAACCTTTACATTAACTAAATGTTTCTATTATGATTTCAAATGTAATGAAAAGGAAAAAATAAGCAATGATCACTGAAGTCACTGTAATAAAATCCTGTAAAGCATGCAGTTATGGTAAGACTGGTGAAGACAGTCATAGTGGTCGCAGGAACACACACACACACACACACACACACACACACACACACACACACACACACTTTCTGGCACCTTTTCCAGGTACAGTCAGAAATTGTAACTGCCAGAACAAACTATGGAAAGATTTGTCACTGTTCAGAAACACCATGTTACATGGCCAAAAGTGCTCATCAGCAGTTCATATACCCACTTGCTTATACTAATTTAAATTCCATATTTAGTTTAAGTTCAATTCTGACTGCGCAATAGTGTTTCATTTGATATTGATGTAGTATATACTTGAAAAAAAATGAAATAAAACATGAAAGTGTCGTGATTTTTAAAAACCTGGGACCCACTGGTCTACAGAATTTGCCTTAACAACCCAAAATGTCTTTGAAAATAATGTAATTTCTTCCTCAGATGATCAAATTTTCAGCAACAACACAGAGGACTTGACCTTGGTGCCCTCGGTGCCACAGCCTTGATCAGTAATGTTGTAATGAGGACGCCTCATCCACCAAGCCATGAATCTGCACCTGAGACCTGAGCTTGTGTTTGAATGCTTTCAGCCTGTCATGGTGGGGGTTCAAGGGAGGAGTTGAAGAAGCGTCTCTGTGGCTGCCACGCACACCTGGATCCCATCCTCCCACCCCAAGACATGATGGGAGGACAGGAAACTGAAGAGCCTCTTAAACATTTATCACCAAGTGACACTCGTTTTCTCTGTGAAATTTCATCTGACATTACCCCTGCAACACTGATCCTCGAGCAACCTCTACCATGCTAGCCTTTACCAGACAGTGTAGCTGCCTGCCACCAACACTGGCAGCCAGGATTAAACGTTTGATTCGCTGCCATGCTGAAAATTCAAGCTCACACAGAACTGCGAGTCACTTTTGGATAAAAACAACCACCAAATGGTCGTGTGTTATGTTATATCCACATCCAAGAGAGGAACAGCAGCAGCCGGTGTACTGCATATTTACTCCCTGAAAATTTCATGTTTCCTTAATTGACTTGCTTTCACAGCTTGCCTCACAGCTCCAGCTGACGTCTTCAACCACTTACAAGTGAAAAAAAAAGACTGCCACCGCCTCCATATGCTGCGTCGCGTGTGTGCGCCTCGAGTTAACATGCGTGTGACGAGAGCATGTGAGCGCACGCTGCTTATAGTTTCCATGCATGTATGTGCTCATTTTGAATGCTGCTGGTGGTGGTGGTGGTGGTGCACGCTTGGACAGAGAGCTGATTCCACCTCAGAGGCAGCTCAGCCAGTCAGAGAGGCAGAAAGCAGGGACGAGCAAAGGGAGAGAGAGGCAAGGAGAAAGGAAGAGAGAGAGAGATGAATTTGACTCCAGGCAACAGATGCCCAATTAACATATCCCCATAATTAGGATGATGTGGAAGGATGAAGATGAAGATGTAAGGGCACAGCTGTTGTTGTCCGTCTCAGGCAGCGTGGAGCCGCCTGAATATTCATGTGACATTTTTATGACTTTTCAATTTCTTGCTGCACACTACGACGATGCTGCGTTCGCCAATTACACAACCTTGGTGCTTATGTTCATTAAAGATGAAGGGGATCCGATTAGTGCAAAATGAAAGGGGCCACCAGCGTTGAGCTGCTTTAAGGGGGTTGAAGGAAAAGGCAGGGATGCTCTCAGCGTCTTCCCAGGGACAGTCCAGAAACAAAGTGAAATGCGTTAAAGCATAAAAAATTAAATAAATTACTTTGACAAATGAATCCAACGTTCTATGTAGTTCAATCAGAAAAATAGCAAAATAAATGGTCATGCATAACCCACATACTGCTGACAAGGCCTGAGTCTGATCTGAACCCAAATGCAGCACCACAAGACAAAAGTTTCAAAATAAAAGATCTTTAATGAAAAAAGGCGAAACTCAAAATCACTCTTAAGAGGATAATGCAATAACAAAGTACAACAGAAAATCACAGAGATAACCAAACAAAGTACTGAGCTGAAAATCACTCAGACGGGGCTGAGGCAAAACAAGACATGAGCTAAACAAAGTATCAACAGAAAAGGCAAACCTGACAAAGAGTACACTGAACATGAGGCGTGGGATGACGGACTATATAGACACGACAAACTGGCACAGGACAAGGGAAGACACAGATATTATATACACGAGGTAATGGGGAACAGGTGGAGACAATCAGGGCGGGGCAGACAATCACAGTGGCAGGAAACACAGGAGGAAGGGCAAGTTACCTGGAACGAGAGGGAAGACGGTTACCAAAATAAAAAAGGAAGTGACGAGACAACATGAGACAAGACATAATGCAGAAAAGTAACTTAGCGCTTTTTCTAAGTCATGACACCTGCAATTATAGATAAATAGGCCATTCACAGGCTTTCTTGCACACATGCTCTCAGCTGCTGTGTAACATCATGAGTAAAACCACTAAATGCTCCATGTTGCAAATATAAATCACAGACAAGCCACACACAACTTTGACGCCCTTCTCCCTCAATTAGCAGATTTGTATGTGAAAAGAAGCAACACACTCACTCAAACTCCATTTTACTACATGATGAATGGGGAGACTCATGTTTTGAACCAAATACTGCAAAAAGAGCAGAGAACAGAGCAGATGCCTTGTTTCCAGAAACAGAAGTGCATCAAGTGCAGTTTGTAAAGTAAAATGCAATAAAAAAAAAAAAAAAAATCAATATGTTCAGTGATAACCTCTAACATTTCCCTTTATAGGAAGAAGCCTTAACATTAGACTGAATATACTCATGTACACAATTTTAAATGAACACACTGGTAATATATCAGCAGAACTTAAGGAACATGAAACATGATAGTGGAAGTGTTCACTCATATCCCTCAGAATAAAAGTCTGTGCTTTGATCTGTACAGAATTCTTACAAGATGTACAACACCCTGTTAATAATATAGTGCAACAACATCACTCTAGTGCAAATGTTTGACTCATTTAAAATCCCCCCCTGCAGCAATTTAATATGTGCAAATGTGTGCAAATTTATACCAATGTGCCAGAGTTCAAACATTTGTAATAATGTGGTTAAATGAAATTACGCTCCAGAATAGTGGCTGTGATCTTTAGCACACGTAGTTGAGAAATACAGAAGAAGGACAGAAGCCAGCCACCAGCTCCAAATAGCTGTCAGCTCAGCGGCTGAGAGCGGAGCGGAGTGCTGCACTCACTTCTCCGTCTTTGTCAGAAACTTCTGCTCCAGTAACTCCATCCGGCTCAGCTACCAGGCTTTTCTTTGTGCCCTCGTGACGCGGCGGCCGGCTACTTCGACTTCCAGATCAATTATTCAGATGGCTCTCCTATAAATATCAGTGTGTTAAGAGGAGGAGATACCCATGTGAGGGCCTTTGGAGTGCTGCATGCGCTAAACTTAGACCACCTATTTCATGTTAGGGGACAAATTACACTGTTTAATCTGTTGCATGACATATGGCTTTTTGAGAGCCCTCATTTAAAATTCAATACATTTAAGTTATGAGATCTAAGACCTAAAATGGTAGAGACGTTCCCTGGTTATTTTAGGCAAAGTAATAGTGTGGCTATGGTATGTACTTACTTCCTTAACTTGAATTTTAAAATATTAATGTAAGATGGAGAGTTACATTTAAAGAGCCAAGTCAAGGCCATTTTATTTAGATAGCTCAATATGACAAATTTTCCTCAAGGGGTTTCACAATCTGTAAGACCCTGTCTATCCTTAGGCCCTCAGTTTAGATAAGGCGCTACAGGAAAAGTCATGGGACCTTCTCAGTCAGTAGCATACGTCCTCTGGGGACCATGAATGTCGCTACAAAAAATGTGCGGCAATACATCCCATAGCTGTTGAGTTAATTTTATGTCATTGTCATTACTAGAGCCACGAGCGTGAATGATGTCAGGAAAGCTAAGATTTGTCACAACCTGGCTCACGGCTGCACAAAGGAGAGGAGAACACGCAGCAGTTTCTACATAACCAAAAGAGACTTAAGTAAAGACGAACATGTTAAAACAAAACCAGAGTAGAAGCCAGAGGAGAGAGCGCCTGACTGACTGCCACCAGCTTATATATCTTGCAGCTAGAGGTGGGCGGATCGATCCAAATATCGATAGTATCGATACCAAGTTGGTATCGCTATCAGATCGATACTAGCATGATGAGATAGATACTTTAATGTCAGTTTCGCTCTTGTATGTGCTTGTGCGGTCTTGTCAAAGAGGCGACAGCAAGGTCGCTGGACTCGCCGCTTCTTCTGTCTCACTCTCAGCGCGGAGCAGGCGCACTTTGTTCCTCCTCCCCCTCTTGTGCTCTGATGTTGTACCATTTGTACACTTTTTTAATTGAGAAAAATCCAGAAAAGAAGTGCACTGAAGGGGGGAAATTTAATTTTATATTTGTATTGTAGTTTCTCAACACTCTACCTCTGAAAAGATTTTGTTTTAATTTGCTCTCATATAATAATTTTTTTCGCTTTGTTTTTTTTTAAAGAAAAAAATGCACACATAACAATGTTTACTTACTGCTCTATTGCTTCTGTTTTTGATAATAAAGTATTTTGCAGTCGCCTTTAAACTTTGCCCAAATTCTGTCCTGGGTTATAACAAAAAAATCCCAAGGAAAAACCACAAAAACACCTGAGGGTCAGCAGTGTGATGGTACATCAACCTTAAATATTAAAAGTATTGGTATTGGTTTTGGCGATACTTTATTTACTTGGTATCGGATCGATACCAAAGTATCAGTATCGCACACCTCTACTTGCAACCAGACCAGGTGAGCTGCATCTCCTTAATGACTGGACTCCGCCCACCAGGTTCCTGGAGGGTCGTCACAGATTCATTTGTTGTATCTTGTTCCTCCAATTTGAAATAAAGTTGAGTGATTTCAAGTGCTTATTTACACTACATACATTTGTAAAGTGGAGACTGTGAGGCCTTGATAATCTCAGTGGCACAGAGCTATAAATCATGACAAATTAAATGAATAATGTCAGTCAGTCACCAGCTCACAACACTCTCCAGCACTATCAGCAAAATATCTTCTGGATGAATGATGCTCATATCCTCAGTAAGTCACTTTCTGCACTTTCTGCATGTCTGTGGTTTGGGTATTTCTTGCAAACACTGGCAGGCGGCAGGAGACAGACAGTAGTGAAACGGCACTTCCTCTACTGGTGAGAAAAGCAAAGACAGGACAAGAGGAGCATGAAGAGCCTCCTACAGACAGAAGCCTGCACTGCCTGATGCTCGACCCCCCCTCGGCTGGAGACAAAGCCCCGGCACAGTGAACAGCCTGTCAGGTCAGCTGAAACAGAGAGATGGCTCTTAATAACTTGCTCTGTCACAGACACACTTGAGGATTCGTGTTTATAACCACTGGAACTCTAACAGTGCTGTCTTCCGGAGAAGCTCAAATATTCACAGCCTGTGTGATATTGCGGTTTGATGATGAGGCATGGAACTAATCAGTGAGTATGGGGAGCCGCAAAAATGGCGCTGAAAAAACGGCACCATCTGACAGCAGCTCCGGTTTAGTGCCAGAGTGCTGTCGACAGGCTCATAAGTGGCGCATAATGATAATTAACACGCCAATTAGACATCTGCTGTGTTTCCAAGACTGTCTTGAGAATAATGTGTTTACAATTAAGAGGAGAGCTCAAATGAGCAAAGAGCGCGCATCACTCCCCCCCCCCTCATGGCCAACGTTCAACAGGACGACGGACTCAGGTGCGACGGGGTCGACCAGTCGCCCGTGATTGTTTTGCAAGTGGAGACCCAGGGAGCTTGTCATATCTGATTAAGTGGAGGGAGACGCAGGGGCCAAATGAGCTGGATGGAGCAAGCAAGCACCAGGAGCGACACATTACCACTGGGTGTCACCACTGATCACATCATATCATCACTCTCCTCCGCCCCTGACAACTCAATCAATGGCCTAATTGACTGGGACCGGGGCCGCTGTCACAACAGGTTCCAGCGCTCAGGGAATAGCCGGGCTCCAGCTCTGATTTATGCCGGGATTAAAAATGGTTTAGAGCTCACAAGCAAGGCTGGAATTCAAGGGAAAGTCTTCTTGTTTTACTTTTAGTTTAACCACAAGATGGCATAGTTGGATTATAAAAAGTCAAACACTGCTCGTCTGTCTTTTCCTGCTGGGTGTTTTTCTGCCTTTGTTTTATCTCAAGTCATAAAGTTTTTATGATTCTTCATCAATATGTGCAGGGCGGTGATGATATTTTTAAACCTGTATGTCAATAGTCCTGTATGTTAACATCATGCCTGAAGAAAAAGCCTCTTGAGTTGAGTTTTATTTTCTCTTCTTGTGGAGAAACAACTCTTAGTGTCTTGTTGAAATTCACTTAGATTAGATCACGGCTGGTCTGCCAAAATAACGCCAGTGAAGGTTCCTCCCCATAGGTCTTATGCAATTTAAATGCACTTTGGCCTGAAGTGAACTCTCTATGAAATGTGTGTCTTTCTTGAAAGCTGTACATGTTCTGTATGTCATTAGGAGGAAAGATCACCTTGGAAACATGAAGTAACTTTCAATCTCAGTTTTTAAGCCAACATGGATAAAATGCCTTTAAAGTCTTTAATAAATTAAAACTGGAACATCTACATTTCTATGACAAGTGGGTGCTCAGGAGGATTGAGCAATATGATCAACCACAGCTCCAGTGGTGCCAACATCAACCTCTAATTTTGACGACTTTCACACTTTAAGATGACCTGAAAGTTGACATGTATTTGCACTGACTTTCGTCCACAGTTTCATCCAGAGCAACAGGGCTCATCAAGTCAACATCTTGGAAATAGGACATTTCCACCTGACACCAATGACATGGTTCAACAAACTTACTGACTGACGAAATGACAGAGATGGGAATAGAGGAATTTTCAATAAAAATTGTCCTCTAAGATTACATACTCCACACTGCTGGAGACCAGACACACACACACACACACACACACACACACACACACACACACACACACACACACTGATTTAGTCCCTCTATCTGATTTGGTCAAAGGTGGACTGACTCAGCCAGAGTCCTACAGCTGTATGTTACCTTCAGTTAGTCTGTAAAATATGTGAAAGTTTTCACTGTAAACCATACGGTTTATCCTGGCTGCCTTGTTGCTGTTAGTGCACTGACAATCTGGCTCTGGTTGCAGACTAAGCCCAAGCCAATGTGTTTCCAGCTCTCCTGCTGTGCCGGCAAGAAGGAGCCTGGATTTCCACCGGTTGGCGGTGAAACAGATACACGGTATTTAACTAATTGAGCATTCCCTGTTTCTGTCTGCATCCTTTCTTGGAAGCTTGGTGGGCAGATATGTGCCAACGAAGTCAATAAACCTTCAAGGAGGACTCCCCATCTGCCAGGTATTCTATCTGGCCATGCATACGTTCGTCTCATTAATAATCGCCAAAGCACAGACACAAAGGCTCATACAGGCACACACACAATCCAGTGTCTAGAAATCTAATTGTCAAATGTCACAAGTCTCTCTATTTGCTCACCAAAAGACTTTCTAATGATGTAAAGGAATCTTTTGTTTTTGTCATATAGCCTACATTTTGCGAGACACGACATGATGATAGATAGAGCAACGGAATGTGCTGAGGAAAACGGACAGTGCCGCTGTGTCTGCGGACTGCCAACAATGGACGAGCATGAATTTTTCAGGACTGTCTTTTCTTTAATGAGGGCGTCCAGGGATCACACTGTTCAGCCTCCTTGGGCAAGCCCGTGCCAACGTGCTGCAACTGAGACCCTGAAGTTGCCTTAGATCCACTCAGATAATGAAGGAATTGTGGAAGTTTGCTAACACTCTGCTGCTGCTGCTGCAAGGCATCTGCTCTCCATCATATCCGAGTTAGAGTTCTGCCGGGTCCTCTGACATTAAATCAAATATATTCAAGATCAGTTTGACAATGATGTGCCTTGTCCCCCCCTGCAGGTTATTCGTTCAGGATATTCATGCAGCCGCAGCTTCACCAGACTGCGTTCTCCAGTGAGAGCTAGAATAGTTAGCATCAGTCAATATTAGAGGTCATAAGGTCGAACTCTGAGGTCATTGTCTCTGCAAAGAAAACGGCAACCTGTCTCATCCTGTGGACGCAGCAGTTGGCTCACAGGGATGAATTAAGTGTCTTTAATAACATGCAATGGTAAATTAGGTGCGACCGCGTCACCAATGTTGGCATTGTTCCAGACCATAATGGCAAAAAGGAAAGTCGTTGCGGTGGTCTCCCACTAACTCTCGGCACTAGGGGCAAACACAAAACACTCACACAGACATACATACATGCACACACATACACACCCTTGGCACTATTGTCTTTAGAAGCACTGCAATCCTGTCTTTTCCTATATCTGTTTCTTGCTTGCTTGTCTTAGTTTGTTTTCTCTATTACACTTGCGACACATTAACGATTACATCATTGTTTCAGAACCTATACCTCGGTAGGTATTTACTGAGAATTTTGAAGCTGTTTTGTCATCTGTTGCTGTTCTTTTGTCATCATTGTAATTGTTGTTGTGGTAGTGATGGTTTTTGTTGTTGTTGTTGTTGTTATGTTCTCTCTTGTCTCTTGTCTTCTGTCCTCACATCCCCCTCTCTTTATCTCTGTCCTTTTCCCTCCTGTTCTGGTCCGGTCATCGCACAAACCAAAAATAAAAATATAAATCATACTATGGGAGAAGTATCTCAGACTTCCCTGTAGCAGATCAAAACTGTGTGGCACGACTGGGCATCTCGAACATCGCACTATTTGCTCAAGTTGTTGTAACAGAACAGGTTTGGAGAAAAAAAAAAAAAAAAAAAGGAAAGTCTTGATTTACCTTTGACCTACTTTCAGCCTTGACCTAGTGAATGTTCACGAGCACTGACTGGAGACAGAGGAGGCTAATAGCTGGGAGTGTTAGATAGAGATGCATGAGCGCCTCTTTGTCAAGCCGCTGCTCCTCAGTACTGAGACGCGACATGGTTCCTCCGGCAGGTGAGAATATCCCCCAAGTGTTTTTGTTTGTGGGCATTTCAGGTAAACTGTGCTGGGAGGGGGAGACCTCAGGGCACACCCAGGAATTACCGAAGGGACTATACCTCCCAGCCGGCCCACGAGCAAGTTGCCCTTTTAACCTGACCCCAGTGCCCAGGAAGATAATGTATGTGTGGATAATCCCTGTGGGCGAATCTGAACGCTGGGTCAAACAAAGACGAGGAAGAGGAGATACGTTTAGGAGGAAATAAAACACTGTATATGTAATAAGTCCTTGAGTGCACTGATGATAATGTAAAATATAGAGAGTGGAATTAAACATTTTCATCATAGCTGAAGTCAATTAAAGTCAACACTCACCCACCACTGCAGAGGGACGATCGAGAGTTCAGTGGTACATCTGTTCTACCACCGGCTGTTTACAACCGCACCAGACCAGCTGTGGAGTTAAAGGTGCAGTTTGAAATTCACGACAAAGCCTTAGATAAGATGATTAATATCAATTTCATAATAATATTATTATTATCTGTAACTACCTTGAAAACATATTTACATGTTTATTTATTTAACAACTCATGTGTAATACATTCATATGTGACTTTTACTCATCTGTATATACCATTCATCATTTGCACTAAATTAATACATATTCTGGTGTCTGTGCAATATATATCTGCTCCTGTGCAATATTATGTGAACAACGTAGAAATCTGGACTATTTCCATCAATATTTACCATCTACCTCATATTGTACACTGAGCCTCAATTGTGCTGTGCACAAGTCTGCATCTCATCTTGTATATATCTTGTATATTTTAAGCCTCCCTGCAACTTGTTAATCTGTCATTTTTACTCATACTATTTTTGCATACTTTTTAACTTAACCATTGCACTGAAAGGAGAAGCTCTCCAATCTCGTTGTACATCCTGTATAATGACAATAAAGGAATTCTGATTCTGATATCAACCTGCTGATATGGAGTACGGAGCTCAGAGGTGATCAACCTAGTTTGACATTAGCATTAGCTCTGGCATTAATCTTCTCATCTATCTCATCTGTCACCAAAATGTTGAACTGTTTATTTAAAAGTGACATGGAGACCAGCAACAGGGGAACTGGTGCACCAACCAGTGGACCCACTGATAGTGACATTGAATGACATTGCTGGCAACCTGTTGATAAGTCAACAGCCACCAACTGTCGAGGAATCAGCAGTTTGCTTAACAGTATTTTTTTAATGAGTAGCACATGGAGATAATCTGACCAGACAGACTTAAATGGAATATTACAGAAATACTATAATCAAACAACAATTTGCACTGTAAATGTAAAAAAATATATAAAGCACTGTGAAGTCGTAGGATGTGATAGGAGGATGTTAATGATTTTTGGTTAAGTGTCTATCTGCTGTAGCCGGCTGTCTCCCCGTTTCCACGGCAGCACGGAGCAGCAGAGGTGCATAACAGCACAGCAGCCTGCTTTCACATTCATAGAAATCCAAGCCATTAATTCCCAAGAATGGTGGTGAGTTCCAATGCTGATGAAATATATGAGAGGAGCAGAGGCAATTTCTATCTTTAAGCCAACAGACACCCCCTCCACTTCATTCAGTCTTGACTGGTCGGGGTGGTGCGGTGAGGTGCAGCGAGGTGATGGTGGAGAGAGAGCGGGGCCGATCGTTTTTTTGGGGGGGGGAGTTTTTTTTTTTTTTTCCTGCCTGTAAGTCTTCTGCATCTCAATCAGACTGTGAAAACATCAGTCTGACTGAGGCTGAGAGGGAAGAGAGAGGGAAGAGAGAGAGAGAGAGAGAGAGAGAGAGAGAGAGAGAGAGAGAGGGAAGCTGCTCGGTTGGTGATGTCAACAAAACTGCAATTCTACGGCTGCTGCAAACAAAGCAGAGCCACAGCACATCTCCGCTCTGCTGATATATTTGTCTCACCCCTAAATCTCCTTACGGTACATCGCGAAAAAAGTGTGTCATACAAGCGTTGGCAAGTTGGAGCGTTGAACATAAATGATTCACTGGCTCGCTGACTCCGAGGGGGCCCACGATGCTCTGTGGGCGCTGCAGGAGAGACACTCAATATGCGGCGCCGGTGGTGCCAGTTGGCAGCAGGGCACCGTCGGTTGGCACCTCTCACAGCCCTCGTAGGTACTGACATCTTCAACAGGATTGTAACATCCCATATGCCCCCCCCCCATTCTTCCATCCACCCCCGCTCCTGAATCCAGACAACCATCCTCACCGGAGCCTGAAATAAGACTGGGGCTCATACATAGCGCGCTCTATCTCCCTTCAACATCTCATTACACTCCCTGCTGCAGAGAAGAAGGGTTTTCACTCTTACATATAAGCCTTGGAAAGTAATCAGGCGGCAGCTCGGGCTCTTTTCATTCACACCAGTGCAAAACAACCACTCACTTGTGAATTAAATGTCGCAGCAGAGGCACCTTTATTTTGCCTCCCCTCCGATTTCAAATCCCCCCCCCCCTCCTCCTCCTCCTCCCCCTCCCCTCCCCCTGCATCGTCTTCATTATCAGTCACTGTCGGGAGCGCTGCAGCTGCAGCGGCGGCGCAGGCGGCAGCTGCTGCGTTCGCCGTCGCCTCCGTGAAGATCAGAAGCCTCCGAATCTCTGACAAAGAACCTGCACGCTGATCAACATCAGAGCGTTACTGAGCAACTTCACAGGCAGTGACAGGTAAAAAAAAATCCCTCGCAGATTATGTTATCTGTGAGGTGATAACGCCGCACGCTCCTCCTGATATGAGGCGTTTCTCGAAATAGTCTTCTCATGTGTCAGTCCGGTTCTGCTGCTGCTTTGTCTCAGGAGTTGGTGCATTAAAATCTTCATCACCTGCATTACTTCACAGTCAAGAGGTCATGAAATGTTGGCCAGCAAGGCCAAGCCGACGCCTCAATCATGACTGGAAACACTGGAGTTGTGACACTTTCTGAGGAGGAAGAGTTGGAAATGCAGATTTTGAGGTGTTGTAAGTGTTTCATTTGACAGCAGCAACAGAGGTGTAGTTGCAAAATGTGCACTGACGGCACAGGTTCCCCAGCCGGAGAAAGAGTTGAAAGTAATGCTTTCAGCACTTCATTATCTCGTCTCGAGCTCAAACACCGAACGGCAAAGCTGTCAGACTGTGTTCTTTAGGGCAAGGTAATCTTGCTGATGTTGCTGATGGAGTACGTTTCAGAAAAAAAAAAAACAGTCCGACCTCAAAGTGGATTCCTGTGATATCTGGAATCCAGGGGAAAACCTTCCTCCCGAGGTCCAGGGTCGTCCGAGCGAGCGGGTTCAAGTTAGCCTATACCTCAAGTTCCCTGGATCGCTCATTAGGAGCTTGGCTGAGCACTCAAGGTTTTGTTTGGATGGCTCCCAAATGGAAACACACATTTGGAGCCGTGCCAAGCTGTCGGCCCCCGTGCATGATTTGCAGCGTGAATTATGGCCGGCTGCTTTGATAGAGCCGTCCTCCGGGCCTGTCGGTGGAACAAACTTTGCGTCCAAATGAGTAAAGCACTAATCACTCAGAGCAGCTTGTTCCTACTCAAATACTCATTCAAATTTGAGACAAAACAACAGCTGAACACGAGGGCTTTCAGATAGTTTGTTAAATGTCTGTCTTCCTGCTTTCAGCGGTCTATAGACAGATTTGCAGAGGATGCACGTGCAGCAGGGCTGAAGAAAGATCCTTTCCACAATGTCATGATCAGTGATGGGGTAGTACGTTACAAAAGTAATGCATTACAGTGATATATTACTTTTAGCTGTAACAAAGTAATGTAATGTGTTAACTAATAGGATTTCACTAAATTGTTAAATTTACAATGTCAGGCAATGTGTTACTTATTTTCTTTTTTTTAAGAATTCATCCACACCATGTCGCTTCCACCAGAAAAAATATCCCCAGTAGAATCTCCTATTGCCGAAATTCAGTGGCTGAGATGCAGAGTCAGACTCGTCATTTCTGAAATAGGTACGCTCCTATTACTTTCAGTTTATCAAGGAAGAGACTGTAATAGTCACATGATAAGCCGACAATAATTATCCCAATCTAATCCTTTTTTAGACTTTGATCCTTTGTCAGCTGTGTCCAAAGCTAGTCATTTATATCAAAAGGTCGAGGCTATTTAATTGTTTAACTCACATCACACTATGGTTAATATAAGTGGACCATTTAATAGACAGCGGTAACCACTGCATGTGGATGCATGAATGGACCAGATCCACACTACGGTGGAGAGCCTTCATTAGGCTATACACTATCTCCCACCTCTGGATACATAATAAGCTGCTGTAAACTTGAGCTTCTGTGCTTTGATTACCCGCTATAAAACGTCATTACCCTCTCCTTTATATCCATAGTATAATAATAATCCATAGTTGTAAAGTAACATTCCTTCCAAATAAAAGCACTTGATAATATGCAATATATTACATTTTGAAAGCAACTTGCCCAACACTGAATAGCTTAAGTATTTTTAAATAAAGGAACTTCCTTCATAGATGCAGAGATACTATTGACAGAAATGAGCTCTTGCAGGTAGTGAGAAATGACTGTGTCCAAAACGATCAACAGGCAGCATGGGTAAAAAGAACAGAATCCCTCCTCACCAATGTTAGAATCAAGATCAAACTTCACATCAAACTGATCACCAAAGCATTGATCAGAGACGGTGTTGAACTATATTCAATCTTCACTTCCTCGCTTCCTCCGTTTCTGAGCACAACTATCCACCACTTCAGTAAATTCAGAGCTCTGACCTGATCAATAGATGCCAATATGTAGGAGGTTTTCCACTTGGCATATAAAACATTCCACATTAGGTTTATAGCTTCTATTTCACCCCCTTGTGTGTGTGCATCTCACAAAAACACCTGTCTCTGTACGACCCTTTTGGCAGGAATGAAAACGGCAGCTTATATCATTAACATGTGTAACAGGTAGGTTTTTGCACCAAATATATTTCCATACTTTTATTTTTGTTTTGCATTGGAAAAATGTGTCGCTGTCTTTCACATTTTGCTATAGAGGTCTACTTGGATCAGCTCTCATTCCTTCATCCTGGCTCCACTTCATCTTGTGCCCCCCCCCGACTTCAATGGGCTGTGCTACCGCAGTTATTAGGAGCACGGATTAAATGGATGGCGCATCCCACGCAGTTTGGTCCTATTAATAATTAAGCGGGGCGAATATTATACAGTTCACATACTTAAAACATGGAGTTCACTGAGTAGGTCAAGAATGATTACACACTGCCGCCTGACAGGCAGCGAGAAACCATTTATTCTGCAGTAATAAGCCTAAATGATAAAGTAATGCACCCCCATTAAGGGAGAGAAGACGTTCAGGAGGAGAGTGAAACTGCCGATTAGCCACAACAACAGAGGCAGCAGCGCAGATCAGGGATTTATTTGCACGAGGACAACATAATCTAGTCTATTCTGTGTTTACTCTCGGGGCTGAAAAACAATTCATATACTTCTCCTGATCTAAATAAAAGCACACACTCGAAACCAAATAAAACCCGGGGCAGTCATGATTAATGTATCTATCATCTATGTATGATGTCTAAATGGTGTCAGAAAGCAGCGAGCAGGCCCAGAGGGCGAGCTGTGACAGATATCACAGGCTGGGTTTCTGACCTCCAGGTGAAGCTGCTTTACAAGCCTCTCAAGGCTCCAAGGTTCATCAATAATTTACTGCGCCGCCAGTCATGTTAACACTATCCTTAAGCGTGCTCATTATGTACCTCTGGAGCGCACACACACACGTTCAGCATGCATGCAGTGACTCAGGCATTTGTTGGTTCCCCCTCGCTCCTCCACACACACACACACACACACACACACACACAGCAGATTGAGGTTATAAAATGATCCTCATTATCTTGTATCATGTTGAAGAGCTGCAGATAATAACAAAGAGGGCAATAGCTCTCGCAATGCGCTCCATTCACAACGAATGGGATTTAATGTCCAATATTCCAAGATGCATTGGATTGTCTGAAATGAGCGTTTTTCTTTTTCTGTATAGCTCTTGGCGCAAAATAGGAAGAAAATATGCAGCAGCTGTAAAAGAAAAGAAAAAAAAAACGTCCTCCCACAGACAGGCTGGGAAAAAAAGAGGTAAAGTTCTTCAACAGAGATTTACTGTTCCACTTTATGAGCACTGAGGTTGCTGCTCAATAAATCCTTTATCATTGTGCTTTTATTGGGAGATTTGATCTCAGCAGACAGATGGGGGGGCAGCGTTAAAAATCCGTCTGACTTCTCTCTGGTTTTGTGTTGTTTGAGCAGGCGGGCACGCAGAGCACGAGTCGACTAGAGCAGCGCATTGATTATGTCGGCGTGATGACGCTGGTGGCTGAGCCATGCTCACTCATGTGGTGAGTAATCACAGCTGAAGCTGGAGTTTTCCCCTGTAGACCTGTGAGCTCCCGCAGCTCCTGCCTGAGCTCCAGTGGGTTGTGGTGTGACATGGAGCCTGATTGAGACATCTTCATCGGGTTTATCATAATCACGTCAATAGAAATACGGCACGGGGTTCTTTAGTCGGATGTCTGGCCATAAATACACATCTCTGAAATGAGCTATCATCATCGCCTAGCCACAATTACACAGCACTGTTCGCTCAGAGAAATTCATTCCCTCAGAGTCGAGGTTGATGTCACATTGATTGATAGGCCCCAAATAAGTGGTTTTCTCCATTGTTTACAGCTGTAAAAGGTTAAATAAGGACTGCTGATGTTTATATTTCACAGTATCCTTTTTATATGAGATGTTGCCAGCTCTTATGAGCCTGATAATATTGTTCAGAAAATCAGTTCAGTAAAAAAAAAAAAAGCAACTCTTGCGATCATCATTTCTGAGTCTGTGCAGCTGGAGAATGTCAAATAGAAATGTGGCTCATCTTCTCAGACAGCCTCGTTGCTTTAATAATAACACTCGCTGAAGGACGGAGGCTCTGTCATATAGAATGAGATACAATAGGAATTCATCTCGGTGAATGTTGAATAGAATCTTGGGCACAGACTTATTAGATCACTGCTGGTCCATAATGACTCCAGGATGTGAACTTGGAGAGTTGTTTTCCATTGACGGTGTGATCTGCAGGAGCTCTTAAGCAAAATAAAGGTCAGATTTCTTCACACAAGAAATGGCCACCTTTCTAATAGTAAGAATTATAATAATAATATGCATAGTGTATAGACATAATACACATCATCAGTAGGGCTGCAGCAATCGAATATTTCAGTAATCGAGTATTCTACTGTAAATCCGGTCAAGTAATCGGATAAAACATATTTTTGCCCGAGGGTCCCCCAATTAGGGCTACTAATTCTGCACCCCAAATTAAACAGCAGAACCTGGGCTACAAGAATATATAAGCCATTTTTACATGGACCAAACACAGCTCAAACGCCAGCTAGATGAATTATCAAATATAGAAATTAACATAGCGCTGTGGTTCTTTATGCAAAATGGACAAACAACCCCTCAAATGAAAGCAGACAGATATCCATCAAAGCTCTAAAACCAAAGCAACAGCCAGAAACAACACAAACAGCAAAAACCGAAATCGCTTTGTCAAACTATAGTCGTAAAATTTCTCTTACCTTAGCTGTTTCACCATGAAAAGTTTGTTTATCAATAAATTCACACCAGAGACAGTTAGCGCTACTTCCTTAGCCACAATGCAAACAACCCTGATGTCTCTGGGAGGCTTTGTTTACCTATGGGGGGGGCCACGGGATTGGCTGGGGCGCAAGGCAAGCTGGCGCACTAGTTGCCTTGTGGGGCTTCTAATTAGCTAACGGTGCTGTCAATCTCACCTTGACGGCTATCCCGGTATTCTATTGGCTCTAACGCTTCAAAGGATGTGTCGATCACTGGAATCAACCAATCCATGACGGAGATACAGCCTCGCGTATCCACATACAGCTCCATACTAGTTTTATCGGCTTTACGCACAAAGTGCAGGAGCAGAACACGCCTCTTTCTTCTTCTTTCGAGGAATCGTTTCAGCCCTAATCATCAGTGACATGGATGAGCCAGTCTGGATTGGCATAGTCAGGCACGAGTGGAGTCAACATGAGCCACAGATCTGGCTCTGCATCAGTTTGGCTGCGGTGCTTGGTGTTCGTTTCAGCAAGGGCAGGAAAGCCTTGAAAAAAGATGGGTTGCAACAAACATCAAAAACTGTACAGCCTTCGATGAGAGAGCTGGGTACTTTTGTTGAATCCAAGAGTTAGGAAGGAATGTTTTTTTCAGCTCCAACACCGGGGTGCTGTCTGCTGACAATTCAAGCAGCTTTTCCTGTTCAGCACCTGTCAGATCGTCTGGTATTTCTGTCGCGTCTACAGAGAAGGGGCCTCAGGCCTGGCCTCGACTGGGAAGTGCTCTGTGAACTGGTCTGCACTGGATAAGAGCTGCTGAGCTACTGCAGCTCGAAGTGAAGTATCAGATGAACCCAGTTTCAGACAGGTCTCCAAGTCCAGCCTTGACCTTGATGGTGAACAGGTTCCTTTGTTGCAGCGCGTCAAACTGTCAGACTGACTCCCTGCAGTCTCATGTCGAGCTCAGTCACATGTGAAAATACGTCTGCTTAGATAGGCAGATTTTGAAAGCCATGGTGAGTCAGTGAACAGGTTAGGTGGAGTAGACTGTAGCTCTTGTTAAAAAAAAATTCTCACTTCAGAGTGCAGTGAAATTTAAATGACAGTTTTTTGGTTTTAGCCAGTGTTAGCGCAATTATTAGGCCTTTCTTTCCTGTAAGGTTCTTGTGTGAGAGATCGTACATTTAGGGAATCACTATTCTAAAGCTTTGGAATAAGTGAGTAAGTGGAAATTGAGTTGTCAAGAATAAACAATCAAACTTTTAAACAAACATAGACGAGACATCCTGATGGTGAACGAGCAAGTGGTTGGTGGATGGAACTTGGGTGTTTTGTCAAATGTACCTCATATTTCATATTAACCCCGGCTTTCCTGGTCTCACTGTTGCTGGACTTGGCAGTTACAAAATGCACCAACACAAGCCACTTCCACATTATAGATGAGTATGAAGGTATTTCAGGTGCAAAATATTTGAGCACCTGTAACATTGAATTTGTATGTGTATCAGCAAATTTGTATTCCCACACTCTATGAGTTGTGTACTTGTAAAATAATTTCTTGTATGTGCCGATTTTTTTTCTTCCCACAAATACTACACAAAAATACATATTCACAAAATTGTAATTTCAGGTGCACAAATCATATTCACAGGTGCACAAATCCTTTTCTACAAGTCACACATTTCAACACTGACACGCTCACATTTTGCACCTATTGTTGCAGCGCACTAGGTGCAAAACATACTTGTGCACCTGTATGGTATGAAGTGAAGTTGCAGTGAGAATTTGAATATGTGCAAATCTGAATGTGAACTTGTGCAATTAACTATGTGAAATAATTTACCATGAAAATAGCTGTGTCATTTAATACACAAACACAAATAGCAATTTACAACCACTCAAATCCTCCCCACGAGTCACACATTCTGTGTTTTCTACAAGTGCGAATCAGAAATCGTACTTCCGGTTCTGCTGAGATATTTGGTGCAAAACTACAAAACGAAGCTTTGTCCGCCCAGCCAATCAGAGGTTTTCATTCAATCCGAGGTCGGTCGTTTTCGTCCCACAGCCAATTGGAAGGAGGGACGCTACCCACGAAGCCAGGCCGAAGGGAAAGGACCCTGCTAGCGGTAAATGCGGTGACGAAGTTGAGTTTTTAAGACATATAAATTACAAAACCTCATCAGGAAGCCACAGAAATTAGTGGGCGGACAAAGCTTCTCTCTGACTGGCCGAAAAGTCTGTCAATCTCAGAGCGGGCCCGCCTTTTGCTCATAGAATTTATGAACAGATCGTTTTGTAGTTTTGTAGCTTCGTTTTGTAGTTTTGCACCAAATATCTCAGCGTAACCGATGTATTTTTGTGTTGTATTTGTGGGAAGAAAAAAAATTGGCACATACAAGAAATTATTTTACAAGTACACAACTCATAGAGTGTGGGAATACAAATTTGCTGATGTACATACAAATTCAATGTTACAGGTGCTCAAACATTTTGCACCTGAAATACCTTCATAGATGAGCCATCTCAATGGACAGTGAATACAGATCCATGTCGCCCAGCATCATGCTCCTGTAAATGATGTATAAATGTGTGTGATAAGGTTTAAGTTTTCACATTTACTTTTACTTGATTTCCCTCTGTAAAGCACAAAAATGCGAAAGAGGATTTTCCTACAAGATCAGTTTGATGCTGCAGATGGAGGAGTGTAGTGAATAAGAATAATGACTCACTTGAATTTGCCTCTTGGTGACTACAGCTCAACGGTAAAAATAACGGCAGGCGAGCTGAAGTGATGACGATACGCCGCTATTTAAATCGCCCTTCTTCTTCCTCAGCACTTCCGGATCACGAGCACAAGCTCAACATCACAGATTTGTGGTTTGAAAGGAAATATGGCTCGCTTCACCTTCTGCTTCACACATTGCCGGCGCGCTGCGTCGAGCCTCTCGATTTCCTCTTCACATAAAAGTGGCGGTTTCTTATCTGCAGATGTTCCACCCTTGCTCAACATATGGATCTGGTCATGAGTATGGCGGTTTGGGCTGGCAGAGGGGTCGACTCTAAACGGAAGACACTCATCTGGTTGGACCTTGACCTTGAATGGAAACAATCTCAGAGAGGATTTCTTTGAATTGAGAGAGAGAAAGGAAGTGGGGCTCAACTTCTCTGACAGTCCACCAAAACTAAGATTTACATTCCACCCTCCTCCTCATTATTCTTTCATAGCATCCCAAACAATACACTAATGGATCACTGATATCCTGCCTGCTCTTGTTTGGATACACTCTCACAATATTTGAGGAAGGACTTTGAGAACACCTTAATGGCACCTTCAAAGCAAATGCCAACTTGTTCCATTTTACTCCATCACATCAAATGGCAATTTCATTTTATGGGTTTAAAGCCACCTTATGTTAGTTTTTTGCCCTTGCTACTTGGCTGGTGACCTGAAAGCAATTTTCTTTTTATGATATACTTCATTTATCCCTCTGTGCTTCCTCCTCAGCGGCCCTGGAGCAGGTGCAGGTTAAGTATCATGGCTCAAGGATACCTGGCAATATATAGCCGAAGGTGGTAAGAATACCAAAATATCCCACTTGGGCTGAGGAGCTGCTACTTTGCTGTGTTTTATTCAAGTAAATTTAGTATCATGAAAAGTTCACTAAGAACATAAAAAATGGCATTGTATGAGCCAAGGCATTTCTACACATGATCTTACTTTTGCATAGCGAAAAGGGCACAACTGTTCATAATAAAGTACATAAACAGTACATTCATTTTGGCCTTTCTAAGGGTAATGACTTCATAATTGTTGGATGTACCTTTCCCCACTTGACTTCCCATTAGCTCAGAGTTCATGAGTAGTATCTAGTGAAACAAGCATTTAAACCAGCGAGTGATGTCAAGGATTGTGAAATGGAGCAAGGATGAAGGAACAAGGACCCACAGCTGGTCCAAGGAGCAGAGTCTTGGACACAGTGCTGCAGTCTGTCGCTTACATGAAAAGCATCGCGAAAACATGGGAAGCGTTTGACGCGATGCTCGACAGCTGCTTCGCATGCAAACATCTTATAACAATTGAAACGTCTTCAGAAGTAGATTAGAACAAAATGTGATAGACAACAACACATAGAAAAACTCTGACTATGAAAATGAATGTATGGAAAATATTTAGTTGGTTATCATGTTAATAATAATAATCAAAATAGTCAATCTTTTTTTTTTAACAAAAGTCATACAGGGACAGATTTCCAAGCAATGTTGTTGTTAAAAAAGTGACATCGAAAATGTTCTATATCCCAAGAATAACACAGCATCTAGCAAACAGGTCATAGCCTTCAATATAAATAAGATGGTGAACTGTTTTGCACAGAAATTGGTGAGGAGGAAACACACCAACTGGGGAATCAGACAAACAAAAACAGACTCGAAAGCACAGAATCTTGACCCGACAAACACAGTCTATACTTGCCAATGCAGGTACACAGGTAGTCAATGAGTAGATCGGGCAAACGGATCCGACAGGGGCAAAGCAGAGGCGAGGTCAAACAAACAGGCCAGATCCAAAAAGCCAGAGAAACACTGAGACGTAAAGGGGGAAACGGCTGGACGCTGAGATGAACTGGCACAGAGTGAAGGGAACACACACACACACACACACACACACACTCAATACACCAGGAGGGGAAGATCACAGGTGTGAGCAATCAGGACGTGGCAGGCAATCAAACTAGCAGGAAACACACATAAAGGCAGGGAGTGATCTGCAATGAGAAGAGAGGTGAGCGACAAAATGAACAAGAGCCAAAGAATCAAACTGAACACATGACCTAAGAGAGCAGGATATAACAGACAGACCTCTTTTAAGGAAAGACAGGAGCCACAAGTTGGGGAGTTACTGATATCCACAATGAGGAATTTCGTATATTCTCGTATTTATTTTTGACTACTCTTAACCCTTATGTTTACAAAATTCACCCCTTAACAGAACTTACAAGAGGACTATTGTTGTATTTGTTAGTACTGAAACTGTTCGTGTGTAAGTTAATAGGACATTGTTAAAAGGGCTTTCACTCCATGCACCCTGCTGTTTATCATCTGTTTATCCTCAGTGCTGCTTATTGCTCTTCTTTCCATAAAAGAGACAAGACAAAGGCAAGTTCATTAAGGGTCAAAGTGAATGACTGATCACAGGCTAAGTTTGGCCCACGGCCTGTGCCCAGGACTAGTTCATATACTGCAAAAGGTCGAGCTGTGAGATTTATTCCAGAATAAGATTTCATGCGCTCGAAGACACTAAGACCTCTTTTGATTCATCATTTATTTAAAGAAGAGATTCATTATTCATCAAAATCCCTTAGTTTGAAATATTGATTAATCATATTCAAGAGGGGGGGGGGGGGAATCAATACATAAAGTTTTGGATTGAGCCACAAACTGTTTTTCAACACCAGAGCAAAAGGGATGTTTGAACAAAGTGTATAAATAAATAAACCAAAGGGAAATGGACTATTGGCTCTCTCTTAGTGAATAATCTTATCAATAAAGTGAATCCGCTTCTGAAGCAAATGTGAGCATCAACTATTCTCTTGTGTGGACTGGCGTATCTGTATAGATTATCAGTGGCGACAGAGGAATGCAGCCATTGGTTGGAGCTTTTAGATGGCGCATTAGCGGGCTGCTAACTGGTCTCTGGAGAGAGGCATGATTGAAAGCTGTTGTCAATATGAGGGCTCCCTCATGTCATGTGTCACTGCGCTGTGGAGGCTTCTTTGACTATGAACACACACTGGCCTGGACATCTCAATCAATAGTCTGCCGTCTCAGATGCAAACACACTTCCTGTTATCTGATAGTGTAAAGCAAAGCCCGAACGTGCGTCTGTCTGTAAATACACGTGGTCTATGTGGAGGAATAAGCATCAATAAAGGACACAAATCAGCCAGGAAACAGATAACTTTAACAATTTTATTTGTGAAAAACTACAAGCAAAATTCATAAATAGACATTTCTATTTGAAGCGGAGGAAAATGATCAGGTTAGCCTATAAGCGCAAAGTCGTGCACATGCCAGAAACATGTATTATTTTAACATTATAAGCTAGACAAGGAGCCGTGATCCGCTGAAAATGCTGCGTACATTTCCACACCAGGAACATAATGTGACCATTTCACAAGGGGAAACAATGACACATCAGCTATAAGTTAAAAAAAAAAAGAAAAAGAAAAAGAAACAAAAACTAAAACTGGATTAATCAATGAATGGATTATTGTACTGTCCCTAAAACCTTTTTTTTTTCCTTTTATTTTTTAAAACCGAGCAGTAACTTTTAAAAGCATTGTACAAGACATTGTTATAGGAAGAAATGAGTTTGTATAATACACTTAATTGGAAATTCACGGTTAAGGTTATGCAGTCAGTAAACAAGCCTTCTATATTTGGGTCTCTGACAAACAAAGCTAAAAAATGTAACCATCTTTACACAGTAAATTAAGGTTACTGGTCGCACACAAGAACAGAACTGCTTGCGCGGAAAGGAAACAGGAAACAAAAGACTTCAGCTCCAATGCCATTATTCATAGTGTTTGCTTTTGCACCTTTTTAAAATTCTATATACAAGCAATAATTCATATACTCAGCAAATGGCCATTTGTCAATAATTTAACAATGAATCCTTTCTGTTGGAGTACTCAGTCAAGTGAATGTGGTTGCAGATAAGGCAGGTGAAAAGATGGCTTTTTAGGCCCATTTCGAATAGATTGCATTACAAAGCAGGCTTTTTATTCTCAGTAAAAATTGGACAAAGCATTCCTCCCCTCTGACCCCACAGTCCCACTTTTTAGATCTATTCACATTGCTTTTCCTCACTTTGAACACTGATTCCATATTTGTATGCAATAAAGTACATAATTACATATTAACCATAGCTTAAGAGCAGAAAAAACTTTGAACACATATCTCTTGGGCTTCAAACATTTGCTTACAAACACACATGTGATTATCATCCCTACGTGTGAAACTGCAAAAGCTTTTAGTTGACACAGATCAAAACCTGCCCCTCAGATCCGGAGATTGTTTGGGACTTGATAACCTCACCTAACCTGGTTTTAGTTGCTCTGGGAGCGGCTCAATTAGTGAGCTGGGGCCTCTGTTAGGGGAGCAACGTGTACTGTGGTAGGCCAGCAGAGTAAAGAGGGGGCTGGCTAAAGCCGAGGGCTTCGACCCAGCAGCCCCAAAGCTCTTCTCAGCTGACCACCCGCACCCAGCCAGTTTCTCATCGCCTGCACAGTGAGGCCAGATCCACCACTGGGTGCAGAGCCGGTCGTGTTCTTTGACTCAGCTCACAGTGTTGACACTTCTCTGCCCCAATTTAGCCGTGTACAGAGACAAGTGGACAATAAGAACACCATTTACATGGATTATATTAGTCTTTATTTAAACTGTTATTCATCTCACACATTAGATAATTGCATTTCAAATTGTTATTTATCTGTCTATTTATCATGTCATTATGAAATTCCTTTGGTCCTTCAATAAATAAAACTAAGATATCATATACACATTTATTCTTTATACAATTTCATACAGTTAAAAAGGAAATTATGTTGGTCTACTATAAGCTAAGGTGAAAGTGAATTAAAACCCTTGAATAAGCCTTGCTGTTCTAAAAATTGAAAGAGCAATTGTGTTCTATTAACTACTGCAATATCTTTTGCCTTCAATGACAGGAGTCTTAAATAAGGAGAAATAATAATAATAAAAAAAGTCAATTGAATTGTCGATCTTTGCAAATTGTTCATGTCTTTGCACTTGTTTTCAGGTTGCGAGAATGAAGATTCAAAGTCGTCTTCAGGACCACAACAAAAGAAAAACGAAATCGATTCACAACAGCTTGACACAACAGGCCTATTTTACAGTTCGATATGGTTTTACCAAGTGGAACTGTGTGTAACCATCCTTCAGTCACAACAGAAAAAACTCTGGCTCAAGAGCTGAGAGGACAGCTCTACCTTCGGCCAGAAAACTCAATATCGAAGTACGGAATGCAGAAAATATCAACAGCTTTTAGTGTTTTACACAACAGCCTACACTGTACAGTTAAGGACATAAGATACTGTATAAGAGATCTGCTATAGCATACTAAATCATAGACAATCTAGTTGAAAAAGTCAGGTGTGTGAACCTCAGGTGACCTTCTTCTGATGCACATTGACCTGTACAGAACAAGTAGACGGACCTGACGGAGGTCCCGACAGTGTTCAGAGTGAGACAGTGTTGTTGAGAAAAGTGAATGAGAATTTGATTCATCAGCACTTTGTCACATTGAGTGAATGGGGAATCCCAGATCTGCAAAACCGCTTCACAGTGTATCTAGCACCAGTGTGTGTGTGTATGTGTGTGTTTGTGTGTGTGTGTCTGTCTGTCCGTGTGACTTGAGTCTTGTCCTATCGTTTTCGAACTGTAATAAAAACACTGAAGGAATGATCGATCGGCAGAGCTACACAGCAAAGCTTCAACATAAAAAGGAGAACATCAAAGTATACAGGTGCAACAGGTAATAAATAAGGGTAATAATAGTTTAAAGTTATTGAAATGATGGTGGTTATTGTGCCCAGCGGAGAATTCTTCTTTACAAAAACAAAAACAAAACAAAAAAAAAGTCGACTTGGCCTCACATCCACGTACGAATATAAAACAATAGATACAAGTGTCTGGATGCTACCGCAGGGGGGGTTGGGGATGGGGCTGTTACTCCTTGTAGCCCAGCTCTCCTCGCCTGTGCCACGGGTGTAACCATGAGGGAAGTTCCCCCAGCAGGGTGTTTGTTTCCCCAGCAGGCACACCACACTGTTCCTCTCAGCCAGCCAGCTCCTCTCAGCATCCAGGGTTGGTCATGGAATGGAGGCAGGGCAGCAATGGGAAAGGTGAGATTTCTCCCCCTATGGGATCCATAGTGTCCAGAAACGTGGGGGAAAAGGGGGAGTGGAGTAGGGTGTGGGCGGGGAGGGCAGGGGGGACAAAGGGACGGGACCTCAGAACGACTCGTCGTGCCCCACAGAGAGATCCCCTTTAGGTGTGGAGGCGCGCGACGAGCCCTTGTCCATGCTCTCGGAGCCAGAGCTCTGGTGCTGTTGTTCGGAGCCCGCGCTGGACGTGATGGTGGACGAGGACGTGGAGGAGGAGCGGGTCTTCTCCTTAAAGTCTGTTATGATCACCGTCACATTCCCTACGGTGATAGCCAACTGCTGGGCGGTGCTCCGGTCAATGTTCTTCAGTTTGGGCCTGAGGGGCATAAACAGAGGGGGGTGGGGTGGGACAAACAAAAAACAAACGTTATACCAGAAATGGCAACCACAATATGTGTGTCTCAGCAACAACATGGGGGAGGCTGCCAGCACTGTGGGGGCGGTTACACTAAATTGCTCAATTCATCGTGTGACACATGAACAGTCAGAACAAGTGTATATAAAGTGAGAGTGGGTGTTTAGTGTAAAAGATCATTTGTGAATCATTTGAGGTTTCCCACTAGCCTTGTGCTGCACGAGGGTTTTTTTTTTCTTTCTAAAAGGAAGTGCTGTGTAGTCATAGATGTGAAACCATGTGTTCTGCCAAAGAGACACAGAGCATGAGAGGGTGCTACACACCTGGAAATGTGAGAGTTCTTGTTGGTCTTGGTCGCCGATTTGCCAGACTGTATGCTGTGTTTGTCACTGGGTGGGCTCTGATGGTTGTCTGATTTGGGTCTGGAGTAAAACAGACAGACACATGTGAGGATAATACCAGCACAGATAACAAGCAGAGACACGTGTAAAGCCTTGACGTGGACACTGACCTGGTCTTTTTGCTGCTGGGCTTCTTTGTGACGGCTGGGCTGATGTCCTTCTCTGTGTCGGGTTTGTCTTTGATTGGCTGTTCCTTGTCGCTCTTTTCCTTCTCAGGAGTGTCTCCCTCTGGCCTCACTCTCTCTGGACGCTCACCCTCTGGGCGTCCCTCTCCGTTGGCACGTTCTCCTTCGCCATCCGGGCGTTCCTTGTCTGTGCGCTCACTCCTCTCCCTCCGCTCCTTCTTGGGCGGGGGAGGCATCGGGTACTGCTGAGCCACCTGCTGGGCAACCAGCTGGGAGTTGATCCTGGGTTTCCTGTGGAGGAGATCCAAGGCACAAACATGGATTAGCCTCGTAGTGGAGCTGTGAGCTGACTCTGGCTACGCACCAACACAGTCACACTACGGCTGACAAAGAGAGGTGACTGAACCTAGAGGCCGGCGAGGGAAAGGGGCTGCCGCTCCCAGCTGCAGCAGAGGTAGGTTTACGCTGCACTTCCTGGTGGAGCAGCTCTGTTTTGAGGGCTAATCTCATTAGCTCACGGCTGTAATAAAATGAATGCACAGGATCACAAGGTGGGACATTTGCAGCACGTCACTTAGGTCCTCTAATCTGATTACTGCGGGGTTGGCCCCATTTGTCACAGACGGAGATTCAGTTGGACATGGTGTAGCTGCTCCGCTCGCTGAGCTCACCAGCAGCCATGGAGCTTCTCTGTTACCTTTATGACTCATTTTCAAACATAAACACAAACCATAACCTTTGAATTTGAGCATTCTCATTCAGCAAGAACAATAAAAAGCAAGGAAGATGCATGTCAGGTGCAACACTGAAAAGATCCCACATCCTTGTCTTCCACTGTGGCGTGTCACCACTGAACTGTCAGAAACAAACATGCAGCAAGAGCAGTATCCTACCCCATCAGCTGTGCAGATGAACAGAGCCTGAACTTGTGAAGCCAAATGCAAACCCAAAGTCAGACTGCCTGAGCCAACACACACACCTGCAGCATAATGGACACCAGCTGGCAGCATCTGGGGGCAAGCAGAGGACCTCAGGGGAGAGGGAGGGATGACTGCAGCCTTCCAGAGACTCCAACTCAGCTGAGACCAAACTGCAGCCAGCAACACGGATAATCACAGGCCAGCACTGGGCAAGCATGGTGAGGAGTAAACCACAAGTACACTCACACACACAAACACGCACTTGAAAAGCTTAGCGTGCAAACAAACAGCCTGGCATGGCTCGATGGCTGCTCAGGAGGCCTTTCAACAGGAACACAACAAGTTATACTAGCGAGCTGTGTGTACCCAACTCTTCCAAAGCCAATTCTAGTCTTGGCAGGAGGAGGTTTTGTGATATCCCAGGAGCGGAGAAGTGGTCCCTTGATCCTAAGGACTACTTCAGGAGACCTGTGGTCAAGTAGGCAGCCTTGAAAGTTGTCTAAATTCTGTCAGTCTAAGCATCAGGCCAGATAAAGAAGTGACACTGCCAGAAAATGAAGCTCTCACAGTGAAAACAAAGGGTTTTTTTGCTTTGCCATGGGAATGGGCTTCAGTGAAACAAGTGTAAGAGAAAATGAATGTGGCAAAAACAGAAGAAGCTCAATAGTGTGTCAGACTGATGACGCTGATTTCAGTGGGATGCTGTGGAAAGTGGTTTTCAGACAGCTGCTTAAGTGGTTAGCCTCAGGGTTTCAATTTGGCAGCATCATATTGCCCGTCCAGTTACTCTCGATTCTGCACTTCCATCCCTGCACATCTTTCACAATTGACACTCCACTCCCTCAGTCCCTCCTATCTTTTAGTAGTTAAGCACGTTTAAACTCTTAACAGCTCAATTCTTTCACAACTTTTTTCTCTACTGCTCCATCAAACTCAATTCATCTCCTCCTGCTATTACAGACAGACCCCTTGATGGGGGGTGGGGTGGGGCAGCTGATCAGAACGCAATCAATCGGGACATAATAGAGCATCATGTTGTAATGCTCGCACTACACTCCGATCAATAGACCAGCTGCAGGGAATGCGGCGGAGCCCTGAGCTGCTGATCCAGTATCCATTAGCTGCCTTGGTGCTCTGGAGCCTGAGACTCATTCTACCTGCTGCCCTGGTGTGACACACCCTCTGGGGGCCTCCAGTGTGCGAGAGTTAAAGGGTGATATGGAAGTGAGATTTTCTTTCAACCCCATTCTAGACTCATAATTGCCAACCCTGTCCTGTTCCCATCAACTGATCCCAATTCCATTTCAATCTAGAGTAATTACTTCCCATGTTGAGCATTAGAGCTCCTATTCATAGTACTTGGGGTAAGTCTAACTATGCTCAGCAATGCTTTTAAATGCTTAAGTGATTAAGTTGATGGCTAATTAATCAGGCAATGATGATGTTGAGTTTATAGCATTGGACCTCCTTGCCTGTACTGACACAACAGCAGCTTGTCAAAGCTTTACTGCGTAAGACTTCTGCATTCATAAAGAAACTCATACATGCCATGACTTCAAGCTGAATAGACTTTAATATTTCAAACAAATGTTAACATAATTTCCTCCAGACCCCTGTATACTTCTGAGCCTGTCTTACCCTGTCCTGTCACTATTCAGATTACACAATAGACCATTAGAATCTAGTGGGTCCTTCGAGTACCACTGTTTCCTGATCCAACGTTAACATCGGCAGCATGCCACTGAAAGTGTGACAAAGACGTTTTTAGAGAGGCAGCTTGAGCTACATGAGAAAACAACAGTGAGCGAAGATGCAATGATGACATGTGCTCACCTACTTATACTAGTGGCGTAGGGGAAGTTGATCTGTACATTTAATTGATTAATCATTCCAGCTCTAATTGAGTAAAATCCTGTAAGCTGTGACTTTGGGGATTATCAGTGGTGTAACTGGGAAATTGGGAAAAATTGTGATGTTTGCTGCAACTTCTGCAATATCTGCTCACACAAACCATGATACAATCTGAACCATGAGTCTTGTGATCTTCTGCAACCCTAACATAGACCCCTTGTGAAAGAATAAATCTCTAACTCACAGCCATGAGTAAACAGATTGTGAATGCAGACAGCATCCAACAGGGCCAGAAATCATTTTGTTTGGCAGTGAGAGCTGTAAGCCAAGGAGGTGGTGAATGAGTGATTGATTGACTGATAAGCTCCACGCCTCTTTTGCCTGTTGCAGAGTTGAAGCCCTGGTCAGAGCCTGAGATTTGTGTCAGCAGCAGCAGTGGTGGCAGAAGCTGCCCCGGTAGTTAAGCAGTGATTCAGTGCCAGCTGTAAGTCAGCCATGAGTTGCTGCTGGCATGACAGAGCCACCACTCTCTTTGCCACATTATTTACTGACCACCCATCATGGCTTTGCACAGCAACACTCTGGGGCTCATTAACATGGCTGGAGATTTTTCATGACACTATATGCATGTGTCACTTGGTTTTATTAATTGTTTTTATTTATTAAATAGTGGTGGTTCTGAACAGCTGGATAAAGGTCTGCAGGAATTACAGTTAAACACAGTTAAATGAACTCCATGTTGTTGAGCAAAGAATCTACTAATTATATGGCAACATTGCTGAAAATTATTCTACAACTGAACCATATCATTTTGCAAACATTTAAATCAAAAAAGAAACATATTTCACAAGACATACTGGAAATGATCCTGGGAGCAGGACCAGGAGTGAACCCCAGGCTCCAATTGCAGAAATTGCTCCAACCTCCCACTGCTGCCAATATATTCCTGGGGAATCAGTGTGTGTGAGTGAGTGTGTCAAGTGTGTAAAGCCTGCTGTTGAATCATTTCCCACTGTGAGGGCTCACAGCTTATTACCCTCCCTTCGCACAACAATAGGCCATGATTGACAGCTCCTCCTATGCTTGCCCCTAAATTCCACCGTCTGGTGGAGGGAGGAGTGGGTAGACTCCCTCCACAGGATGCCCTGAAATAACTATCATCATGCTTAAAAGCTCCTAATTCAGTCAGACTGACACCCATAGTTAGACTGCTCCACTCAGCCTGAACCATCCCAGAGACAGACACACCTCTGCTCAGCTAGTGCTCTCGCTGGCCAGGAGCAGCCAATACTGCAAGCCAAGAGCAAAAGCTGAAGCTGCTGTTTCAGGGGGAACTCTTTCTAGAGAAAGCAAAAACAATGAGCCCGAGCACTTCATGAAGAGGCAGAGTAATGAAGGGAGTGAGTGAGCGATGGAGAGTGTGATAGAGTGAGAGAGAGGCGCAGGAAAGCCCTCATTAACACAGCTCTTTTATTTGAAGTGCTGTGTGGAGGACAAGCAATTATTTCCTGCCAGGCTGAGTGAATGCTGTGGCAGACAGCTGAGCGAAGAGGAGAGAGAGAGACAGCCAACAGACAACAGTATTCCTCGACCACGGACGGCCCACTGAAGAGCTCAGACTATTTAACATCACCCACTCTCTCATTCAGACTTTGTAAATAACCACATCTACACAGTGCGAGCGTGGGCTTCTTGTCCTCAGTGACGTGCAAACTTGCTCACAAACATGAATCCTCAATTCATATGCATTCAGCGGTGACCTGGTTTCCCCCCCACATAGGACAGAGAGACCATCACAGCCTCCGCCTGGAGCACATCGCTCAGATCCAGCTTGTGAGAATGCCACAGGGCTTTAGTTTGATCACAGCACCTCCCTGTGACGTGCTGGCAACCATGTAATCAATGATCTACATGCACTCATCTGTGTCAACACTTGCTGTACGCCTTGATCATTATGTAGAAACACGTGATGAGGCTCCCCTCCCCCCTGCCAGTATGGAGGGTGATGGAGCAGAGCCCAGAGCTGCCTGCCTGTCCTGCTTCGAATCTGTTAACCAGTCAGCGGTGTATATATGTGTATGCTCTATTGTTCTATTGTTGAATGTTGGACAGCCTTTCCAGAAAAGCTTGAAGTATGTCTGTGAAGAGCACTGGATAGCCTGCCTCATCCAATTCATGACAACTGACAAACGTTTTCCAGAAACAGTGCAACAGTTAAGCATACTTATGTCAGATAAAGAAAACCAACAACAACACTGAAAATGATATAATCAGTCATCATCATCAATCTTTTTTTCATAAATTTACTGTATGAGATTGGCTTTGTTTGTCTCTGGCATAAACATGCAGACCTTTGTCATATGTAACTGCACTGCAACTCTGCACTGCCCTGCTGATACACTGAATATAAGGTACATTGTTGTGCATAATGTTTGTCTTAAAATGAGAATTAGCAAAATGTGAATATTTTTACCAAAAATGTAAATACTGAAATTGTTTTTTTCTCTTGACTTCAATGATTAATTATGTCTTTTATTTCCAAAATTTTAAACACCATCATATCATGGCAGCCGTTTTCCATGCAATAAGAAAAAGGAATAAACTCAGAAACTTATTAAAAGGGGCAAGCTCATCTTAAATATTAGAGAACATAAATATTACTGTTACTATCTACATAAGATAAAGTGTACTGGTATGAAAGCCAACATGTCTAATTCAACCAAGTATCTGTCTGTATAGTCTGTCTATTGTGTTGCATTTCAGCATATGCAATGACCCCATGAACAATGTACATAAATACATTGCATAGAAATATATAGTGTTTCTCCTCTTACAAACTTTCACAAATAATTCAGCATTTGCTGGATTTTGTGGATTGGGTGACAAACGTGTTATCACATGCAATGGGAGAACTGAGTCTGCAGACACACGAAACATACAGCAGCAGAAGAATGTCTACTGTTTTTAAAAGAGTAGGTAATGCTGAAAGCTTTATTTTAAATTATCGACAAGCTATTAGCAAGTTAGACAAACCATGATGCTTTCCATGAAACGGAGCACAGCAGCAAATCGTCACATTTCAGAAGTCGGAACCAGAAGATATTTCCGTTGTTTCAATAAGTGACTTGTTGTTGACTCCATGTGCAAAAATGAATCCAAATCCAGTAATCCATAAATGCAACTCCATCCGTGCAAATGAACTAAGCTATTCATTTGTTTACTGGGATTTTAAATTGAAAGATGACAAATATAAAAAAATAACACCTGGGACTGTGAGAGTTACGATCCCTGTGAGGTAGGTCTTGACCAGCCTGAGCCAGAAGTGACTGGAGAAACATTGTCACCTCCAGTCATCCATGGGTAAAGTAATCTGTGTGAGTGAGTGTGTTGTGGAGGTTGAATGAGGACAGCACCTGAAGAGCAGCCTGGGGCTATAGTGCTTCTCAATTCATTCCCACTGCCCACCACAGGCATTAAGCATTCGTCCCTTCCAGTCAGGACTTTGAGGGCTTAATGTTACTGTTACTTCTCCCCCTCTATCCCCTCCACCTTACGCTCCACGTTGGGGTCTGTAGATCCCCAATAATGTTTCCATCAAATTTTTTAGGTGCTCGGTATGCACTGCAGGCTCCCAGAAAGCATCTACAGACCACACATTTTGAAGGGCTAAACAGTCAGGCATGACATTTAGTTCCCCGCAGTACTGAATACTAACAATACTGGACAGAGCAAAGGAACTCAGGGAAATCTCTCTTCTTTTCTGCAATAACTGAAAACCTTCACCACACTGGCTGATAGGCTAAAAGAGACAGACAATCTGGGTTTCTGTGCCTTTGAGTGAGACATAAACCTGAGTCTCTGACTTTATATAGGGGTGGATGGTGTACCAGTCTCATCACCATTGGCATGTTGTGCCAAAACATGGATTTTGGAACACTTTCATGACCATGATCAATTTCAGCAAGAAGCAACACCTTCAGTCTTCATCTTCATCATGTGAGAATGTCAAGGATTACATTATTTTTGGTTGTCACCATAACAACTGGAAAACTCTTATAAATGAGCACTAACCATTTTAAGGTTACTTCAGACTGCATTCTCAACAAGGGCCAGTACAGGATTCGCCCTAAGGCTGAAGCTCCAGGATAGATCGATACCAACATCAAACTTGGACCTTGTAAGTTTCATGTCTCTCAGTCACATTCTTATGTTTCTTAACTATTTTCTTTGCAGTTTAGTTCATTTAACTTGGCATTAGCAAGCTAATGTTGCTAGCATCTATTGTAGGCCCACAGACTGGAGCAATGTATTTAATACTGAGATGTAGTAAAGTCAAATTACATGAATGTTAATTCTTATTTGAAGACAATTAAATAGCCAGAGTACTAGGTTGGATGTGGCTAACTGTTCTTCACGCTGCTTTCTGTGGCACTCTGGACCAATGTCCCCTTTGCTTGCAATGATAAATGGTTAAATTATTTTGGCATTTTGGATTCAGTTCAAATTTGGAAGCAAATGTTGGTTCCCAACCCTACAACAAAGCCATCAAAAGCATAAAGTGAGGAAAATTGTCACCAAGAGGTCAAACAATAAGCCTCTACCGATTACTATAGCCACAATTAGAGTCAACCAAACTGATGTGAGTTTGGTTCTGTAGCTTCTCGATAATGCTCAGACAAACCACAGAGCAACAGGATCAAAAACCTTTAACGCACCAAAAGTTACTTAACTTACTTTACCTAGAAAAAATTGTCAATTCTGGTTTCACTCTTGACCTCATCTGTAGTAAATGACATGTCAAATGGTCCTGTTCTTTCCCCATGCATGGATGGTGGGGCTGGTAGAAACAGAAGAGCCTGTTCAGTCTAGCTCTCTCCCTCCCTGGGTAATGATGTGCTTCGCTCTGCTTTAGCCCCTGGAGACTCTTGGTTGAGTGAGCACATCCCCCTCGCAGCCATCCATGCCCCCCTCCTTCAACACACACATACACACACACAGAACACACGCACACCGATGTCCAGACGCTACACTCCTCCTCTCTGTCCCTTCTCCGCTCTGTTTCTCCCCTTGTCCTCTCTTGCCCTCTTCTTCTCCTCACTCCTCAGCTAGCTGTGACTCCACACTATCTCCCTCGCTCCCTCTCTCCGTGTCCTCATATGCCTTTTTCTGTATTTTCCCCGAGACTCCTCACTCCCTCACTGTCACATTCATTTGCTTGCCTCATCTTTTTTGCTGAGTGGGAGGAGCCCCGATTCAACGGCTCTCTCAACATTTCTCTGTTTTGTCAGATTGCCAAATTGGCTACTGTATTTAATCACTCACACTCTGCCAAATCCCATGAAGTAATTAAGAACTTTTAAATCCGGCAATTAACATGTAAAGATTAGGGCTACCCGCTCGTGCTTAGGGTTTTAGTGCAGATGCTGATAATGCTGGATAAGCAAAAGCAGTTTCCTCTGGGTGGGGGCTGCTGTGGGGGCAGGGGGTGGGCGAGGAAGTGCAGATATAAATTGAGCGCCAGCATGTCCCTCTTATGTAATTCCATTATACTAGACAATTTGCCTTAATGTGACAGTGGTAGAATCCACAGATTATAATGAATCTATTCCATCATTGTAAGACAGAAGCACACACACACAGACACATACCAAGACACACAAACACAAACCCACTGCAATCATTTTCCAATAATTGTGCTGCCTCACTTAAACAAAGAGAGAGAAGCATTTTTACTACTAACTCTGGGCTCTTGTGTGTTGCATCCATCAGATTTTATCCATTCTCATTCTGTTTATCAATCCTGGTTGTAACTTTCATAATCTCTGGATTTCTGTGTTACCCATATGGTCTCATTACAAAGCAACAGTCTAATTGCAAATGACATTTACTGAAGTACATTAACATCTGTAAATCAACAGAGTCATGGACAAATTACGGTAACTGCCTATGGTTGACTCATCTAAGTTTGCCAGAGCGATCAGGAAGATATCTTATTGTCAGCCTAAAGTAATACTTAAATACTTTATATAAATACTTAATTACCACTTGACAATATTTGCACATGACATTATTCAGTCTATACATGTTTCAGGTGACTGAAAAAACTGACTTATCACTTGCAGCTTGGTGTCACCTGGTGACTAAGTACAATAAAAGCTGGAGAGAGAGAGAGCCTGGTGGCATTCACAAAGACAGAATACAAATGATCTACAACAAAATGTCATGTACCATTTCATTTAACTCAAATCAGCATGTTTTTTAGAGTGACATTTTTACACCATAGTTCACACTGCCAATCCAGATTTCTTAGACAGATTTGGCTTCATTTTACTGAGTAATCTGGACTCCCCCTATTGAAATCACCTGACAAAAATAAAGATTAGATCTCTATTCATTTTTCTTTGAACCTCTCTCTACATTCACTGTAAATTAAATATAACACTACTGCACTGTATGAACAAGTAGCAAGCTGCTTTGATTTCTGTCCAAATGATTTTTGTATAAACAATTATTAGGTAAGGCCTTTCTTAACTTTAATAATGGCCTTATATCTGACACCTCGTATCTAACACTGCTGTGCTACAAACATAGTATATCAGCTGCAGTGGTTCAGGTTCTGTGTCCTTTCAGCAGTCTGAACTTCAGGTAAATTGGGGACCATGTTAGTGTATTTCTAGACAGCACTGGATTTTGCTAACAAGTGAGAGACACCCATTTGTTCTGTTTTATATAAAGCACAGATGGAAGCTACTTGAAATGGTTGACAGCAGAGCAACAGCACACATAACAGCACAGCAGTCAAAGACGGAGGTACCTCAAGACTTCCTGTGATCCCCACCATCAATCAACTTTAGAGGGCTCCTAATGGTTTCTCCCTGGGCCCCGAGGCTGACAGAGGTGCATACCAAACACCGTCACAAAGCAAACTGATGTACAGCAACACGGTGTCACGTTCACACAGTGTTCAGGTTCAGATGGCAGAAACATTTAAATATGATAGCATGCACCTCACAGAGGATGCTAATGCAAGCCCTTCTCCAATTACCAAAGAAGCAGCCATTGAATGCAGAGGCTGAACACTTGGGCTACTTGGACTTGTAGATTAGCAGTGAGGTCAGGTGCAAAAAGCAAAGGGCTTTCTTGTTTAAGAGTCAGAGTGGCAGAGGCTACATTTAGCCTACTTGGGTATCATGTTACATCACTGAGCTGGACTGGGTCAACAGGTTCGTTAGACTGCGCTCGGATGGGGAGAATGGGCCTCTCCCTGCATGCTGATGCCACAGCCAGCTCTTGTTAACACGGAGCCTTGCCTCCATCTGCACAAATCAGAGCTGCATGACCCAGAGTTACCTAGCATACCTACTGCTGGAAGGGGACAAAGTGCAATTCAAGCCGCAACGCAGTGTAAGCCACTATTGGTCAATCACCACGGATCATGTTGATTGTGTATTCTCTAACAACACCTGTAAAAACAGCTGGTGTCTTAATGACTCAATGCTGACTTTGTGGGATGCATACATCAAGCTCAAGGGGATGGACATATTCATCTAATCTTGAATTTTGCTTTGAACAGGTAGGTAGAGACAGTGTATGACTCAAACTGGAGCTAACAGCCACTGCATTAAATGTCTGCTGAGTGCTACATGTTGTAACAGCTTTTCAGGAATGGATGGAGGTCTATGTGATTGGCTGCGATGCTGCCCGATACTTCAAATGCATCCACAGTCTCCTTCAAATGCAGTCAGTGCTGACTGACCTTTGTCTCAGGACACAGGAAAAGAAAGCTGCATTTGGAGACTGTGAGGAGGGAGCGTGCGCAAAGAAGTAGCTTCTGGACATTCACACCATCCAAAACAAGCCATTTTAAAGACAAACATAAATACAATTATCTCATACTGACTGCACAAATCAATACCCCAGTTCACTTATGTTGTAGTAAACATAAACTGAAGGTCTAAATCAAACTTCAGCACTGAGAAAAGAAGTGTTTTGATTCCTTCCAGTAATGAGGAGCTCTAATTAATGTCCTTCTGAATAAAAGCACATTCAAAGTAGAGCCTCAGATAAAAGCAGCAAGACAAACATCCACACATAGCCTTAGGTGTGAATCATTTAGCTAAGAGCATGTTGCTACGTCCCATGCTTTGCTGGAATACATCAAACGGTGAAGAAAAGACAGCTAATTAGTACTCATTAGACTAAGAGGCAGCCCCACAACTATACAACTGCATTAATCAAAGGTTAACTATTCAGATCAAACAAGAACATGTGACAACCAATCCTGTGATGTCATGTGCTCCCATTTACCAAATAGAGGCAACTGGGCTGTTGCCAAAGCACAGTGGCAGGATGGCTACGACACGCTTGTCTCTGCTTCCTGCTTTCACACAGCAGGCTCAGCCTGCATCATCAGCTGTGGTCTTAAGCTACACGCTGCTAGGAAAAGATCGTAGGGGGAGGGGAGCCAGACAATTAAGACTGAGCTCAATCTTTTGGATTCTCAGTAAACCAGCGTCAGTGTATTCTCCCCGATTGTGGTGCGCCAGGGGTGTCAGTCGAGCCACTCATTGTAAAACCACAGCTGGAAAGGTTAGAGTGCAGGGGACTTGTCAACAAACCCACAAATGACTCATCTATCTCTCCATCTCATCATGCAACTGATGACAGGAGTAAACAAACTCACACCTTGGCACACACAACTTCTCATAAAAAACATTCCCCAGAACAGAAGAAGGCGTCACCATACACAAAACCGAAAGGGAATCCCGTCATGATATTGAAGTTATACGGTGATTTCATCTCAGTTTCCCATAAGACACTGTCTTCTGCTGACATCACAAAATGTTTTATGAGTTAAACTCAGGGGAAATGTCTGGGACACACAAGCCTGTTCCTATAAATGCTGATATGATTAATCTGGAGAAATTTTCTGAGCGCAAACATGAGAGAATTCACTTGTAAACAGCTCGGGGAACAAAGCATGTTTGTGGCAGATTGAGATTTGAAAATGATTAATCATAGACAAATGTGTGGTCTGACATTGAAAAACCAAAAAAAGAAAAAGCAGATTTTTTTGGAACATTGAAAAAAAAAGGGTGAAAGTCCTCTGAACACTCTGTGTCACATCAGGTTGGGCATGAAATGACACTGGCTTAAGGGGAAAAGTGTGATGGACAAAGAAATATAAAAAATGCACATCTGGGGTTTATCTCTAACCCTGATTACAAACATTTTTCTTGACCTAAGAAATGCAATAATCTCCTTATTGTACATTCACTCCATGCACAATAAATCTGACGTGCCAGACCATTAAAAGAACCTCTGCAATCCTACAGGTAGGTGAAATGCACACACTTGTTTCGCTCCATGAAAAAAGCAGCCCTTTCGCTGATGCTCTGTTGATGCACTGTAGCTGTACAGCCATCGTGAAGTATGGTCCCTCTTCCCCACCCCATCCCCCCCTCTGGCTAGTGAAGCAGCCAGCCTACCTAGGCGAACGCATAAAAGCAATGCAATGTTATTCGCACACACAAAAAAATGAGAAACTAGGGATAATCCAGACAGCGGGCAGGAGATGTTTGCAAGATTGTCCATCAACAAGTCCCCGTTCGCTCACAGACAAATAGGCTGTCGATCAAAGTTGTCATTCCCATAAATTGCGATGCAATGCTGCTGCAGCCAGCCAAGCAGGGGAAAAACGAGACGCTCAGACGAGAGAGAGAGAGAGAGAGAGGGAGAGAGAGAGAGGAGCGCTACGTTACCTTGTGGATGTGCCCTTCCTCACATCGCAGATGCTGCATTTGAAAGCCTCGGCGGTGTTCCTGAAGGTGCACACGCTACAGTCCCAGTAGCCGTCATCTGCGCTCTGTTTGGCTTGTCTTTTTGGCCTTTACAAATAAGACACACGTTAAGGTCAAGTTAGTTTTCCAAATACCCCCCCCTCAACACATTTCATGAATTGACAAGAAAACAGACTGTGACAAATATAACCCGCTGTGCAGCACACGAGCTCCTAAGCACGGCACGAATCGTGGTGGTGTTGTCATTAATATTGGGTTCGAGTCCCGGCTCCTTGATTAACAAATCCCCACAGTGGCGAAGCTCCACACCGTCCGATTATATCGCCAGCTAACGTAAGGCTAGCAGGCAGGCGAGCGTTGCTAAAATTTTCGGCATCGAAGCTTAGCATGTCGGCTAACAAAACCGATATCAAACAACGTCCATTTCGACATTGACTCTCCAAAAGGCTTCGTCGAGACGGAAGAGCGTTTCAGGGAATGCCAGGCGTCTCCTCGGAAAATTTTCCCTTTGTCTGTTAAGTGACTGGGTTATAGGGAGCGAGAAGCCGCCATAGTGACTGCACTATTCTAGCTAGCTGTGGCATACCAACTGAAAAAGGGAGAAACGATCCCTGTGCGGGGAAGACGCATCCAAAATACCGAGCCCGAAACGCGCTAAAACAACCACGAATCGACAGCGGGTGGTCGCATTACCTGGTAGGGCTCTTCTTGTCGCCCATGGTGAAGAATAATCCTCGGGAATAAGAAGAAAAAAGGGGGCCTCCTTTAATTGTCAGTGAGTGGAGCGGGTTCCAGCTCGAGCCGCTGCTGAAGCTGCTGGCAGACAGGCTCCACTCAGCGCTGGCTCGAGGCACGGCACGGCGACTGACTGCGCCGCACCACGTGACCAGCGCCTGGCCAATCAGAGCGCGGCTCGCTTTAAAAGTCTGGCTGGATATTTGGAAGCTATTTTAATAACTACTAGAGAAAATTGACAGACCTCACCTCAACCCACGCACACGCACGGAGATCACGGTGTTGCAACGTCGATGTCATTCACAGTGCCTGCAGTAATGCAAATGTATGTTTAAAGCACATGCAAAGTGCAAGGGAGGAGGAGAAAAAAAGAGCAAAAGGAAACAATGCACAAGAAGCAATTAAATTAATGCAACACATGAAAGTGCACATTTCTACAGGTTTGTGAAAAATAAAATTCCTGTAGTAAAAGAATAAGGTTTTTAACAGATGGAGTCCTGATGACAGAAAAATCATTAGAGATCTGCTCATAACCACGGGCAACATTCATGCTCATTTATGGTTAATGATCACACTATCATTAGTAATAATAGAGTTACAGATGTATCCATGATGGACCAACTGTTGCCCATGACAAAAGCCAGGATGCGCATTTTGCACACCAGCCTCCCAGGATGCATCATACTTTGCTTGTTGAGCCTCTCCCAGCATGCATTGGATGAAAGAGAGGGAGAATCTCTGGACAGTTTTCCAGTCTATTACAGAGTATAAACACGGCCAGACGGACACATTTGCACTCAATTTCACACATATGGACAATTTAGAGATTTGGGTTCACCGGGGCTGTGAGAGAAAACCAGAGTACCTGGAGGAAACCCTGTGAGCAAGTCAACACAAAACACCAAGGCTGTGATTTAAAAACACACTTCTTTAATTCTGAATTAATGTTGTGGATAATTTAGGCAATGCCTCCCACAGTTTTGCTCCATAAAAGAAAGGTTTTCATGTACAGAAAGTGCAGAGACAGTTTCAATTTGTCCTGTATAAAGTTGTCAGAAAAATAAATTTTGAGCATCAACAATTAGACACATCTGTACAGAATATCCATTTTCTTTCATTGTGGATAGTCATATTAAAACTATTACCCATCAGACCTGAGTCATTTTTTGTTCCAAGAGTTTTCTGGGACATCAGATTGAATGGAGAAGATAAAGCCTTACTGGAAACACTGTCCTCCTCTGTTTACTAAGATAAACATTCAGGATCCTAATAAGACACAGAAGACCTTCATTCATCCAGCATTTGCTAGAGAAACTTTTAATCGCCCCTTTACCCTCCTGGCTCTGACGGGCTGCGTCATGGAATGTGTTGGATCAAGCACTGCACCTCTTGCGCGCCTCCGCTCTGTCCAGGACAAGGCTCTCGGTGAGGGAGACCAAGAGTGAATCATGTAGGCTCATTAGCTGCTCTCCACGGCTCCAGGTCCTATTGTGAATCCCTCGCTTTTTCCGCTCACAGTGAATATCCATGCCTCCACATAAGTCTGCCCTCCGCCCAGTGATTACCTCTGCTTAGCTCATAGCATGCTGCTCTAATTGAGCTTCATCACAGTGGCCTACTGATAACTACAATTCAGTCAAAACAACATTAAGCCCTGCCTCGCTGGTTCTGTAATGAGTTCCTGGGAAAACTGCTTTTTTTTTTTTTTTGTTTTAACTTGCAAGTCATACAGCACTCGAGTGGAGCTCATTTGTATTCATAGGTAGGATGCGTCCTTGCAGCTACATGGTTTTTTTTTTTTTTTTTAGAAAGACCACAATATCTGTGCAGAGTGGTTAATTCATTGATAAAACAGGGATGAACAAACAGTTACTGAGAACAGCTGGCCTGAAGGCGAGAGAGGTGCACTTGTGGAGCAGATTCTTCTCTCCCTCATCAACTACACCCTTGAGCAAGGCGCTTACATTACTCGCAGATGATTTCACAAGACAAACAGTTAGCGCTCATTCATTATTTATGAGAGGTTAGTAGGCGAGTTTGAGTGTGACACTGAGGTGGTGAAACAAATCAGGGGTGAGATTCACTGACACAGCTTTAAATTATTTCATATAATGCAAAGGTGGATGTCAGTCATGCTAATCATGGTTGTACAAAAGTGTAAAATTTCATTTGAGTAGACTCGAGGAAAGTGAGAGTCACTGTCAGATTGTTGGTTGACCTACAATGCAAAAACTGCTCAGACTGAATCTGACTGCATCCATTGTCTCAAACAGCACTTTGCTTGAAACGAGCAGCAGCCTTGAATTCCAATAACTCCAGAGGGCTGCTCAGTGTCTGACAGCAGAAGATTGAGGTTGTACTGCTTCTGGGCATGAATGTGTAACAACTGAGTAATGTCTAGTGCTTGGAGAAATCACTAATCTCTGCAGCAGCCAGTACGCCCATCAGACATCATCATCACAGTGTGATAGGACATACGCAGACCAGTATCCTAGAAACTATGTCCATATTGGACCATTCTCCTGATTTACATCCAATGCCAACGTTGAGATGTCA
>JBBMOC010000012.1:851879-964379 GCA_037975185.1 Centropyge bicolor | reverse complement strand
GAGAGGGTGAGTCAGCAGGTGATGAAAGTAGCGAAGAAAATTAAGATGGAGTAAGAGGGCTCGAGGAGATGAGGAGCAGAGATGGTTGAAAATATGTGGAAGAGCAAGCAGCTAGAAGGTGGCTGTGGATGGAGGAGGATAGATTGCTTTTCAAGGACTTTTCTCACACCCCCCTCCCCCGAAACAGAGCTCTACCTCAAAAACCAACAGTCCTCCAGGTGGATTACAAACAATATAAGGGTCATTTACAGAGAGGAAAAAAAAGATCTTCAGAGTGATCCATCATAGCAGCAGCATATGAGTGAATCTGAGAGAAAAAGCCTGGTCCGCTCTCTTTTCTCTCCACGAGTCAGTCTATGAACACACTCAGTCCCCCACCCCCCACCCCCCCTCCTTCAACTGCCTCTGCTGACTGGTAGGAAAAAAAAGTATGCTCAGATGCTCAAAAATGAAAACATGTTTGCATACCAACAACACAAACAGGAAACCGGCGCGCAACATCAGATCCATTTTGACAGAGCGACGAAAAAAAAGTGACTCAACAAAAAAAACAGAGCGTGCACCCGCTGAGTTTTGATGTCATTTGTATTGGAACAATGGTCTCCTTTGATATTTATACTTTTTTCTCTTTGATTGAGCGTGTGTTCTTCCTTCCTTTCCTACCAGTCAGGAGGCGCTTCGGCGCAGCAGCAGCAGCAGCAGCAGCAGCGAGCGCGGCTCCCCTGGGATTTCATTTGAGAAACACCACCTGCAGGTTTGAGTGGCATCATTAACAAAGGTCAGATGTGCTCACTGTGAAATCACACACACATGAATTTCTCATTGACTTGTTAATACACCTGATTTCCTTGCCCGGGGTGACAGTTTGCCCTTTGCTGTCTTCCAGGGGGGAGAGTTAGTCGAGGGCGCACCACGTGGGCGCCATGCATTTGATTTAATTAAGAGGCTGCTGATAACACTTTACACTTGAGTTAAACAAGCATGTAAATAAAATCAACATCATTAACGAACCGAGTGCCAAAACAAATCAATATGGGATTTTCAGAGTGTTCAGTGGATTGCGGTACCTTAATCCCTGTCTGAGGCTGCATGCTCTTATCTGTCCTTTAGGAATTGAAGAATTTAGGACAGTCAGTTGCTGTGCTTTGGAGTTATAGCAAACATCTTTTTTCATAAGGTTTACATCGAATATAATCTTACAAATTTGTCATAATTTTTGTTCAGAGTTGAAAGCTCAAGTGATAGAAATTCTGGTGGTAAAGTGGTAAAACAGGAGCCTTCATCCACATTACGATGAACTAATCCAGGCTAACAAGATCTGATTTGCCAGCTAAAATAAACCTGTTTAAAATTACCCAGCACAATAACATGCTCCAAGTGACATTACCTTAGTGACTTGCCATGTTTTCATTTTAGCTTTCTTAGTGCCCTAGCATTTGATAATTAGCACCAAACACAGTAGAAAAAAGTAATCCTGAGGGGGAGTTGATGTTACGGGGAGTGGGGTATGCACTCAAACGCAACACACAGGAAGCCAATGTTTAATGAAGTCTTTAAAAAGAGCAAAAGAATACAACAACAAAACTCACGTCAGGGTCAGGTCCAGGATGGTCAAAAAAAATCCACAAACATAAACATCTGACAAAGAATAGATCCAAGTAGTTTCAAAATCACAGACAGGCATGAGATGACGAAGGAGGACAACAAGAACTACAACGTGACAAAGGCAAAACGAAATGTACTGGGATAGAGTCCTGATGGTGATTAGCTGCAGCTGGGAACACAGGTGATAGGATGAGTGGCTGGTAGATGAGGTGAGGCAGAGGTGGGTGAATAGGAAAGTACAGAGACCTGAGGTGAGAATTTATGGTCTACAAGCAAGACTAGGATAAGACAAGACTAGAGCAAGACTGACAAAGCTAAACAGTGACTGAAACTAAGACAGAACTGTGACATAGAACACAGACAGAAAACTAAGACAGAAATCTAAGACACAAAACTAAGGCAAAAAACTAAGACACAACATGGCAGGACAAATACAAGACATGAACAGGACTCAGACATGACCACAGACAGAGATTGAACACAGACATGGCAGGGAAAGACTAGGGTAAAACCAAAATGTGGCAGGCAGAATGTGACAGAACAAAACTAAGGCTGAACAAAACAACAGAGTCCTGGCTGGCAGAACTGTGACACTTGAACATTTGTACTAAATTTTACAATAATCCACCCAAAAACCACAAATGTCAACCTGCTGGTGGCGCTAAAGGAAATGTCATCACTTCAGATTCATTCAACATTAACACCTGTATCAACTTTAATGTTAATCCATGCAATAGTCAAGACATTTCAATAAATCTCAAAAAATGTCAACTTCATGGTGGCGCTAGAGGGCAAGTTGCTAGGATTCATCCTCTGGGAACCATGAATGTCTGTACACCATCATGGCGATCCATCCAAAAGCTATTGAGCTGACAAACCAATAACTCACATTTCCAGACCAACCATAGAGCCACTAGCTTGGATTAAAAAAAAAAAAACACAACTCTGTTAACCACATTCACAGAACAGGACCTGGGGTTGCTGCAGTAGCTGCTCCCACTGATTTAATATAGGCGAAGCACTGCAAGGAGCTATTCACACATTTCTTATCAGAGAGGTCAGAGAAGCACTTCCACATATATCCTATATGTGCATCTCTGTAATGGTCCCACATAGCATGAACAATCTGCGGTCATAACATTGTGAGAGGGGCTGTCATGTGAGGAGAAACACACCATTAAGAGTCAAGCAGCTGTGTCAGATCAGACTTTTACACAGCCCGCTGCTCTGTCATGTCAGAGAGGGTTGCAGCTTGTCCTTGTCCACTGGAGCGAGTGTTTGCACAGTGGAAACAGGCCCAGGGCAGGTTACGTGTGCTGCGCTCATCCATGTAAGTGTAACATATAAAATACTGCACGGCGCTCCTACTCTCCGCCTCGCGAGCGAGTGTTACATGTGGAGGCTCGCGTGGCTGAGATGTAATCATGGCAACACGGCGGAACGGGGACAGACGTGAAATGTGACTCGTCCCGCAGATGAGAGAACACAAGGGAGAATAACTGCGTGATTAGAAGAAGAAGAAGAAGAACGCAAGAATTATATGGGGGGGGGGTCTTCACAGCATTTAAGCACTTTTACTAATACAGGGTTTAGAATCTCCAAGGTTTAGGCCAGGCATCTAGGAGGTGGGGTTCAGGTCAGGTTAGGGTTCAACAGGGTCAGGATTATGGTCTGTCCACTCAAATTTCTCAGAGGGCAAGATGTCTGTCCTGTAAACTGATCCAGTGGAAGCTCAACCAAATAAGAGGGGGTGTTGCAACAGAAAAAATGAGGCCACTTTTCTAAAATTGAATGATCTGATCAGGATTGCAAATATATTCAGTGTTATGAAAAAAAAATAGTGTGGTGTTCACAGAAGAAGAAAAAGAATGATGTGTTGCTTTTGGCTTCAATTCTCTTAAATTGTCGAGAAAAAAAACAAAACAACAACAGTTTGTTTGTCCATAGTCCTCATGATCACATTGTTGTATGTGGTCAGGCAGCGATGTCATGTGATTTTATTTTTAGGAATGGCTTTAGGGGTGGTAGTGTTGGTGAGCCCACCACTTTGGCCCAGACTGAAATATCTCAGCTATGCCAACAATCTCTTTTATAGAGACAATCATGGTCCCCACAGGATGAATCCTCTGGCTTCTTTCTCTAGCACCACCATGAAGTTTAATTTTGTGGTTTACAGTGTAATTTCTTAATAACTATTATAACTTATTATAACTACCCGGTTCCAATCGATGCTCGATACTCGATGCCCAACCCTATATAAAAAGCAGTCGAGCAGCCTTTAGTTACAGTAGCATATGTTACAAAGCTCACAATATGTCAGTCTGACTCAACCTGTTATCACCTGTTCTGAGTCAATGAATGTAAACGTCCACAGTGAAAATCAACAGAACACATGGATAGAAAGGAGGGCGAGGGAACACATCAAGAGGATCAAGCTGTGTTCGGCTCACTGTGTGATTTTCAACGTGATTACATTTATCGAGGCAGAAAGTGCCCATTACCTCGATTTAAGGCCACGAAGTACTAACAACCGTGGAGCTCATATGTGATAATGATGGCAAACAGACGAAACAATAGCTGACAAGTTGACAGCAGCGCGGCGTACATCCCTATTAGGTTCAAAACAGACATCATCTCACAGTTTGGAAGATGACAAGATGCTCATTTTCTCTCAAAAACCGGTGTCCAGAATCAAGGTCTGTTTTCGATTAGAGCCTGTCACGATGCCTTCTGCCACATTCTTGCATCTTTTCCAACAGGCTGGAGGGTTGTGAGACTGCCAAGCTGTACATTTCCAACCAAGAGGCTGCTGGCGCTGCACCCTCTGCTATATGTTGTTCTCTTTCCCTCCCTCTGAGATTAACACTGAGGATCACCAACTTTTTGATTTATTCGTTCCCTGCTGCCTGTCTGACCCCCCCCCCCCCGCCCCCCCCCCCGGGGTGTTTCTGTCAGCGTGAGCGCCGAGTGCTCGTTCAGCTCAAACCATCTCGACTGGTGTTGCACCTCCTCCTGCCAAACAGGTTTTTCAAATGTTTTTCACAAAAAGATTTTTGAAAACGTTTTTGTTTTGAAAAAACTTTTTAAAACCTCAGACAGAATCTTCACACATAGACTATAGCTACAGAGTAAATAGGCAGTTTTTTTCTGCATACAAGTAACATATCAATGAGAATAAATTATCTCAAAGTCACAAGTTGTGGTTTTATGCTTAGGTTTTATTATGCTGTGGTGAATATGGAGGGACAGCTGGCAGCTGACTGTTTCACTTCTTGTCGACAACAGGAAGAGATTATTCCACTGCACTACTTATTCTAATAAATGAGAGGAGTTTGTTCCGAATAACAAGCCTTTATTGTGAGCTCTGCTTGACCCCTCGAGGCAAAATGACATCTTATCTCATATTTCTGCACACTTGAAAAAGGGTCCTGTTGTCTCCTGATAAGATTCACAACAGGACAGGCAGTGTGTCCTGATGTTACCCCGAGGCTGAGGGGAGGTGTGTGAGCGAGCGTGCCGCAGTTTGTCGACACACCAGTAAATCCACGAGTGACGCTAACATCCCATAGATGTGTGAAGGCTGGAGCCTCCTGACTCAACCGCGAGAGATGAATGTTGTGTGGGTGGGCGGGCGCCTCATTGATTTCTGTTGTGTTGGAGAGATTAGTGCACATTAGGGTTATGCACTCAGGGCTGGGATATATTAAAGAGGAACATACACTTTTAGCCTGTCTGCAAATCCTGCGCCCCCGACTCTTTGCTCACTGAGATCAGAAGATGGGCTGGACCAGGCTGCAAACACATGTATTACCAAAAATGTGCCAGTCTTTTGATCTAAGAGTAAATGCTAATGTTGTATGAGTGAGAAAATCTGGGATGGAATCAATTCACATGTTTCTGATTCAAGAGTTATTTGAGGATTTTCAGGAAGTTCAGTATGTAACAAAATGGTCAAATGTCCCACTTACTATGTTTTGGAGATTTCATCTTTTGGTCTTCATTCAGTAAAGTGAGTTGGCTTAATTTTCATTTGGTCGTTTTTCAACAGTCACATGATAATAAGTGGTTGTATATGCAGGGAAATCACAACCTCTGTCTCTGTTAAAAGATGGTGTTTGGCAGCAGATGCAAAACAGCCTCCTTGATTTTCTTGACTTTCTCTTGACCTTCCACTGAAAGCGTTCACTGGCAGCTAATGTTGTCGGCTTCATTCAATCTGCTGCTCAGGGTCCTTGGGTCACACTCAGTGTTGCCCTCAGCTGTTGCACATGATTTCTGGAATCAAGCCTCATTTTCTTAGTGAATTGATCGTCCATATTCTGCTTTGTTTCAAGATATTGAAAGTCTGGATTCAGGCATGCAGCTTTTAAAAAAAAAAATCAAAATTTTAAGACAGAATTTAACATTGCATTGGAAGTTAGATGGACATTTTCTGAGTGCTATGTAATACTGAGCATCGAGGCAGCATGGGTCGGTATAGATTGAAAGCTTCAAACACAGTCGCACAAACAAAGTGTCATCAAGGGAAAAGTGTTTCTATCTGTTCCATGAAGGATCACAGAGAGGAGCGATGTGCACAAAATTATAGGAATGGAGATAACAAATCCCACACACTTTCAGACAGGTTGTACACATGACGAGTGACAGAAGAAGTTGTGTGAAGAATGAAAAAAGAGCGCTTGTGAAAGAAGTTCAAATCCTGCCTACTTTATCGCTTCTGCACACCTGGCCAATCACCGGGCATGCTCGGAAGATTGTCGGTTTGGTGGAGTTACAAATCCTGTTTGGCGCAGCCCCCCCACCCCCACCCCCACTCCTCCCACCCCACAATTCTGATGTGGGAAAGGTGTGGGGAGGATTAGCACTTTGTTTGCAGCAGTGATTGTTCATATCAGCAGACATACTGAGAAATACACCCAAACATATGCAAAAATATTTCTCCTCCTCCAAACTCCCAAAAAAAACTGTGCAAACAACATGTTAAACAATATCAGTGTAAATCTTGAAGTGCACGTTCAGAGAGACCAAGGTATTCAATAATCATCATGTGCCATTCGGACCAGCTAAAGGTCAGTGAAAGTAGCCACACTGCCAGGGTTCAAAGGTCAACAGCCTCCTCGTGTACAAGTAAATGGAGCCTTATCAACAGTCATCCAAGTGCAAGCTGGTTATCTGATAGCTTCCTTTTCTCTTTTAAAGTGCAGTCAGCCAGCTCGCAGCCAGCCCGCAGATAGTTTTATTCCACATTATCACGTCTTATCTGATCTGACGCCGTTCCCAACAGCCTGGCGCAGCGTTAACATACAACATGAGTCACTCTGTTGCTCTGATGTCAGGGAAACCTGCGGAGCTGCCAGTCATGCTACGGCAGATGTTGATGGCACAGCTTAGGACCCATGCTCTATAACTTATTGGCACAATTGCCTCCTTTCTCCCCCCTTGTTAACATGCTCGCTGGAATGTTTCACTAGCCTCCAGTGTGGATCTTTGATGAGAAGTAGTAGAAGTCTTTCCAAGAAACTAGAAAGCAAAGCGTGTGGTGGAAGTACAGGCAGCTACCTTTTCAAAGACATGTTACGCTGACAGTGGTTTTCCCCTCTTCTCCCCCCCCCCATTTTTTTACCCTCTCCGTTGATGCCGTGTGTCAGCTGGGAGGCACGGCGCTGAACCACGCAGATGTAATCTACACCTCTCCGTGCCAGAGAGCAGCGATTGAATCGCGGCGGGCGGCAGATCCGTGACATGCTGACAGGATCGGCGCAGCGACACATGTGTGGGTATCTGCTTTCATGCAACACGTCCCAAGGGGGGGGAGGGATATGGTCGGAGGCCAGCTCTTGCGATATGTGTAGGGGCAAAGAGGAGAGTTGCTGGAAACGCTGCACGACTTGGTGGGACGTACGCGGGGTGACTGAGGCGACGTTAATACCTCCTCATTATAGTAAATAACTGCATTTAAGTGATGACTGCATTTTCTCTGCTGCACACTGTAAAAAATGTAATATCTTTACAGTGCAATACCATAGAATTTTCTGTGCAATAGCATTCATAGCATCTTTATTCTCATATGAATATAGTATGTCTATTACTTGACAAGGAAAACATGTAACATAGTGTAAATACTCGACCTCACTTGTCACTTTATTGTCCTATGCCACTTATCGTTTCTTGTTTTTTTTTTATTGCTGCCTTATTTCCTAATTAGCCACTTACTGGTATTTTTTTTTTGTTTAACAATTTTTATTAATTAATTTTCCATTATATTCTCCATACAGTTATTAGCAGCATTTGAAAACAGAAAAATACAAAAGCATAGGACAGCTGCATTATTTAAGTGATTACAGAATTGAAAGTACCCTCCCAAATTGCCCTTACCACCCAACCCACCCCATCATCCCTACTTGTCCCCGTAAGTCCAGATCTACATAAGAATAATCGTCCATCAAAGTGTCTGTCCAACCAACTATTACAGAAGTATAAATTGTATTATGCGATGTACAAGGATAAATAAAAACATATTCAAAATACAGGTAAAATATACTATAAATAAATACATAAAAAAAGGGGAGAGAGGAAAAAATAATAATATCAATAATAAAATAAGATAAAATAAATAAATAAATAAAAATAGAAAGGGGTTTCTACTGCTTCATTCTTAACATTGTTATTCACTGGTATTTATTTTTGAGTTACTGTTTGTTTCTGCTGCTGTGACAAGTAAATTTCCCCTAAGGGGGATCAATAAAAGTTATCTTATCTTATCTTAAAGAGCTGTGGAAAGAGAGTGAATTTAAGCAGGTGGCGATAAGAAAGAAGACCACAAGTTTTGAGGGTGAGGAGGCGGTGTGAGAGACAGAGCATGAAATAGAAAGGGCAGGTTAAAGGAAGTGCAGGGGACTGTCTGGGAAGAGAGGCGTGGATGAAACATGGCAGGATGATGTCGTGCTTTGCTCCAGCGGCTGCGATCAGGACGGAAAGTATGTGTGTTTGTTTGCTTTAGCGCACGTCAATGGAAGCACCAGCAACTGACACTGCTGAGCGAATTTAGAAGAAAAAAAAAGGAGAGGAGTGTGTTTCTGTGTTTACGCTCAAGCAGAAGCTTTTATCTGTGTCAAGATCCTATGTCGGTTAATGTCAGGGGAGCTTGTCTGCGGAGCGCTCGGGGAGCACGAGCACGAGAAACCTTTGTTCACTGTCTGGTTGCAACATACTAACATCCGTGAGGCATCATTAGTCTGAGGCTCAGAGTCTGAGCCAAGAGGGGCAGAAACGTGGACTTCACACGAAGGCTAAAGGGCACCGTCCCGTGGACATGAGGCAGAGCAAACACAGGAGCCGCCTCGGAGGTTGGGCTCGGAGGTTTTCCCCCTCTTTCTCTTCTGACGACGCTCTGATCCGCTCGCCTCTGAGAAGGAAATATCAAAGAACGGGCGCGATGATTGTTCAATCTACGGCGGCTTGAAAAATGAAGCGATACAGCAACAGCTTGTTGACACCAAAACAGGAGAGCTGTATCCACTTCATTTTGATTTCCATCCTGCTGCTGCTTTGTTTTTCGGGAGTCATAAAAAGACTCCCGTTCCATGAAAGCAGAGCGGGGACTGAGGCGAATATATACAGCAGACACAGGCGAAGAGGGAGAACGCCAGAAAGCAACAGTGTTGGTTTGTTGTTTCCAACTCCCCTAGCACTTAGAGGTTCCCTCCAGCACAGTCTCTCGCTGAAATATTAATCGTGTTTGACAGCTGTTTTAGCTATGAAAACAAACACAAGACCGGAGCCTTTTTTTGGAAAGACATACGCCCGAGCGTGGACTGGCTCAGATAAGGAACAACAGTTGTGGACAAAAGGAGAACAGAGTGTGGAAGCAGCCTCATTAGAAATGTGCTGTTGTTTACCAGTGTGAAATTTTGACGAGCCGCGTTGCATCTCAGCTGTCACGTCCGACCCAGGGGGGTAGCACTGTAATGCCATAGACTGTATAAAATATGGACGTAGTGTCCGTGACGTCACCCATAGGTTTCTGAAGAGCAAAAATGAAGCAAATCGTAGTGCGTAGCCATCTTGGTAGCCTACCTCCGGTTACTCCAAATATGGACAAAGAGGTGGAGCGAGGGCGGCGCTGAGGCCGGCTGAATGAACACTATTGGCTGAAAAAAGCCGCTGAAAAAAGCCGCTTTATTCGAAATAATCAAACTAGCTACGGCTAACCAGCTAGGTTAAATGCTAAATATCGTTGCTAGCCGGCTAACCCCACGACGATCTCTTTCCCAAACTCAGTGACTAGAATTAGCCGGGGTGACGCCCTTTAGATCGTTAGTGGCTAGTTGTCAATCAAAGTGGCGCCACTTAGATTGACAGCTATGAATTGTGCATAATGATGTATGCTGTATATTTTAAACGAATGCCTTATAAAAAAAATTCACTAGAGCCATGTTTTGAACCAGGCTGTAAATAAGTTTTTTTTCTGTCATAAAGTCGGACATTTTAACATGGGGCTCAAATGTAATTGACTCCCTTCTGCAGCCTGCTCTAGTGGTTATTCGAGGAACTGCAGCTTTTTTGCACTTCCGCATTGGCTTCATTTTTCAGCGGCGGAGGTTGCCGCTTGTGTAATGCACTAAGTGGAAGAGTATAGATCTTAAAATGTGCATTCACTTATCAGCAGGTCCGAGTTCAAAGGAAGTCAAGCCTCGTGCGTGTCTACTCTTCCAGGTGACTCTCCTCTGCCTCGACACTTAGCAACATCCCTGCAACCCCCGCCGCACTTAACAAGGTGCTATAACGATGAGAGGCTTTCTCGCTCACACACACACACACACACACACACACACACAGCTCTAGCATGGCAGAGGCAATTTGCAGCATTAAGCTGCCTGATAGCACATGTCCACCGAGAGTTAGGGAGTGATTTAACGGACATTGCTCACACCAATTAGAGTGAATCAGCCAGGCAACGCTACAGACGACAAGTGGATGCCGGCGCTGTCAACACGCAGCCACACACATCCACGCTCCCACACACTGCGGAAAAGGGGGGTATTTCACTGTTTCTTTTGTGATTAAGAGCATGAAAATAGCCCATTTAGATAATCCCTCCCTGTCAGCACCGTCAGCCTCAGAGACACTGACACATCCCATGCACTCGTTCCCTCATTACCATACGCCAGTCATTTCAAGAGGGCCGACTACAAAGCTTAAAGAATGAGCCGAGGGGAACGACCACCTGCTTCTCTTCCTCGCGAGCCGCTCCTCGTCTCTTCGCCGGCCAAGCCTGGAGCGACATGACACAGTGCGAAGGCCACAAAAGGGAGAGCCGAGCCGCACCGGGCGACACAGCGGCGAGAGAAAGAAGGTGCACAAAAGGATTTCTATTTGCACGCCCATTGGAGGGGTGAGGCCCTGGAGAGCACCTGATTCGTTTCTTCTTGAGGCCTATTAATCTTTTCAAGCACCGGAATCACTTTGCCTCTCAGGAACGGGAGAGGAGATTGAGTTTTCTATTACAATCAACCAGAGGCGACGTGTCGCAGGGAGGGGGGGGGGGGGCAGTGACGACACTGTCCTTGCTGCTGCCTTTCCCATTTAAGACAAAAAACAAGGGAGGGAGCACATTATCACATAAGTGAGATCACTTTTAAAAATGTCTATTCGCAGTATGAGCAAGGTCACCGTCAACACACCGCTGTTATAGAGCTTCTTTATACGAAAGGGCCAAATGGTTCACTTAATTAATCTTCGGGACTTCAGACGAGCGCATGTGTTAGTTTTCTTCTCTATACAACAGATGGCATTTTTAAGTCTTAAGCCTCTCACATACTTATTGCTTTTAGCTATGTATTCCATATGCAGACCAGTGAGCCACATTATCCTGAGTGTTTTCTGTGTGTGCGTGTCCTCAGAAATAAACATGGTGTGTCTGCAAGATGCAATTAAGCTCCTGCTTTTAAGGATGATTTATACTTTCTACTATTCCATACGTTGGAGATGGGGCTGAAAACCTGGATTTAGAGGCATAAAGCTTGTTCGCTGTTTCTCTTGCTGAGAATTACTGTAGATAGGACGATCAGTATTACTCTCATATATGGCATTTAAATCTAAAGCCAGGGGACGGTTAGCTTAGCTTAGCATAAAGAATGGAAACAGTTACCTTGACTCCGCCTACCAGCACCACAAAAGCGCACTAATAATTTTACATCTTGTCAGTTTGATCTGTACAAAAAGTGAATGATGTGGTCAAGGTATGCAGTTTTACAGGGGGGGGGGGACTATTTCTTGGCCGGAGGCAGTGACTTCCTGGAGTCTCACTAAGTTAATGAGCTTCACAGATGCGCTAGGAAAGTAGCATTGATCCTCTCATCTAACTCTCAGCAGGACAGTGAATAAGTGTCTATATCAAAATGTTGAAACATTCCTTCCTAAGATGAACTTTTTAAGCTGCTATTTCCATGGTCAAGAATAAGCACCCAGGTTGCTCTTATTTCCATTGTCCAAAATCCTTGAGAAAGATATTGGCCTTGAGATTTGGCCATGAACTGTCCCTGAGTGATTTTATCTTTTCATTCTCCAGGTGCATGTAAAGTATGCAGGGAAGTACACTGTGAATTGTCTGCACATATGCGTTGCGTAAAAGCAAATCTATCAAGAACTTACCTTAATAGACATGTTCTGCTGCTAATGGGCCAATTACCGCGGTGGCCCACATGAGTCCTGAACACATTACTCCATTTTCTTCGACCCTTGAGTGTCAAAGGTCACAGCCACTACACAAGTAAGGGGCTGATTTATCAAATCTGAGTCAAAATAGAGCGTAGACATCACATTAATTACGGCCTTGTATAATTTATCAGCTGCCTTCATTAAACCAGTCTCTTGAAAAATGTCCACTGGCGAAGAGTATTAATTGCAGAAGAACCCACTGAAGTGCAGAGCTCGGCCGTGGATTCCCCGGTCAGGCTCCAAGACGGCTGCACTAATGGGGGGAATATGGAGGCCACTTTAAAATGAAAAACGGCAACAGAGCGCAGTGTCACTTAATCAATGTGAAACCCCAGCGGGGAGAGGGAACCACCGCCTGAGGGGGGCCGGGCAGTCCCTGGAATCATGTCCCCCAGAACGAAGGGGGTTTTAAATGGGCCGGCATTCGCGGCGTAACTCATCTCAGTCACAGCGATGATGGCGCTCGCTCCCAGTGGGGATGTTGCGAGGAGGTTGTCTCTTCTTGGGAGGTGCTTAACAACACCATCCATCTTGGTAACACAATACTACAGACACCACCTACCTAAGGAGCTATCATCACCGGTGGCTCCTGAGCTGCCTTCATTCATACAGGATGAAATTCACCTTGGAAAAAGCCGGAGGCAACGCCGCGGCTGCGCTTGATCAATCACTCCCTCAGCCAGATATGGCCCACTAGGATCACAAAACCTGACAAATTCTGCTAATGTGGGTCATTTCTGTATCTCATATTTCTCCCTCGATTACAGTAATCAACACAAGTCCACTCTGGGGACACAAATTAGAATGTGTTTGATTGCAGGGTGGGTGGATATTGCCGCTCTGTGTGGACATCTCCACGCCTGAGCTCGCCAGAGTGTCAGTGTGTCTCTGCTTGGCCCTCTGCTGGCCCCCCTTTGCTCCTCTATCTCGCGCCTGCCTCGGGCCCCGGGGTGCTCTTATCTCTCAACCAAACGGCTCCCGCGTCGCAGCCCCCGCTCGCAGCCCTCATCTATCTGCCTGACATGTGCTTCCCTGTTTGTTTTCTCTCGCCTGCTAGACGCGGCCGATGATATTGAGCTGTGTTGACGGCGCTCCTCCATTCATGCCAGATGAATCAATCATTCCTGCGTGCTCCGCAGCCCTGTTTAGTGCCAGCAGAGTCTTTTCCACTTCAATCAATGCTTGGGCTTTAGGAAGGGGTTAGTGTTTTTCATATTTATTTTGTAAAAATAGGCTTAAACAGTGATATATATTGATGACAAATGTATCTGAAATGACATGACTCTTGTTGATTCAAGTCTACACTATTAACGGATATCAGTGAACTAACTTTGCTGAATTACTTTCAATAATTAAGAAGGAGCAGAAATAATTCATATAAAATCAAACACAGTATATTCAGAGAATAAAAACATTTGTATAGCATGTAAGGCAGCTTAGATATAGAGCAGCATTAGCAAGAGAGTCAGATAATGCATGAGGCAAGACAGAAGAAGAAGAAAGCTTGTCTGTGTATAATTCATCTTCTATTCTCTAATGAAATACGAAAAACTAAAAGCATACACATGCTCATTAAAAAAAAAGGATTTTAATGACACTTAGCAAGTTCATAAATTAAGAAAACAGCATTCTTAATGTAGAATAATGTCCTTTAGAGCAGACTTGAAGCACAACAAATCATAGCTGTACTCGTCAAAGAAGTAGCGATGTATAAAATGTAATACCACAGACAAAAATGAAATTATTAAAAACCAGGTTTTTTTTACGTCACTTACATGGAGTAAACAGTTCAAAAATTGGCTTTCAGGTTCCACAACATTTTCTGTCAGCAGATGAAGTCACTCTCATCAACACCTTCCTGTGTTTGGACGATGAGCAGAGGGTTTCTGCGAGGACTCAGTTCTAACAGAGTCCCACTGCTGCTCCTCCCAGATGTTACTTCAGTATCTGCTGCGGCGCTGTTGGACGGCAAACAGCTTCCCTCTGCTTTGTAGCTGGAGTCTTGGGAGATTTTCAGCTCCTCCGCCACCCGCTCCCCCAGTTCCTGGATCAGCTGTCTGGAGCCTTCTGAGGCTGAGGCATCCACGTTCCTCTCCGCTGACAAGAGTGTGCTGGTGGGCTCCTGGGGGATGGGAGAAGCGCTGGAGCTGGGTTGGGGCTGCCGAGGGTTGTCCTTAGACATCTCTCCTCCTCCTCCTCCTCCTCCTCCTCCTCCTCCTCCTCCCTTGTTGGAGTCGGTGCAGTCTTGCCCTTCAGCCTCAGATTCCTCGCTCTCATCAGATGACTCGCCGCTGCTGCTGCTGCTGCTGTCACCGTGGGATATCGGAGCGCTCTTGGAAGCTCCCTGCTCTCCGTCCTCTTCCTCTGCCACCATCGTCGCTGCCTCCTCTAGCTCCTCAAGTTCCAGCTCCAAGTCTTTTTTCCGCAGGGATGCTTTTTGTAACGTCGCCGCCAAGGCTGTCACCTTCTTGGACCTGTGAAGATAAAGAAGTGGGGAAAGGGGGGACAAGTTAGAAAAGGCAAAAAGCTTTACTTTCCTCAGTCAACCTAATGCGTGACTATGCAAATAGGAAGAAAAAAAGAGACATCCAGCTACAACTTCATCAGTGGTACCCGAGAGAGAGGCACAACGGCTGACTGTTCGACTGACTCTGCGTACTAAAGACATAGCCACAGGACAGCCATCTACAAATCTAATACCCATTAACCATATCCCATTCTCATCTGAATGCTAAGTAGACCACGATTTGCCGAGGCGCGGGGGGCTCAATGAAATATGGAAATATGGATGTTTAATAATGTAGGGAGATGAGCGGCACTGATACACAGGGCTCGGGCTCCTCTCCTCCCCCACTACTACTCTCCCTGTGAGAGGTGATAAGAGACTGAGAGGGATTAGAGAGAGAAAGAGAGGCGGACCCCTCCTCCCTCCATCTCGGCCCGCACATGCAAACACACGCACGCACGCTTTCACCTCCGCGTTCTGAGAGGCTAAGCCAACAGTTAGAAGGCTGCAAACAGGGCGAGAGACGTAGCTGCGAATGGTAACAATCAGACACTTATGGAGGATGAGAGCAAAACAGAGGAACCTTTCACACAAGATGTGATTTTTATATTCTAAAGAATACATTTGCGCTTTTTTTTTTTAACGATTTAAAGAGCTGCCAACAATTCCGGGAAAAATGATTTAATGCACACCAGAGAAAAAAAAACCTTATAGTGTGGACATTTTACCCACAATCAGCTGCAGAGGAAACTAATAGAATGAACTCAAGCACAATGTAAGAATAAATCCTGCAGAGTAGAAGCAGGGCTACCCTGAATGACCCAGCAGACTGCAGTTGTGCACCAAGTCTGACTGCAATACAGTCAATAAAAGTCTGGACGGAGAATGGCTCCGAGCTGCAGCCCCACAGCTGAATGTCTCCAGAGATTAAGATTTAGGGAATGCCCTCATAAAGCAGTACATTAAACAATGTTCCTGTCCCGTAGCTTCAGTTTTATAGTTGTGTCGCCACAGAAGACACAACAGACTCCTTGAAGAGAGAGAAGGTGTTTTATTGCTGATGAATGTCCTCCTACAAGGCCCCATTTGTGTAAAGCCATCAGATTGTTGGGAGGCCCCCGCCTGCACATTATTCACGCTGGGAATGCCTGCCATGCTGCCAAAAACTTAAGTGGTTGCTATTCGTCCCCCGGTGCGGTTAGGGCGTGTGTGCTGCCCCCATTGCCATGGTGATTACAAGGTGACCTCTGCGGGTCACTGCGATTCAGACTATGTCCATTCAGGGTGGGATAAAGTGTGTGTGTGTGTGTGTGGAGGGGCTACTCTTCCGCTGCCATTCACATTTTCACACTCTGCTCCTGGTGCCCTCTCTGGCCCAATTAACCCACTGCTGAGCACCAGGATGGCTCCTCATTACTGTGCAGTCCTAATGAGCTCCCTATTCTGGAGAGTAGTGTGTTTATAGAAGCAGCATGTAGGGGCTGTGCATTCATTTAAGACCTCAGGAGGGACTGTGCAAACAGATCTTATAGTTGTGCTGTATCCTATGGAGGCACATGCTCCTTTATACACTGACAAACAGAAAGGCTTGAACCGGGGATGGCGGGGTGGGGGGGAGTGAGCAGACACAGAATGCCCTTTCTCAGATTCACCTTAATCCAAAAATGGTTTTTGGCAGTTTTCTCTGCTACAACGTGGCAGAATTTGAAAACAGTAGAGAAGGCGATTTTCCTGCTAAGATGCTTGGGCAAGCTGCCAGCTCAGAATGCAGGAGAATTCTTGAAAAATCTTCCCCTGTGGTTTCCGTCATGCAGTTGTGAGTGCTGCTGAAATGCACAACTTTCTCGAGCTACACTATCTGTAACTCTCAGATGTGGCCAGGTGTTGTAAGATATTACTCATCCTTCTTCTTTAAGCGATGAAGCCTACCTGTGTTTGAAGATTTACATCTTCAATAAGAACTAATGGGCTTGAGGCTGACTGCCACAGAGAGGGTAAGTCAGCTTTAAAACACACATTTTAAACAAATCATTCAGTGCAGTGGAAGCCTCAATGCAGTTGTATGGCAAACTTTTGCTGCAACGCAACACAGCAGGTCATCCAGCAAAGCACTGTGTTGGCCTCTCCTATACTTGCAAGTGCATGTTCCTGGTTCCTGAACACTGTATTTCTACTGTTTACCTCGCAGTCATCACAACAAAACATAAAACAATTGCATTGCATATGAAACGTTTTGAGCTTCACTGATCTCAAACAGGACTTCTTGGATTGTATTTTGTGTCCCACTGGTACTTGAAGCAACACGCCCCCACCAAAGCATTTTTTTAACACAGGGATGAGTTTGGTGTAAACGCCCACTTAGGCACAGCGGTGCTTTGGGCTAAACACTACCATCAGCAAGGTATAGTTTACCATATTCACCATCTTAGTTTAGTGTGTCAGCATGCAAACATTAATTATCACTAAACACAAAGGACAGCTGAGGATGCTGGAATGCCATTAGTTTTGCATGTGTTTAGTCATAAGCCAAAGTATAGGACAGTTTATAATTTGGACCTGATGACGGTGCTAGATGAAACATAAAAGGATCACTACAATTTATTACAATTTATCCTCAGGGCAACATGAATGTCTTTAATAATTTTCATGACAATCCATCCTATAGTTGTGAGGACATTTCGCTCCAAACCTTAAATGTCAGCATTGTGGTTGTATGAGAGTGAAAAATGTCATTAGGACACATTCTCTGTGCAGCATGTATGGTCAACCAACTGACCGAGCAACATTGCCATCCCTTAATCTGCTTAATGTCTTTGTAGGAAAAGCTGATTTTCCAATTTATACTGTAGCACATAAATGCACCGCGCTGGCAGAGTTTCCAAATCAATCTGTGCATTGCAAACCAAAGATGAGTGCTGGAGACACTCCGTCTCGCATGAGCAATTCTTAATCTCCGTACACAATCATGTCAACACATACGCCGTCTGAAGAGGTGACTTACTGTATGTGTGAACACCAGAAACCGCTGCATTCTTTGGATAACTGAGTCCAGCAATTTTGTGGCTTCCATGTATGGGAGTCACTAAAGACAGGCTCAGCACAACTAAGATCCAGAAGTCCTGGACAACTTTTTTAACAATGACAAAAAGCTTTTTCACACAATGACTACAGGATATGAAGACATTAACGGAACCTTGACTGATGATGAGTGTGTGCAGGCTGTATGGATCATATTTAGGTCCCAGGCTCTATAAAACCCATGTGAGAGGCTCCTGTAGCGAGGCTGGGGCAGAGGAGCCTCCTGCAGCACAGCCACTTCAAAGACTGGCCCGTATTCTCTTTCCCCCATGGGAAGTCATTATTGAGTTAGCATTGGGGAGGCGCGCTTGTTTTCTCTCCCCTCCCTTGCTCTGTGGTGGGAGAAGCTCGGTCTGCGGTGAATACAAAGGCTCTGTCCAGGAAGGGGAGGGATAATGTTGTACACAATCCAGTCATTACTACACTGCTGTTGTGGCTTGCCTTCATTAAACTGAGAAGGGGTGGCTTTTTCAAGGTTGGAAAACTTCGGGCGAGACAAAGACGCGTCCATCTGCCAAAATCTTTGGTTGAGAACGGCAAGAGAGAGCGTAGGTACGTGTGTGTGTGCGTGTGTGGTGTCTGCGAAAGAGCCGAGCTAAATTACAATCTGACATTTCTTTCATCAGGCCTGTGTTCATTGAAAGGGCAACTCATTCAGCATGTCTGTGCTCTTCAAAACATCTCAGATAAAGCTTGTCTTCAGATGCATAAATCTGTGTAATATGAGCACCAGATTTCCTCCAGTGAAACTCGCAAAATGCATCGTTCACTAGCTGAGGGGGGGGGGGGTAAAAGCTGACACTGGAAGATGTGATCCGTCAGTGTGACTGAATACTGGAACGGTCTGAGGCACTGGATGCTGCTTCCATTCCTAGAAATGGGAACCAGACGTTTTTATCCAACGCTCCAATGTTCAGACAAACACAGATATATCAGGTCAGGTGTGAGGAAAATTTCGTTTTTCACAACCTGGGTTAACAATAACTCAGCAACTTCATGATCGACCTTAAAGGTTCTACAAACATCCCCTTGTGTCAGAAAGCGTCCATTGGATTTTGCAGACTTCCACCTTCAACTTCGAATTACAGCAGTTGGACAATCACAACTTTTTAGCCACACAAGCAATGTGGCTCTGGGAAAGGCGATCACACATGCACGGTCTGCCACTTTGCTTCACACTGATGTCTCACAACTATTGAAAAGAGGGCCACGAAATTTTGTACAGACATTCATGGTCCCCTCAGGATAACTTGTAATAACTCTGATGACCCCTTAACCTTTCCTCGAGCATCATCATGTCACCATTCTGATTTGTGCAATACTTTGGATTTGACTCAAATACTTGTAACACTAATAAGATAAGAACTTTCTCATCAGCCTCAACTGCACTTGTTCTTGTTTTATACAGCGAAGGATTATAATGAGCTTTGAGGCTGTGCTCACTTTGAAATTAGTGGTTCAGATAATGTGGCTAAACTGGTCGTTTATTTAACTCTTTATGCTACTGGCCTGTTGGACTCCACTGAAGGGATGATCTCAACTGTTACCTTGGTGAGGAAAATATCATCATAGCCAATAAAAAGAATGAACAAATCTCCAAAAATAGACTCAGTTTTTATTAGAAAAAAAATCGATATTCCTTTAAGGCTTTTGTGTCTTTGGTGGACCATATGAAAGAATGTGGGAAAATTCTTAAAAAGCCTCAACTGACAAGGCTGTGTTGCATTTCCCACATCATCATTTAAGTTTAAAAGTCGAGCTGAAATTTTTATCAACATTCAGTAGCTTCACCGTTGCAGGCTCTGGTTTGGTCTGTGCTCCAAAAAAGTCAAAGCCCTCAGGCTTGAAACTGAAAGTTGTTTTCTCTAACATTGCAGCTTTAAAAGCTCACATTTTCAGGTCTGAGTTACACTCTCCTGTTGGGATTGTGGGATCCTTCATAAATATGTTCAGCTCTTCATAATCTGATTTTACTGTCTCCTCTCTCACCTTTTGATTTATGTAATCCCTCAGACATTAAAGCCCTGACTTTGTATTAATAGTTTTTCAGTCTGTCTGCAATATATTCAACTGTTAATATCTGCGGTTCATTTCTCTCAAAGTGACAGAAATTACAATCTTAGGAGCAGTTGTTTAATCAGCATCTGATTAGATGCACAGGCCTTTGAGGCTGCAAAGACAGAAAAAAAATCCCTACGCTATAATCTATTGTAATAACTAGAGTGGGCACTCCAAACATGGAAAGAAGAAATTATGCAAAGTCTGTGTTTAAGATGAGCCTGTGTACTCAAGACAAAAAGTGGAGTGGCCACATGCTGAGAGGAAATCTGTACTACTTATCCCTGTTAGCTGGGAGACATTTGTGTCTTTGTTCTCCCCAGCGGGGCCTCCAGGATCTCCTTCAGTGCTGAGGCTAACATCAGATAGAGCAGCTCCATTATCTGTCTCAAAGCCTCCAGGACGGGCGTTTGACAGTCGTGTGACGCTGCCTGGCGGCTTCCAGGGAAGTCGTTCCCAACATCTGGTTGTCACATCAGCTGTGTGTGGTTGAAGGGGGAGACCAGGAAGCTGCCAGGCCAGGCTACAGGATAACTCCCCATTTTCTTTCACACGAGGAGCATCACAACACAGAGACAGCCTCTGGGAAAAGCCCCCTGAGCACAAGTGAAAGAAAAACACCTATCACGCTAAGAAACCAATGGGAAAATCTGACAATAAGTACCTCACGCTTTACAATCACATTGGGAGTTGCACTGAGGTGAACTGGCCAGACGTGCTTGACAGGGGGTGGGGGGTGGGTGTTAACACCACACCACCATGAGCAAGTGCATTTTAAAGGCGCTTGACCGCAGGTCTTGGCTGACACGCTGACCCCCATGCTTGACCTCGTTGCCCTGAGATTTTCCCAGTTGTTGGAGCCACAGATGCTTTTCCCTGTGGGGGAGCTGCTGTCAGAGCTGCCCACTCTCTGCAACTGCCTTTGTCAGGCGCATAGTGCCGAATGAGACGAGGGAGGAAGAGAGTTTGTAGAAATTCAGAGTGCTGCTTCGTTCTTGAAAAAAAAAAAAGATATTTTAGAGAAAAAGAATGTATACGACTTTTGGCAGTTTCCTTTTGTAATTGTTATGCAGTGCTGAACACTTTATTTTCTTCATTGCACTCCCCTTCTTCAGTGAAAACAACACCCACGTTTTTTGGGGGCCTGTTCATTTCACACCTACCATTCACAATTATTCAAGTCTGTCCATTCAGCTGTTATGGTGCGAGGCTCCGTTTATCCCTAAACCACTTCTTGTCAATTTTCCAGTCTCTGGAGCAATGTGTGATTGTCCAATTCACACATCATATAGACAAGTCACAGATTCACTCCACTAAGGAAAAAGACATAGAACCAGTTTTTCTTTCCACTAATGATTTCATCTGAAGACATGAACCTCACCTCCTCTCAGATGAACCCTGGAGCACATCATTTGTACACTGCCGTGTTTTTCTGCTAGAATCTAATTGACCCAATTAATAAGGGTGTGTGTGTGTGTGCACGTGAAGCAGCACTGAAAAAGGAAGTTGTAGCCTCTCTGATTTAACTGAGGTAATGTAAAACAACACCAGGCTTACAAGCTTTGTCTGTGCTGGCTGCCTTGAATCTACGTTGGCCTCTCTCCAAGCTTCGATGAAGGGAACGACGACAAAGAGAGAGAGAGAGAAAGTGAGGCGATTTGCTTTTTCTTTGCAGTCCAGCAGCTCTGCAGGGGCTTTGGGTATCTGAGGACCTTCAAAAGCATACCCTGAAACTAATGGACTGGAGAGGAATAATACTCTCTGCTAACAATTCGGAGTTAATTAGGACTGGATGGGTGTGTGAGGCTGAAGTTTAAACAGTTTCCACAAAGGAAGTGTTTGTTAAATTCTCGAACGATGACCAGTGTGGTTAAAAAAAAAGAAGAAAAAAATGAGACAATGTGAAGAACAATTTGCTTTGAGGTTGTGCTCTTGATGTCAATGTGCAGGGCTCTGCTCCGACTCAGTGTGTGAGAGTGAAGGGGAGCGCCTGCCCTGCGGCTTAAATCACGGTGAAGTCTTTACGAGGTTGTAAATTTGAGACTGATGTCTCGGCAGTCAGAGGAACTTTAGGAGTAGAAACGCATGTGGGACAGTGAGGAGATTAAATAAATCAAGCCTCCAGCCAACAAACATCCATTAATCGGTGTGTCCATCATGCGCAGCTGATCGCGTCTGCCTGGTCGGCTGCGGGGACTGACAAGATACAGGGATTGCACCGGGGGTATAGATTACATCTCATCTTACTGCTCGGCTCCCAGAGACGACTCACTTAGCGGAGGATGACAAATCCCGTGCGGGGGAATATCTCGCAACTGAAGAAAACAATGCCTACACGATCTATCATCAAACCTGTCAGACGACACAAAGGGGCTGCCACAACAAACTGCATGTGTGATAGCGCAGGCTGGTCTGAGGAATCCACAACGGTTCCAGACTTCAGAGAACAGGACTCGAATCTCCTGTGCTGCTTTGCATTTTAACCACAGGCTCCTTTAAGTATTACGCTCCAAACATGAGAACATAGTTTCACAAACCACAAGTGAAGAGTGCATGGAATTTCTATTGAGCGTCAGCCAGAGGACCCATATTGAAACAACAAAAAGCAATACATGCTTGGTTGCTCTTTCAAGTGGTTGGAGGTGACAGAAGTGGTTTTACTAATCCAAATGTCTTTTTCACAACATGACAGCTTATACGGGAGGCTGAAAAAAAAACACGACTTCACTTCCTTTGCTGACAGGAAAACAAAACAGAAAAGGGAAATGTAACAATTCAATCACAGGTCAGCGCTGCGAGAGCGAGGGCTAATCCATTTAATGATCGATGCAGGGTGTAGTAGGAGTCAGCATGTTAGGTCAAGCTGACATTTAGTTCCAATGTACAGCAGAGGAAAAGAAGAGGAGGAGCAGGGAGGGGAGGCAGTGCTCCGGTGCCCCTCAGCTGAGAAGAGACTGATTGAGTTTTTCTGTGAGTTGACAGAGCTTCAGACGCTCCGCACGTTCACACAGTAAGACGTACAGTCTTTAAAATGACAAGTGTGTCTTCTCTCTGGCCTCTCAGAAAAACATCCCACCAACCCCCAGCTGAGCTATTTTTTTTTACCGACCTGTTTTTTCACGCCCATTAAGATAGCAGCATCCGTAGCATTTTTAAGAGCAGAATTCAAGACTGCTGCTGGAAAAATGTAGAAATGAGAATTGTGGAGAGGGGGTGGGGGGGGTACTAAATCCCTGCAGACCTTTTATCGTGCTTGCATCTGGGCGCCGAGCCTACAACATCAGGCACACATTTTTCAACTGGGCTTTTTCCAGGCGAGCACACCACTTGGCTGAACCCTGGCCAAGAGTAAAACAGAGCTCATTACTGAGTAATAGTCGTGCTTGCAGCTCACATTCGAAATGTGTAAGTAATTGTAAAATATGTACGAGGTGGAGGAAAGAGTCGTCGAACCTATATCACTTGGAGAAAAAGTGTCGATTTTGCACGATTGGCTTGCAACGCTTAGTGGAAGGTTACACCCATAGAAGATATGAGAAGGCCCGGCACACACATGTGCGCTCTTAGTTTCATACAGAGAGAATCCGCTGAGTGCAGCTGGCTCTTTTGAGGCTCACTGATGGTACTTTTGACACATGATAATGGAGACAAGGGAGACTGCATCTCTCGCTGGCTTGGACATTCAATTGGCCCTGCTGTGACAAATGACTCGTCCAATCCTCTCCTCTAAAGCACTGATGCATCATGGGGGCTGAGTGGCACTTCCCTCCTAGGTAATTCTCTGAAGATGAAGGTCTCTGGTGCGTATGCGCACGAGTTCGTGAGTGTGTGTTGGTGAACTTACTTGACCCTCTGGATCCAGACGCAGTAGTCTGTGATGTACAGATCGTTCAGTATGTAGGCTGGGTCGTTCTCTCGGAAGACTTTGTGAATATCCAGCAGGCATTTGAGGACACAGGCTTTCCCTGGGCACAGCAACACACCGTGGCAGGCAAATGGAAAAACAGTGTTATTCGCACTCAGTATTAAGGATGACAATGCACTCCAGCTGCTGGCAGACATAGCATGCATCTAAAGGCTTGCAGTCATTGTTCCATACATAAAAGCCAAGGTACAGGATCAGAGGAAAATCCCAGCGAGCTGCACAGTAATTTGATCCATACGGTTTAAGAAGAGTTCCTGGTTATGAAGTGGTTCATCTGAGACAAAAGAGCCAAAAAAGACAACTCTATTTTTGGCATTCATTCTGTCAATTTAATGGTGGCTCTGCTCAGGCTTTCTGTCAGAAATGTGTTCGCCTTGATCTGTCAGAAGTGGCACTGACTGTTTTTGATGATTTTCCACTTGACAGCCATTCAAGTCTGCCCATTCAGCTATTGTGGAGCATCATTACAGTCCAAATCAGAATCCATTTTGCTTGTGATCCGACAAACCTGAAGGCCCGATTTAAAATTTTTACAGACATCGATGATTCAGTCCAGCGAGGTAATGAAAGGGAGCCTTTTTCCAACTGTGCATGGCACCAAGTCCAACACAGGTCACTTCAATACACAGCTCGAAGCTTTAAAATGCCTCTTTTTTTTGTCAAGCGCTCAAGAAAATTTTCTAAAAATCCTGTCTGCTCTTAAATGGAGAGTATCAAGTTGTCAAAGCTTTCTAGTCCAAAAGTCTGTTTTTTGCATACAACACTGTTGCAATATTATCATGAATGTATGGATTTGCCACTCGATCCGATTTACAGCTTACTTCTTCAAAACTGCTTGATTATATTTCAATTTTCCACTTCTCTAGTGTGACTCAAAACCTGCTTACAATTGGTACGTGGTATGAAATACGGACACAGCTACTGTGTCAAAGCCTGCTGTTTGAATCAGCCATTGCAAAAACTTTGGAAATGCCCCAATCAGACAAACACTGATACTACTGGGCTTATGCTTGATTTTGTCATGCGATTTTGACTCATGCTAATGATTCGTGACGCTGTAACCAATAATTATAATCTGAAAGCAAAACGATTTGAGAAACGACTTTATTCCTTCGGCCTCAGGCTGCATGTCTCCTGCCAGTGAGGATGTATTTGTGTGTTTTAGGAAACTCCATTTTGTGTTGCTTTGAGCACCATAAACAAAATTCGGCTCACCTACATGGAATTGGGGTGGAAGCAGGATATATAAAGATCTCAAAACCTTGGTGCATAAACTGCAATTCTCTGCACAGTTAGAGATCATGCACATTCTAGTGAGGAAATATGTGTTCTTTGGGGGCTTGGGTAAGCAGATGCTTAACAACTTCAAATCAATAGTACAGATATAGCTTGTAGTTTTGTTCACTCCCAACAGATGTGCATAACACTACACAATATATTAATACATTTCTACATGTACTTCTTTAAAAAAAAATCCTTCAAACCTTTATTTTATGCCATTTCAAATGTGTCTAAAGTTAATGTGGACTTTGTGTGTACAGGATTCTGTGTTGCATCTTTCAGCATGTGATGCAGTAAGCAATCATTCATGGAAAACTGGAGCTTAACCATGATTTAAATAGATCATCTGCCAGCCAAAATATGTCCATTTTCAAGCATGTTTATCTATTCAATGACGGCTGCTGTTTGTTCTAATGCATATGACATGGTTTATAGTTGACACCTGCCCTTTGGAAATATGCTTTGAGATCATTTTGGCAAGCGTGCTGCAGCTTTCAACGCCGCAAATGCATCACCCAGAATCTCCATTTGTTATTCTGGCAAATTACTTTTCCCTACAGTATACAACAAGCCAAACGGCCACAGCACTTCTCCCTCTAATCAGGCATATAAATAGCCTTATGATGTGGCCAACAATGCACTGAGGGCAAGAGAAAACGCTCGTCTCCACCTCCGTAGAGCTGGTTGGCATTGTCCAGAGACATTCCAGCCCAATCAAAACAAACAGCGCACTCGCGGCGAGGAAAACCTTAAACAAACATTTGGTTCTCATTTGAGCATGGGATCGTATGCAGGGAACTCTGCCCTCAAATTCAGGACTTGGATCATGTAAGGCAAAAACAGACTCGCGTCCAAGATTTGACTTCCATTTCAGAGGGAAGATTCATGAGTTGTTTGCAGAAAATCAGGGGAAAGGTTGCTCTCTGCACCACTTCAGCGCTGATAGTCTTGGTGAGATGCCCAGAAGATGTGAGCAAGGTGTGTTAATAAGGCAAGAGCAGGTTATCCAGTGAGTGGGGAAGAATGTGCAATCCACATGTACAACAAGAATTCTTCCATGGCTGCCAAATGAACAGGATTGCATAGATGTAGTAGTGGGTGTTAAAGGGACCAAAAACAAAGCCTGCTGTGTCTTCTGGACAAATATGTGGTGACTCCAAAAACTGCAGAGGCAGCAAAGTGAAAATGACAAACTTTCCTCCCCCATTCAATGCTATATTTCACATTTGTATGGGCATATCAGTTTAAGAATTCATAAATCAAAAATGATACTGATGATTACAAAGATCAATATCTAACAAATAAGAAGAGTTCATCCAGCTTGGAATCTGTACCATACTATGCAAATGGATTATTTCAGACTTACATCAAATATCAACAAGGTGTGATAAATACAAAAACCTGATTTAGAGGGACTGCACTTTCAATTCATGACTCTACTGCAAGCCACATAACAGATTTATCACTGAATCAGCTGAATAAAGGATACACATTTAAAGTACAGTTTCATATCAGGAACAGTCAAATTCCCAGACTCCTTCCTTTGCTGTTAAGTTTTCATTTTTTGGGATGTACATTTCCACATTAACTGAGAGATTATTTTATGTAAATGTTCCCAGTACTTGTGTGACAGGGACAAAGATAACATGGAACTGTAAAAAGCTTTTCTAGGTAGAACATTCATTCTCATTATTGAATCCTGCCTGATAGGGAATTGGTTAGTCAGCACATCTATCCATATCTCCTTGAACAGTGTTCGTTATTTGATTGGACTTCTTTCTCACACTGTTGAGAGTGATATATGTCTTTTCCAAGACATTTAAAATCAGCCATGATTGGAATATTGTGGTTCATACCAGTAACCCACAGATTCCGTCCAGCTGATTTTGTACCTTGAAAGGAAGCTTTCTGAAAATCTCAAGAATAACAGGAAAGGACTGCTGCAGGCCAGACAAAAGTAAAAATACATAATGTGCAAAACGATAAAAGTGATGATGGGTAGAATACTTTCTTAATGGTTTAATGACTGAAGACTGCCTTACTGACTGGGCTATGGGTTTAATTGTGTTTTTTTTAGAAGTGTGAGTGCAAAAGATTTTTTTTTTGACTCAGATGAACAACATGTTTCCATTTTAGGAGAGTAATATATTCTCTCTTTCAGTTTCTGAGAGCAGGAACAGAGGCACTTTCAGAAATCAGGAAACGCGGCAGGAAGACTTCTGCATTCGTCTGATTTTGCCACTGATGATGACGATGTGCTTGAAAGGCAGGAGAGCCACATCTTCTCCCAGTGTCAGGTTTAATGTGCCAGGGCAATTCAACCATGACGGCACCGCCCACTGACATCACAGTCTAGTTCAGTGCAGTTCAATTGTCTAGTTTGGTACGTCTAGTTCAAATGAATGCGCACATTGTAGCATTCAATATCAGCCACCTCTTTTAAAGTTTCCTTCTCAGGCAGTCTTTTGCTTTTTTCCTCTGTCACACACAGACACACAGAATCCATGCATCTCATCCAATAAAAGACCACCAGTACTCCTAAACCCCCCCCCGAAATGTCATTACTCTTCTTTGATTTCCCATTACTAGGTCAAAGTGCTCATTCGACCTAAATTTTGACTTCTGCTGCTAAAATTCCCAAACTTGCTCTGTCCTCCCTCTCAGATTTCCCAAAGAAATACCACGACCAGTACAAAATGTGCCTGAATGAATGACAGCAGAGAAGCATGGTGAATGGTAACAGGGGACCACATTTGACATTTCTCGTTTTGTCTTGTTCCGGCAGTTCGATCATGACAGCGGCGTGACTCAGAGGTCCTCCTCCACACTTTCTCACTCCAGGCCCCCACTGCTCTTCTGTACCTGCCCGGTAGCTCTTTAGTTACAGCCACTTCGGAGGCAGGTGGAGGAGCTCCTTGAGAATACTCGCCACGCTGCCAGAGGGCTGTTCAAATATTTACCCCCGGATAACATTTCCTCAGAGGCCTTAACCTGTGCGCCGCCATTAATGGGTTTGTTTTACTAATACCTATGAATGTTTGCTTTCGCAGCCACTTAAATGAAGTGCCTCAAACACTGAGCATGCATTTCCATTTGCTTTATCCCGACAAATTAATTAGTGTGTAAAGTAATGCTGGAAGGAAACCCACCCTCAGACACACGCGAGGCCAAATTACTGTAGTGTTACAGTTCATTAAGTAAAAACCCTATTACTCATATTTCCCAATGCTTCAGAATAATGAAGGCTATAAGTCGTGAGTGAACCACAGACAGTATAAAAGGAGTGGATCTAGCCACCGTGACGTTTGAGAACTACAGTTTTGACGACTTATGCTTGGCATTTTGGGTGTCGCCATCTTGGTTTTTTGGAGCCAAAAGTGCTCATATTTAGGCAAGAGGGTGGAGGTTGGAAGGAGTGAGGGATGGATCTTACTGAGAATGCCAGGACATTGTGGACAATGACCCATCCCAGCCATAGTAGTTACTTATCACAAATTAGCCATACCCTAAAGCATATAAGTCTTTTTGACTCTAAACAGGGCCATAAAATTCATCTGGAAAATGTTCAATGGGGTAAGAATATAAGTGAGAGTTTGGGTCATTTTTTCAGTCTATTCTCTCAGTCTATAGAGTGAGCATTATAGAAAATAACAGTGAAATAATTAGCTCTTTTTCCATAAAGACATTAAAAGAAATAAAAAGAGCCTCTTATTCATTGGCTGTTTTTGAACAAAGAAGAACTGCAGTGTGATGTTGTATGAGCTGTCAATATGCACTGGAACCATTTCCTGGCTCGGGATGAACATGAGAAAACTCATTATGGCAGAGCAAGCGTTTCCAAAGGTAAGAGAGAGAAGGTGAGGGGAAAGAGTGACACCAACTGCCGTTCGCCTGGCTCCCTTGATCAACTCATCTTCCTACTTAATGAAGCGCAGAAATGCTAATCTGGAGCTTAAAAGTCCTTTAATTTGCTGTCATTTACCAGCATTAATATCATCACAAGCTGGATAATCTTAGCCCTCACACATCCTGAGTGTGTTTACACTACAGAATTTCATCTGTCCGCAGGGGATTTTGATTTAAAGATTACTCCGGGCTTTGAGATATCAAAGTCAACAGTCCGTTCTCAACTAATCCACATTTCACTCCCGGAGGAGGTGGGAGACGGGCCACTCTCTTTCTTAGCTGGAGGAATATTACTTTCAAACACACGCTGCAGTGTGCTCATGAACCACCATCTCCAATCTCTGTGTCTGTCCAGCAGGCTGCTTCTATTTGAAAATGTACCACAAAAGCATGCTGTCTTTTTAGCAGCATACAATATGTGTGTGGGGGTTGGTGGTGTGTTCAGCTTCTCGGGGACTCACCGGACTGCAAAATCTCAGTTGTGTCACGAACAGCCGCCGAGACCATGACAAAGTGTCTGTAGAGAGGGTAGCACAAAACTCTCCGTCCAAATGACACCATGACATCTTGCAAGGAGCTGTATGTCTGCAAAACAGAGTACACGAAACTCAGAAAGTCATCCAGCACAAAAACAGACCATGTTTTTATTCAATAAGAGAAGGAAATGGAAATAGACACAAAGACACAACTGACACTGAAAGTTTGCTTCAGCCACATATTTTCCAGCCAGGACTTTTTTCATTTTTCCCTTTCCCTTAGGTTGAAGACTGACTTCCATTGGTGTGCATTGCAGTCGCTGGTACACTAATTACTCCTAACAACTCCTCATTTATAGAGCTGGCAAAATAAGAGCTCACAACTCTTAAACACCTTGCAGCTCTGGCCTGTTAATTGGTGCTTCTCTTTAATCACTGCCTTCACTCTCAGATTTTCTCTGCTCTAATGGACACACAGCCTGAAGACAAAAAACAGAGATTTTTATCCCGCGTTCCTTTTTCTTCTTTTCTCTGTGGCTTGTTAAGGATGTGTTGCGAGCTTGCAAGTGCGTGTCATCGGGGATCATGCTCTCCCTTGGGCTTGTTTAGCAGGAGTGTAAATAAGGTCTGCTGCTGCGAGGGGGGGGGTGCTCAGTCACACCAGCGCAGTCGACTGAGGACAAGTAAACATGCAGCAGATGGAGGGAGGAGGGGGAGAGAGGATGGCGCTGGGATAAGGTGGTAGTGGGAAGGAGAATGTTAGGCATAAGCGAGGCGAGAGAGATAGACAGGGAGAGCACAAAAAAGAGATAGCAGTAAGGGAAGATGGAGTGAGGAAGCAGAGCTGATTTAAGCTGTGACACACAGACAGACAGGCAGTCAAAGACAGGGAGGAATCTACTGTAGAGCACAAGGTGAAGGGAAGAGGAGGAGGCGGAGGAGGGGGAGACAGGGAGCGGGGGGGTTGAGTGAGGTGGCCTGTCAATAGGAGCTGACAGCTCTGCTGACTGACTGACGAGCAGTAAAGGGCTGCCAGGCAGGTGAAGACCGTTCTTCACTCCACTGTCACCACAACAGGAAAACTACTACCTCTCAAACTCTGGTCAAGGTCTAGGCAGCCAAACTCCTCCAAGCAGCCTCATTGGCTCATTTACAATTAGCAAAAAAATGCATCTCCGGTGGTTTCGATCACAAGTGGTGACCATGTGTGCAACACCTAATGAGGACACTCTGGGATTCTATCACTCCAGAAATATTTGAAGGTGCTCTGGGACAAACATACCACCTCTGTTGGGTAGTGTGAACTCCAATGTGTCCCTGACGAAGGACCATCCATTCAACAGCATCATCTGTCGAGGCAGATGTATGTGTTCATGCACAACTGTTGTCACTGAAAGCGTGAAACAACTGGCAACAACAACCCTCTTGAGCGCCAACAATAACAGAATAAAATACAAGAGAGGTTCGTATTGAGCACCACGCCTCGTCTGTAGAGATAGATTTAAGAGGTACGAGCTGCTATTTTTATGGTGCGAGCTATTTAGGGTGCCCTTAGTATTGGGAGTAAAGGTCCCATTCATTTTTCTCATAGACAACATTATGTGACTCACAGTTGGAGCACTTCCACAACTTGAATCAGCATAAAACTCTTCCCAGCTAAAGTATCAGTGCAAAAAAAATAATACCTGTGTTACAAAATATTATCATTATTGGTTGAGGGTATTCTAGCCTTTGGACATCTACATGATAGCAAAACATGATTTCTGAGAAACAAACAAATAATTAAAACTGATAGTAGTAGTCTTGCCCTTCTTGTCTGGAAAATCTAGCAAAACCATTTCTACTGAAAACATTCTGCTCACCACAATCTTTGATCTGTATCGAAATGAGTGAACCTAAAACACGGTGACCGCAAAGGAGTAATCTCCTAATCAGTAATGAGACAAGGTTAGTGTTAAGTGAACCAGAGTGAATGTGGGAATAGCAGGACAAGAGAGAAGGTATATCTCAATATATGTGAAATAAACATGTGAACGAAAAATCAAAACATCTGCCATGGATATTTATGATGGGCCTCCCATTACACCATTGCATCAACCATAAACGCAGCTTTACATGAGATTGACTCTGGTTTATAGCTAATTTATAGTAATTTATAGCAACAAGATCTGCGTGTAATCTGTGTGTATGTGGATACAAGACGCAGCGCTGAAGAGGGCCTTGTCAGGTTTATTTGCCCCAGTATGGTGATTATGGGCTACCGCAAGGCAATGCCCACATAGCTGCAAATGTATGGTTTCTCTACAATTTGAGCTCCACACTAAGCCTCTTAAAGTGGAGAAATTTTGAAAAAACACTCCAGCCATGCAGACCGGACAGAAAAACCACATTGCTTGACAAACTTACACCCGCAAAGATACTATGTCACACAAATGTTTAGAGGCCAAATTTCTCCAATGCAAGCCTCGCTGTGAGCAATCATTTTTGTACATTGATATATTGTTCTCACAATACAGGGCCCAGTTCCAAGAAGCATGTTTATAGAGTAATTTGGATAACTTGGCTGAGTAAAATGTGAAACCTCTGCAAATCTGGAACGAGGTCTGATGTAAAAACATTTAATACAGGTCAGGTTTTTACTCAGCAAAGTTATCCAGATTACTCACTGAACAAGCTTCTTGGAAAAGACCTTAACAGTCGAAATTCATCTGCATGGATATTTACTCTGAATAATGAATCGTAAGAGATTAAATCACAATTTCATACTTGTGCAGTAATCGCAAAAAAAATACCTTGAAAAATGTAACCATGAGAACATCTGAATTGTGTGTTTGACTATGCAGAAACACTAAAATAATGATAATGTAGAGCAGCAAACAATGGAATAAAGGTGCAATGAGCCTGTGCCAAACTGCGATTTGCCTGTCAAAATGGAGTATCTTTTCAACGGCTTGCACTGGATGCAGCCATCATCGGCCCCAGGAGGAGGCAGAGGTTTAGCCATTTCCTGCTGTTCTGGCATTGTCATTGTGGAAAGCAAACTTAATTATGTGAAAACGCTGAAGTGAAAGGAACCCAGCTTGACACAAAAACAATTTAACTATTTGTCCTGCTATTGTGGACATGGGCTTACATGTTAGACAACATCAGCAAACTCCAATTTCTGATACCATTCACACACACACACACACACTCGAGTCATTGCCTCGTGGCAGGTTGTTAGCAGGCAGACCACAAACGCACCGTATCATTTGCTCTTTGAATTGGGAACACCTGTTAGTGCTGTTGCACAGGGCTCAGAAATGTGCCAAGTCCAACAATTAACAACTCCCTGTAGTTCACACTGACGGCTCATGTTAGTGACGTGGGCAGAGCCTGGATCCAGTCTGTTCATTTCAAAGCAAATATCAGTGATGGAGTTGTTTGGAAAATCAGTCTCTAATGTGTCGCCAAATCACTGATGCCACTGTCAACATATTTATACAGGGTTAAACCATGTGTGTATGTGTGAAAGTTACACAGCCACATTCACACTGATATTCACCTCTACAGTCACTCTATAACACATCCAGCCTATAACACATCCAACCTACCCGCCAGTCAAAACAAGTCTGTTCAGTGGCTGCTGCTGAGCCATGATCAGAGGCAACCGCAAGTCGAAGGATTACAAAAGGATAATAAAAGAGGAGCTGAACTACTTTTTTAAAGACATTCTTAGTTATACTCACTAGTATTTTAAAAGGTTCACAGTTCAATATAGAATGTTCTGCAAAGTTTGTCTGAAAGTCTGAAATACGAACTGTAGAAAATAATGGCAGAATAAGGTAGACAACTCCTTGTCCTTTGGTTTTTTATATTTTCTTTTCTAGTTATAGAAAAGAAGATATACTTACATTATTAAACAACCTTGTTTCACAAGCAGTTCCTTGCCATGATAAACCTTGAAGAACAAAACAATTGCCTCTATGAGAAAGTAATCATTAAGAGAAAGAGCAAAACTGAACCGAATCTGAACTCTGTCTGACTTCCATTCTCCCAAAACCTTATGTCTGGTGCTTTCTTCATTTAAATGAAGATCATGCCCTATTTCTAAAATGAACTGTCTCTATATTTGCCCCCAGTCCTGACAAATGAGCATTTGTCTATTGGCTGGCAAGTTGAATCTTCGGATGAGAATGAAACCAAAAGGTATTTAGTGTTTTTAAATATTAGTAATTGATAAATGAATATATTACACTTAGGTACAGAACAAGCTCAGAGTGGTTGACAAAGATACTTGAGACGCGGTTGCGTGGTCAGGAACAGCGGTGTGCCAGCTCTGAGTTGGCAACGAGGCCTGCCAACATGTTCTCTGAATACACATCTGTAACTTGATGCGAACCACTTCCATCTGTTAATGGGTCTCACCCTTAAACACCCACAGATAATTTCAAAGGCACAAGTGGTTTAGGCTGCAAGTTGGCTGCATTATAAAACAGGAGGAGGTATTTGGAGATGGCAAAATACATACAAAGTCAAGCAGAGATATGAGCAGGGGAAAACAGACAATAACGCAGAGGAACCAGAGATTATAATCTTTTTTTTTTTTTTTTTTACACATTTTCTTCTTTGTAAAAACCTGGCGCCTTACCCACAATGCAAGTTTGTTTGGAGTTCGGGTATGTTATGCAGCTAATGTAGCCTCAAACGGCTAACTCATAAACTGTATACAACATGGACTTAGCCTCCAGGACGTCACCCATAGATTTTTGAAGAGCGATTTTGAATGAGCTCCATGTTTGGAGCCAACAGTCAGCAGGCAGGTGTCAATCAAAGTGATGTCACTCTTCATTACACACAAATTAAACAAGTGTGTTATAAAAAAAAAATTAACCCCTGTACAGTTGTCATGAAGTTGAAAATCAGCTAAAGAAACCAAAACCATTTTTTTGTACCAGGCTGTAAACATGTTTTATTCTGCAGTAAATTTGGACATTTTATCATGTCCAATATAACCTACTCCTTTTTGGAGCCTGCCCCTGGTGTTCATTCGAGGAACTACAGCTTTTGGCACTTCCATGTTGGCTTCATTTTTCAGCGCCGGAGGCTGCCGCTTGGGGCTAGCCTCGAGCAGAGATGAGAAGCGGGCTGCACAGGTCTGGTAAGCTCATTTCTTTGTAAGTCCACACAACATTTTTTTCATTTTCAAACTTGTAGTCAACCCATGCCGATACAAGTGACATCACATATTGGACTTCACGCAGCTCCCTCTGGAGCCACAAAAGGCTTTTTTACAACATTTTTCACAGATGTAATATAAGCTTCCCAAAACCTGTAAACAAACTTTGATGTGTAAGAGCAATAGAGTTAAAAAAAAACCCCTCACATTTAGGCACATTTAGAGGGATGTTGTGCACTGTTGCTATTAAATAAAGAAATTAGTATGTGAGAGTAAATCCTTCACTGCAGTTCATCTGATTTTCTTGTGTAATGACTGACTCACCTCCAGCCAGCAGAGAGTCCCGCTGAGTTTTCTGATAGTCCATGGTGACTCTACCTGCAGGAAGAAGGGGACCACTTATCATCACAACAGTAAGAGACAAGAAATAGGACATACAGTATAATTAATTCTGCTTAGGCAAAAGCATGGAAAGTAGCTGTTCAGATTTCTGCTCACAGTAAAGCGCAGACTACAAACTAACTGAAATAAACTAGGGGACTTTTCCCTGACTTTCTATTAGAATATCCTGTATGGAAATTAAAATGTTCACATATGATGGATTTTGTTTTCATAGCTGGGCTTTAATCCAACATTGCGCTGCAACAAATACCTCTAGTATTTCATTCACGCGTGCTGTGAACTGTCTTTAACAATGAAATCAGCCTCGCTCACCTTGCCTTGCTGCAGCTACCTTAGAGGAGTGACACAAAGAGGCCTGGACTGAGCTCTCGGATCTGCTGGTAATCTCTTAAGGCTCTGAATGAAATGGAAGGGGGTCTAAAGGATTTGAGGATAGAGGGCTTTGTCATCCAAGGCTAAGTGCTGCTCAGAGGAGTTGCCTTTTCACACATACACTCACTCACTCACATTGTGCTCTCCCTCCGTAGAACGCACTTCATAGCAGTAAGCCAGCAGGATGTCCACAAGGCTGAGCCACACTTGGTAACGAGACGTCTTGTCTAGCAGGTAAGAGCGGTTGGTGAATTTTCTCAGCTGCTCCTTCTCTTCGTCGCTGAATGACACAGCTGCACAAGAACATGGATTTAATAGAGAAGTGAATTTCAAGTCACCACAGGTCTTTGGTATGTATCTTAAAAGGCTAACACACTGAACTGCCCTGTGACCTGCACAAGAAACCAGCAGTGGGTGTGAGAAGCAGTGGTGGTGGTTAGGTGGAGGAGTGGGAATTACATGCACTTGTTTAGTTTGCACACACAAACTTTTGATGGAAAGAAAGAGATGACTTTACAAACTTAGTCACTACTTAGAAATACAAAGCAGCAATTTTCACATCAAATACTGTACATATTGAAACCATTGTGTATCTGTGATATAAACATCTTAGTAGTGGGTTTAGTGTCCACACCAAGATGACTAAATCTAAAAATGCAGAATTTTATCTCAGTTTTGACCTTCCATCCACACTAGGACCATAATCTAACATCCAAAACTGAAATTTTCAAATATAATTTCAATTCTGGATCAATCTGAAAACATCAACCTCATGTTTTAGTGTGAACAGGGAAAATTCTTCTGAACAATCAAATATTGGCGACAGCATCTGGTGTAGGGCCGAACGCTCCGGACTGAGATTCCCGTATTTCCTATGAAATTTCACCAAAATCTGCAGGAAGCCTGGATTTTTAGCACGTGTGAGCATGTTTATCTGGAGCACCTGTGAGTTCACAAACTAAAGATTACAGTATGCAATGAAAGAGCTTTCTCCAAATATCATGAGCGCTGACCATGCAAGTGTCATAGTCCAACCAAGAAATGCCATTATTAATCGATAACATAACTTGATCATTCGTCTGGCTGCAGGTGATTTTCACTCGAAAATAACAGCTTACAGACTGTGTGGCGACATAAAGTTTGGAATAAATGTGAGCAAAGTGGAGGGCAAAATGTGCCTCGTTAAGGCACAACATGACAGTGGTTGATGAGGAGCAGAAGCCAAATAGACCAAATACGTCTACATTAAATTAGTTAAATCAGTAAAGCCAATCCCATTTAGATGCGTTTGACAGGCAAACAGCTTTGCATTAAGAAAATATAAAGTTCCATCATATGAGAATATCTCAAAACCTCTGCATCGCAGCTCTCTGCAAATTCACTAACTGTTGCCTTTTGAAAGAGGCATCTGCTTAATGGGGATCTGTGGCAAGCCTAATGGGGCGGCACAAACAGACTTCAATCCCATTTAAGCTATCTGCATCGTTCAGTATTGAAAGGAGCGCTGAATGTCTGCAGGAACACGCTGTAACTCAACAGTTTTCTTTTTTTCTCCCAGCAGCTTATAAAACAGCTGAAAGCAATTCCTCTCTCTGCATGAGGAGAGGAGAGTCCCTGCACTGAGCCCCTGATGTGCAAGAAGCACTGGTGTGTATTGGCTGCAGCATGTACGCAAATACACAGGCACACTCGATATACTGTATACACACACACACATACACACACACACGCAGCGCTTCGAAATGATCTCTCGGGCTGCAGTGGGAACTTGGCTCTGCTGGGAAGGAGATTCCTGCTGCATTACGTCAGGCTTTAGCTCCCCGCAGACGCTACCTGAGTCCCTCGTCAGTGCAGCTGCAGAGCACACCCGAGCAGAACGCACAGACGGACACAAAGACCCACGTGTGTGTCTGTGTCTATGTGTGTGTGTGTGCACCCACATCTGCACACATGCTGCTTCAAACAAAGACCCACACACTGGGAGAAGGGGTGAAAATATATAAAGAAACACAGATTTAAAACACTGGCTTGCAGAGTCACAAGCAACAGAAATACGAGCACCCAGTCTCAAGCAAAGATGTATCCAGTATACAAGACATGACACAGTGTTTTCACATCATTATGCACACAAGGATACACAAGTGCCACGTGTTCTGAAAAAGATGTTGCACAACACACTTTCGCAATCAAAACCTGACATTCACAATAACTCAATGCAAAATCTCAATGGAAACAGAGCATCGGCTCTCTTGCAAGTTGGACCCAGCAGCCTCATGATGGTGATATATTTTCTATTAGTTCTGCAGCCAAAGCGGTGAGGCAAGGTGAGCAGACCTGATTGATTTACCCAACACCACATTCATTCATCTCCGCTATGGAGCCAATCAGTTCTAATGGGCATTAGCACACAGTGTATGAGGGCTTCTGCTGATTGCAAATTAATTTCTGACCTAATTCCTCCAGTTGGAACGGCGGCCTGGCTCTTCACTGCTCTCTACAGGTCCAGATGGCCTGATGGCATGGAGTAAATATGCTTTGTTGAAATACTGCTGAGGGTTGGAAAACGCTTCCAGAATTTCACAAATGTAAGAAGTCGACATGTGACCTTGGATGGCAGATATGGTTAATGTTGTGCATACACACACTGTGATGATGTCAAGTATGAAATCAAAGAGACATTTGACGGCACAGTCTGCTCAAACTGCAAACTTGGGTAGCGCAGTAGTAGTATCTAACTTGGTCAAAGGTCAGATTTCTAAACCCAGCCATAACACAGTGCAGCAGGTAGAGAGAGGCCGAGCTGTCAGGACTGCTTAGCTGGACCAGTGTGTGAATACAGGCCTCCAGTGGACAGCTGCGGCCTGTCAGTGTGCTGGCCCCGACACTGGAGAGCACAGAGGGGCCAGTTTCTACTTCATTAGCACTTGTGCCCACATCCATCTGTCAGGTGACATATATATCAGATTTAGCAGAAGTGAAGGGGGGGGGGGGGTGGCGAAGAAGTCTAAAAACCCACATGGAGCAGTTGTAGTCGCCATTTTAAATATACGACAAACTGTTAAAATCACGAGCACGCTTTCAAGATTTGACGGCAAGCTGCTTAAATCTCCTGACCGACGCCATTCTTCACACTCAGCTGAGGCTAATGCTATTCGACCTGTCAATCAAGCCATTAAGTTTAATTTGGCCCATTTATCTACGCCTGGGCTCCCGACTGAGGCACTCTGTCTTAGAATGCAGAATGAGGCGAGGGAGCCTGCGGGGCTACAGGGAACCATAATGTTCTTCGGAGGCTAAACTAATGGCCTTTGCATTGCTGACTGATGGCTGCTCGTCAGCGATCGGGCCCTAGCGCTGGTGGAGACGAGACCGGCAGCACTCCCTCCTGCGATAATGCTATCAGTTTAATCTAAATCCTCTCTCAAGAGTGCGACACCCATGCACTACACGTAAGCTGTGGCTGCGAGCCACACGCCTGCTTAAACAGTGGAAGTGCTGGAATTAGCAGGCTGTTAGAGGAGCCGAATGGCACAATTAGATAGTCTCTCGCAGTGCAGAGGCTTCACGAGCTATCACTCCTATGCAAGAGGCTGAACAGAGAAATGAAGCGTGGAGGCTCCAGCCAACAAGCAGCACGTCTCAATCTAAGTAAATGAGCCATTGGTTTGAAATGGATGGGAACTGATTGCAAAAAGAAAACCTGAACTGAAGAAATAAGGGATATTGAAAACACAAGGAAGTATAAATGCTGAGCTTGAGCTGTCGCGTTCTAACTCAGCAGATGTTCTTGTTTAAATTGGTCAACAGGCAGCAGAGAGATGTAGTGATTAGGAAAGGTCCAAGTTCAATCTCTCATAATGGCAAGTGTCTTTCCTGTTGAAGAGCCCTGAGGCACTCTGGCGGGGAGTGCAGCTCTGTAGCTCTCTAGCTGACCTTCCACTAGACGGGGGCAGTGAAAAGACTCATGTGTCCTTTGGGGATTAATATATTGTCAGAGAACAATGTCAGTGCCTTGCTGGCGTAAGTCCCAGCCAACAGATTCCCATCTGAAACTCTGGATATGCAGTATTTCAAGCCAAAACGCTGTTTGTGCAAGTTTTGGAAGAGTACTACCGAGGATGTGAAAATGGCCAACAAGAGTATTTTAATTTGTCAAATAAAAGTAACTGACAATTCATGATTGCCTTCTCAATTTCTGCAACTTCATGCCACCTACTGGTAGCCTTTAGTCACTACCTTGTTGGTTACTTTTGATTGCTTGAAAAACGCATTTATAAACATGTGGTACTTGATTTACTTACATTTATTTAAAAGAAGGGACAGTGCAAATTAGTAAAAACACACAGTTAAAAAAATTACTTCTTCCAATTTTCAGTATTTTATTTTATTTCCCAGAGATCTCCTTAGAATTTTTTTTTTTTTACAAATTCATGTACATTCATTATGTCTATTTGAAACATTTCAGGCTCTTGAGATCGACGTCCAACCACTTTGGTTTTAGATTACAGTATTACATTACATTAATAAATTACTTATTAATGGAATGCATACTTACTCATAAATTACTTTTGTTGGGAAGCTTTTACTGCCCTCACAGCAACACAACGAGTTGTCATCAGCTCGAGAAACATTATATTCTCTTCACCTGTCTCCCGTCTCTCATGTGTGGAGGCCTTATTTCTTTTCCCACCCGTACTTAGTGAGGACCCGCCACAACTCAGCCTCTGATTGGCGCTGACCCTGAAATTTAACCCTAAACATCTCAGTCCTCGTGCCTATACCATCCAACCACACCAAAGGCGGCAGAAAAAAATGAAGGTGCGTGCAGGGGTTAAGTGCCACCCTGGGTGAAACACACAGCTGAAGCGAAGTGAGTGCACATAAATTAGGCAAATAACATAAATAAAATATTTTGTTTCAGACAGGGGTGATAGGTTTGGGGCCATCCCGCTCAAGGCAATGGTAGAGGAAACACTGAGATGGCAGCAGCAAAAAGAGAATTCAGTGCTGACATGTGTATCTATTATTCATCCATTGTTTTACATTGTCACTGAAAGACCTATTAGTGTTTAATTGCCTGATGTGATTTGGAATTATATTCTACTCTCTTGAACCTCTGACAGACCAGCCTGACTGACTAAAGGTATTTTTCTCAACAGAATAGCTCAATCTTCCCTTATAGACACCTAGTGACACGATTAATATTGACTTGTCTGTTGATGTAGGCTACAAGTGTTGATGGAGCTAAGTCATGTGTGCAGCACAAGTTCGCTGATTTTATGAGGCTATCCCAGCTTCTTTCTCATATTTTTAGTAGTGGGCAGTGATGGTGCATTTTTCCTGTGGCTACATTTTTTCCACAGGGTTAGCTGAGGTCAACTGTGGTTACAGCTCTAATTGAAGTTTTTTTTATTATAGAATAATGCAAATTATTCACATTTTGATGCGGAGAACTGTGGACAGGTGGGGGCAGTATTAAATACCTGGTAGCTTATGGCATTCTCTGTAATAATCTTAAAAAAAAAAAACTTTCTTTACAGACTTGAAGCTTTGCTATTGTCAGTCATTGCTTTCTTCTATATATGAAAAGGAACTGTGAGTCTCGTTTTCCTCCAATGTCTTTCAGCTGCTTGACAGATTTTCTTTATCTCATTAACACTGTTATTGTTCATGCGTTCTGTCGATGCATGTCAACCTCTTTGTAGTCTTTAGTGGAGCAACAGTATTTAAAATGATGACAAGGTATTGTGGAAAATTTCAACCATGTCATTCAAAGAGCAGTCACAGCTGTGTGACTCAGAAGACCTCATAATATTACAGAAAATTTGCTTCAGCCTGGGAATCTTTTTTGAACCAAAAATTCCCTTTTAGTCACAAAGTGATGATGAGAAATAGGTAATTCTAATACTGAACCCTGTTGTGATTACCAAGTCCAGAAAGGTACCATGCTGATGAGTGGCTTCATTTACATGCTAGTTAAGTTCAAAGTGGTTCAAAGCTGTCCAGAACATTCTGAGTGCTTTGGGTGATGTGGACCAGAGGGTTGGTTAAGGGGGAAAGATACAGGCTGCCTTTGCGCTTATCTATGCATTCTTGTTTTAGTATGGCATCCCAAGAGCATGACATAAGGTTGGCAACGAGTAGTCTGCAACCAGTGATGCTTGGATGTACCTCATCAGGCTCAAAGCAGTCTTTACAGTTCCAAAAGATATTGAAAATGAAAATAAATGTTATCCCATGGGCGAGGCACGCGGATGTCAGCCATGTAGTTAGGGCAAGGAGCCATCACAAAGATTTGATTCCTTTCCCCAAGGTTTGAATGAGGCCTGAAATTAATAATGATGCGATTGACATCCGCTCTGTTTCTCCAGTAGCAGGCCAAAGCTTTTTTTCAGCTCCTCTGAGCCAGTGTTCCTTCACACAATGTCAAAAGAGGATGAAACCAGGATGTATGATAATCTTCCTGTTACTTGGATGTGTAGAGAGGATAACTGGCAACATCCCTGTAAGCCCCATGACAGATCTGTCAGCCAGAGTTTGATTTTCAGTCTCTGTCATACTTACATGCCTCGTTATAGAGTCCCCAGTAAGAATGGTGTCTGGCTCATCAGACGTGGAGTTACCAATATTTCCTCTGGCCCTCTGCTAATCAGATGTGGAGTGAGCATCATTTCTTCTGGCTCTTAGCCTAGCAGTGGTTTTGGGGCCATTTCTCAGGTTTTGGTCAGCCCTAATACTTGTGGTGTGGTTAGCTTTCCTGGGTTCAACACAGTTAGTATTATTGGAGTCAGTGGGCCTGTTTAGGAATGATAGTTTGGGTGGCAGATGAAGCCAGCCCAAATCCTGGCTAGAGTTGATGCTTTCACTCCAGTGCTGGTGCTGTGCCAGAAAGAGGTGTCATTAGGGAAGGCTGATTTGGGAGCCTCAACAGCTAAACCAGCGACGTGAGGACGCATCCAGGGCAGCGTGTCATCCAAATCTGTGACAGGATGCTCTACATTTGACGCAATTCTTTGTATAAAAGTTTGTATACGTATATGATTATATATGATTATATATTATATACTACACTCTATATTACACTCCCAGGTTTCCAGTCACAGACACACCAAAAAGGTGTGTGCTGTTTGGATGTCATGTCTGCACAGTACTGAAGAAGTAATGAAAAGCGATTAAAAAAATCTGGCGGTAGCCTTTCATAAATTAAAGTCCCCTGAGTAAAGTATCCGGGATCCACGTTTAGTAGCGTTTGACAAAAAAAACAAGGATATCAGCAAAAGAATGTAAGCAAAGCAGAGAACAAGCCGAAAACCATCTGCACTGTAAGAGTGCAGGAAGGAATACTCTGTCTCAGAAAATCAGTACTGCACGCAGATCAGTCTCTATTTGATATTTGAATCCCTTCATACCCTGTAAGTGTTCACCTTATGCAGGTATGTGAGGGTCACTCGTAGGTCTATTGGTTTGCAGAAGAACGTACTGACTGTTTTAGACACATTCAGTGGGAGGCAGAACTCTTTCAGCCATCTCAGGTCACCTGAGCCACTGAACTGGTGAGTTTAGCTGCAACATCTGCTTTGATTCGGCCTTGCACAAATAAAACCCAATCCCACTACAAGGGGAAAAACCTTTTGGATGTCAAATATTTTTTTGTAAAAATTGAGCAAAATGATGCAAACTGAGGTTGGCACACCAAGGGCTTTGATTGAAAAACCGTTCACATGCACTCCACCCTTGTCTACAGTGCAAACACAGTGCATTCAGCCCTATGATTGAGGTATTCTAGATACTGCATCTTTATTATATTTTTTATTCTTTTTGGTGTGTTTTTGTCTATTCATTAAAAAAGTGTAAAAAAAAAATGGTTTGTTATCATGTTTTCCAAAGCAGCCAAATATTAGACTGATCCTAGCAACGCAATCCAGATTAGGATTATGAAGGAATGACTTGAACTCACCAGCCTCTCCCTCCTGCTCTGTAGAAAGACTCAGCTTTGCCCACCATGGGCTAAACTTCAGCAGCCCCTTTATCTCATCATCTTCAAACAAATCAGCCCTGCAGTGACACATAGATGTTAGCAGACAACAGACAGCACAGGAGGGAACAAGCAATGTTTAAGGGTGTCAGAGGTTTTGACTTTGATAAACTCACAGGTAATGGTCAGGGGAAAAAGCAGATGCCTCTGCGTCCAGCCGTGCCTGCCTTCTCTCTGCTGCTGTCATTCCTTCTGGGTTCTTGACATCAGTCACATCACTCAGTTCCTCCTGTCAAGACAGCCCCAACATATCAAACATCGCTATGTCATCTTATGTGATTCGAAAAGTTCTATTCCTACAACTTTGTCTGATCACATCCATAAAAGATGTGAGGTTTTCACAGATGAGGAAGCAATCAGTATGTGTAACCTCACCTGTAATCTTGCAAACACTCCAGACCTCTGATTGCCAAAGCCATATGTCTGCAGGGCTCTCAGCTCCTCCTCAGAGCTCTCCTTGTACACCTCCTGCTCGATCTGCCAGTCAAATTCTTCCTCATCTTCATCTTCTTCATCTCCAAAGTTTTCACTGCATCCTTTTGAAATGTTAAGAAGTTATGTTCAGCTCGAGTAATACTGCACATTTCCATGCTATTTTTCATGTATAGGTTTCACTTACCTGTGCTTAAGTCCTCTACCAATGGTTTTGCTGAACGACATCCTTTTGGGGCGAGGAGACTTGTCAGCATCTGAAGTCCTTCAAAGTGCTCTCCAGCTGTTTCCTTAGGAACCCAAAGAGTGAAGAGACCTACAGCAAAATAAGACATAAAGTAAGGGATGTTGTTTAACCGTTACAGAGCTCCTTTTTACTAGCTTCACTCCACACTGTCCAAATGCCTGTTATCTAATACACTGTATATTTCTAGTGCTGAGACAACCAATTAAATTACTGACAAGACATCATCTACAGTTATAATTTTAATAGCCCATTAATGCTCAATTTATCAAATGTCAGTAAAGATGGCTTGGTGAATACAGCATCTCAAATGAGAGAATTTGCTTACTTTTCTTCATTATGAAATATTACGAACTGAAAACTATTGTCAAAATAAGCCACTTTATCATTTTATCCTCTCGTAATTTCAGATAAGAATTTCCATTTAGTTCTGACATTTAATACAAGGCTATTAATTTTAAAAGAATAATCACAAGATAAATGGATCATGAAAATAGTCATTACTTTCAACCCAAAAATATGTGTCAGATTCTTTTTTTTTTTTGCATTTTAAGAAATTATATGACATTATACTACTGGAGTTTCAGAGCACACACACATAAACACATGTGAGTGTGGGCGTGCATTTATATACATTCACACACACACAGTCTCATGTATACCCATGTACAGAGGAAGATATCAATAAAACTTATTCTCATATTGTTGTCTTAGCTAACACATTCAGCAGGAGGAGAAATATTGTGTGTTGTATACAGTACCTCATCCATATTTCCATCTTTCTTTAAAGATATGAACTTGATTTCTAATTTCTATTCCATATTTTTAATTTACAATATCTTTCCATCTGGAGACTTTTTCATAGAAACATTAATTACGTATCAATTAAATATATACTAAGCTGAGAAGTTCTTTTAATCACTGACTACTAATTTTAACGCTTCAGAAAAAAGAAACTGTGATTGATCACTTCACATACACTGTACATAGATTTTAATGCGAAAGCAATAATCTCTTTAGAACAAACGATAGCCAATCAATCTGGCCACCTGCATTTGCAATACTTGAGGTCTTTACATATGCTATTAAAAGCAAACAGGTAATACATGATTGATGAATTAGACCAAATTGACCACACAACAGATATAATCCTACGGTCGCCTGAAGACCTCATAAAATTTCAATGCACTCAAGTGTTAAAGCTTAGATGTGCTTTATGGGGGAAGCTGACTAATTGCTTGAGTTGCAGGCCTTGCAGAATGGAGAGCCAGGAAGAGGGATCTTAATGATTGCTCATTATAAGTCTAAACAAGGACACTCATTAGCGGAGCTTTATTAGCAGATGTTACAGGCTTATTTGGACACAGCGTGTTAACTGGGGCCACGCTGACAGACGGGCAATGAGGTGTCAGAGTCCATAAGGCAGACGCCTCCATAAAAGCAACTTCATTAGAACTGATTATGTGCAACAGAAAGTCAAAGAAAGATCACATTGACACAGAGTAGTGTATAGACACAAGTGAATGTCACCCAAATAGTCATTAGAATGTTTCATTTGCTGGTTATATATTTAAAGAAAACCCTACACGAACTGCCTGTCACTGTGGAAAGAGATATTAGAGGCAGCCTGCAGGCTGTAATCATTATGACATTACAGATGGTTCCAGTGGCCCTTTAAACATTATGAAATCAAGAGGATCATTTACCCTGGCTGATTGACTGAGGAACAAATTAAAGACACACTGGGGATCAATCACGGACTGCTACTGGAACCATGTCAGTCAGTGCCTTGTAAGAGTAAGGCCAAGTGCATGAATTTTGTTATAAGGACCAAAATGTCTTATGTTTCCAAAAGCAATGATTATATTTAAATTTTCAAATATATGTGTAGTTGACACAAAACACTGTCAACCCTTATTTTCACCAACTCCAACTTAGAAGAACATACAGATCACACACCTGCACACCACCTGACATATGCCAGTGGCAGATCACACTGAGAAACTTTTTCTAAGGTAACTAAATAAAGACAAGACATGCCAAGGTGTCCTGGTAACATAGTCGTTAAGACGCATACCATATAACAGCAATGATTCAATTCCAGCCAGGGACTGTTCTTGCATGTCATACACCTCTCCTTCCTCCTTTACTTCCCATCTGTATCTTCACTGTAAAAATGCCAAAAAGGTTATACTGCTTTTTACAAACCCTGTTCAGCATACAGATGAAGGGTATGTCTGGTATCATTCTATGATTTAGTGCTTGTGTGTGTGTGCATTCGTGTGTGTGTGCGTGCGCGTGTGTGTGAAATATAGCTCAATATGTTGAGATAGCTTTTGTGCAACTTCAGAAAGATGCTGGAAAACAGTTTTCCCTTGCTGAGAGAAAGGCCAGCACATTCTGACAAACACCGGAGGAAAAAAACAACAGTTGTTAGAACTTACAAACAGATCCCGTAAAAAATTGTTTTACTTGTTTCTGTGTCAGGGTGTTGACAAAAACACAGAAGAAGAAAAAAAATAATGGAAGCTATCAGATCCTCCAATAGAACGTCTAATTGTTTTTTCTCTTGCCTCCCAGGGCTTCTCAGGCTCAGTGCTCATAGAGTGCTGATATTTCATACTGCGGAGGGTGACAGACATTTATAGCAAACCGAGAAACAAATTGAATCACATTTGATCAAATAAAGAAAAGCCTGAGTGTAAGAAATGCTTATGGGCAACTGTTTGTTCCTCCAGGTGATTATGCATGCTAAATTTTTATTGCTACTTAGAAGCCACAATATTGCATAAATTGGGCTCAAATTAATGCAACAGCTGTCCATGCTTTTAATATCATCATAAAGCTGACAAGTCATAGTGTTTTACCGCCATGTATATGTTATCATCATGCAATAATGTGACCTACCTTTATCAATGTCAAATTTGGCCTTTTCTCTCCCATCCTCCACTATTCTTCCAGGAAGAGATAATCTGAAAATAACACACATAGATCCAAATATTTATAATCACTAATAGCAAAGACAAACACCCTCAATTTTCATTTGATATAGAAAGCAATACAATGGTCAGAAAATAAATCCCTGCAAATTTAGGTCTAAGATTGACTGAAGTCCATCAACTAACTGCTTCCATTGGTCCCTCTTGCATCCAGACTAGGTTTCAGCAGATGTTGCATCGTGGTATGTGCATGGCTTAACTCACCTGAGAAAGTAGGGCTTGGCATAGAACTTGAAATCTGTTCCATCGATGTAAAGGTCAAACTCTGACGTTCTGGTGTAGGGCACACGGATGTTGAGGATCAGGTACTGAGGATCTTGGCTCAGGTCAAACGCAGGAGTTATCATCATAAAGGTTGATGTAATGAAAACCTGCAGCATCAATGACAGGGAGAATCTTAAGATCCAGTTTGCATAGAGTTTACATGATTGCATTCCACAGCTGTCTGCCAGGCTGGTACCACGAATGAGGGTCCAGCTGACTATAGCACGCCATCTTGTGGTTGACTTAATTAAATGTTTTAGTTGCTCATGTTTGAAGCAGCAGCCCACGTGTGCCACACTGATAGCTGTAAACACAGCTTGTGTACAACATACCGACTCGTTCCTGTATGTGTGTTACTGTAGTAAGTTACCAAATGTGTGTTTCCTTAGGCTTAATATTAGCTTGTAAGCCCTTCATTTTGTTCTCTCTTGTTCAGAAAGATCTTCATACCAAACTGCATTCGAAAATATGCACATTTAAAAAGATCCTATCTAATAAGAGACATGTAGGTTTCAAAACATCACTTATCCCATTTCAATTGATTATGATGGTCTATAATTATGTCCGGCATTACCATCATCTATCAAGATGCACATTAAAAAGATATTTGCTATGGTTAACTTACAAGCTAATCTTAACGTTAGTTCAGTCAAGGAAGTTGTGAGACTTAATATGCATAAAAAGTCTCCAAATTTGGGCTATCTTAACGAGTTTTTATTGCCATACATGCAATCCGAATTTAAGCTTAGACACTGAGAAATGAAAACACATTAAGTGGTGATCTACAAGGAGACAATATTTGTCGATGAGCTGTCTGTAACAACTTGACAGCTTTTTCAAATGACGTTTCGATTTGAGGCTAGCTCGCTACTAGCATGTGAGCTAAGCTAACATATGATTGGTCTCCTCGTGTTTCGGCTAACAGCAGCAGTGCTAACAGACAGATAACACCGCTGAACACTACTTTCATTCCCCTGCATGCTGGGGAAATGGACTGTTTAACTCAGTGTAGAGACAGTCACTGAGACACAGCACATTCAGGACAGAGTAAACAAGAATTCACACTTACCAGAAAAACAGTGAGTTATCCCAACAAGCTTCACTGGCAGCTCTGAGATGTAGCGTCCATGTTTTACCGTAATACACAGAGTAAACTGGCAATACAAAAGTTTTCACCAGACAGATGTGTTCATTTCATAGACAACACAGATGCATCAAAATATGTAAGAATGGCATTAAGGAGTCTTTTCATGTAGTGACATGCATTTGACCCCAAACTGAGGTTCGGGGCTCATAAAGGTTAAAGGTGGTGAAAAGTTCAAATTATGATTACCTATCACTAGTTAATGCATGATTTTAAAATGCATGTCAACTAAACAACAAACAAAAAATGAATCAAGGTTCATTACCAGCTGAGTTTAAATGTCACTGAATGTTACTTTAATCAATTAATGTAGGTGAACACAGTTACAAGTGCAAAGTTAAGATTCCTAATTGAAAATACAAGTGAAAAAAATGAAGACATACCGTTAACATTTCTTTTGAAAAGACCAGACAAGGACTATTACGATGCTTATATATTGTAGGCCCTTCAGAAAGAAATCATATGACAACCCCACAGAGAAGTTGTCCACACATTGTTGCATTGCTACTTTTACATTAAGCAACAGATCTGAATATGTCGTTCATCTGTAATTATCAAGATGGATGGTTTATTGAGTAGGCATAGCTGCTGGTTATTAAGGCCTACTCTTAGCTGATATTATGTATGGATTGTGTTCGAATCAATATTGTTTGGTGATAATTAGGATGAACAGATCACAAGTTGTATTAAGATTACAGTTGATTTAAAAGACCAACAAAATGATAATGTTTCTTTGTGACTGCAAACTGATTTTATTGTATTTGTATTTGTAATGGTGTTTACACCAATATATGAACATGACAACACAGTGTGAGTTATTTAAATGTGTTTTTGCTTTGCCAAAGATAATAAAAACCCCAATATATACAACCTTGATTCCAAATTTGGGACTCTGTGTAAAACATTAAAAAAAGAAAGAATGTGATCATTTGTTCATCATGAATATAAATTCAATTGAAAACAGCACAAAGACAATATATTTAATGTTTGGCCTCATCAGCTTAATTGATTTTTGTAAATATCTGCTTGATCCTGATTTTTTTTTTCAGCAACATGTTTCAAACAAGGAGCAACAAAAGACTGTGAAAGTTGTGGACTGATCCAAAAACACCTGTTTGGATCATTCCACAGGTAAACAGGTAACAGGTGGTAACAGGTGATAGTATCATGAATGTGTATGAAAGGTTCATCCTGGAAAGACTCAGTCGTTCACAAGTAAGGATGGAGAGAGACACATGATTGTTAAAAGGAAAGAACACCTTCATACAATGGTTGTACATTACCAATCTCTCTCTCTCTCTCTCTCTTACCACAGACACATTTTAACCCTTGCAACGTTATTACAGCATTATCACGCGTCAATGCTGCCATGATTACGGTAATGGCGGAGTGGCCACGCCTCCGCTGTGTGATCCTCCATGGACGATGAGGAGCTCCTCTCCGCTCTCCATCATCATCTGCAGAAAAGTGCGAGCGGGGAGCGGTAACAAAATGTCAACCGGGGCCGCTCTCCCTCACCCGCAGACATGAGCCGAGTCCCGCCCGCCTCTGCCAGCCGCAACAAGTCGCTCTCACCATGCGGATCCACGGCAAAGTAGTGGTGATCGCCGTGTGTTTCGGAGTTTTCCTACTTCTCTACTTTTTGGGGGGCAACGCCGCGGACGATCCGCTGCTCAAAGAAGTTGTGGAGGAGGAGGAGGAGGCGGACGGGAACTCTTCCCCGGCGCCCTCCGAGCTCGGACGCGATGTTGCGTCCAAGTTTGCGAAGAAGCGTGCGGCAGGAGTCGGAGTGCGCGCGGAGGAGCCTGTCCAGAGACGGAGAGAGGGGAAGGCGATCAACAGAGGAGCCAGTGTGAAGGCGAAGAGGTGAGTTGGACTCCTTCAAATCTGGTGCTCGACCTGCAGCCTTTCTCCTCCTCGCCTGTTTGCTTCTGAAGCATCACTAACTAGTTGGTGTGTGCTGTGATCAGGAAGTTAAAGACGTCCATCAGACAGCTCACATCGTGCTGAAGGACGCTGGTACCTCAATCCATCTGTCAAAAGAACACTTTCAACATGCCTGTCTGCTTGGCTGCTTTTTATGGCCATCATCATTTCATTATTATTGCACATTCATTAGAGTGGGAGTTGGGCTGTTGCAGATGCTGCTCAGATGTCCGTCAGACATCAGCAGGACACAGTGATCAATCATCACCTGACCTCTAAATCATCATTTGACCCTTGAGGTTTAAAGGCCTTTAATTCAAACCTCAGCTGTTTAACATGATTTAAGGTCACCTTGAGAGAGACACAAATTGCAATTAATGAATGTAAATGAGCGCTGATTGCTTCGTTACATGGTGGTGCTACAGCTCTGGTGAGGTATGGCTGGAAATGACAGAAAAGCGGAAACCCATCCTGTTGACCTCCCATCAAAGTCTGCCTGAACAGCCCATGTGGGAGTGCGAAGCTTGTCAGGTGTGATTTTTCCTAAGAGAAGCTGCACCCTGGCACACGATCTGATTAAGTCGCCATCTCTTCTCTCCGATTTAGACAAAAGGCAGAGTTTGTCAGCTGCTATTTCTGTTCAAGGATGGGAGCGTTTTTATTATGTCTCCCAGCTTTCTAATTTCAGCCTCCTGCACCCATTGCGTTTTCCTCCTGGGTTGAGTGCCAGCCGTGCCACAATGGCCACGATGTGGTCGTGGAGATACCCGCTCCAGCCGGCAGGCAATAATATGTATTCTGCTCCAAAGCCAGACCGGAGCTTTGGGACACTGTTGGGTAGATAAAAGCCATCAAGGCGTTACATTGAGAAAGGACCTTTGCGTCCTCCCAGAAACCACACTCCTCCATGTGTGCTCAGCACTGATAAGGGAGATGGGGTGGAAGAGGTCACCGGTGGCCGTTAAAAAAAACAACAACAAACACTAACAGGTTTGGAAAAGGCTCAAGACTGACTGCTGCGACTGAGGGGAAACACACTGAGCATCTGGCCAAAGCCTCCATTAAACTTCTCTGTAATTTCATGAGCTAAACGGGTGGATGTTTGGGTGAGAGTGGAAAAGCCGGAGGAATCTGAATAAAAGGTTTCATGCAACACACATACAAGCCTGTTAATGTGGTTCAATATAGAAGTAATAAGGTTATATGAATACACACTGAATAATTGATTTTAGGGCAGAGAATCTTTGCAAATTTCTTTTTACAGTAGCATCAAAGAGACAAGAGACACAAGCTGCCTTTGCACGTCTGTTTTTTTTTTTAATATCTGCTCTTCAACACTCTATTCATGTGTAAATCAGAGCGGTGGACAGATTTCCTGTGCAGCATGCCTAATAGACAAACATCCCTGTTTTTCCTAATCATATCATTTCCTCTTGACACATCACACTGCTTCCTGTGGCCAAAAATAGAGAGAAGAGCTCCAGCTGCCACCCCCCCCAATGACATAAATGTATCGTAAAATGCAGAAAGCAATTTGTGTCTGCAGATGATTAATCAACAGCAATTTTGATAATTCATCATCATTTATCGAGTGAAAACAACAAGCATTTGCTGGGTTTTGGTGCTTTTGTGTAAAATTAATTAAACTGACTGTCGGCCCTAGAAAACTCACTTTTGAACATTTTATACTCTGAATGATTAATCGATTTATCAAAAAAAATGTCGACACATATTGCAATTGAAAATAATTGTTGCTTTCAGCCCTACACGTTAAAACCTGCGGCTTATAATCCTCACAGCACATTTCTCCTGTCTGATCTCTTTGTTGCCTTCAGTCTACATTTCAGACGCAGAATAATACAGATGTAACCTGCTTTGTTACATTGAATTAAATCCTGCATCTACCGGATTAGATGCGTGTCGATACTCTGTGTTGAAACAAATCCCCTTCCCTGTCACTTCAGATATAGTTAAGCGGCGTTCCTCGCAGTAAATAAGTCCCTCTCTTCTGGTGGAATAATGCATAGCTATAAAAATGTCATCTTGCATGACTGAACGCTCTCTGCTGGGAGTGTTTTTGAAATCTCCCTCCTTGCCCGTGTAGCCAGACGTGGTTGGAGAGGGTGCTTGTGTGAGCCTCGTCGGGGTGGTTAAATCTCTCTCTCAGGCTGGCCAACTCACTTTTAGAAACTAGAAAGTGCTTTAAATTATGTGCTGGTGCTTCGAAGTGCTACTCGTTGAAAAAGTTAGTCTGGAAACCTGAGGGATACAACTAGTGGCGAATCCAACTGACCAACTGCCTCAGCACCCGGTGGAGCTCGCTTTTATTAAGTGTATAAGGCAAATGTGACAGCAAGTATTTGGTTCACATGGTAAAGCGAAGAAAGTCGGGCACCAAACATCCTTCAATGCTTTGGAGTCTGAGATATTTATTCTCATCCTGAAGCCTTTGGTGCATTATTGAATGACTGATTGACTTTTCAGTACATATGACGTTAGAATATAAGTAACTCTTTCAAGACGTGCGTTTAAAATGTCATCAGGTTTACATCTGACATCTTGGGTGAATCAAGAGTTGGACTGACGCGTATTCGGTTCAACACATAATCTGGTTCTCATGAAAGTTTGAATCAGCTGGCTCTGCTTACGTCGGCAGCTTTTGTCGACCAATCAATTCAGCTTCTGGCTTTTCTCTGCTTTGCCACGTCTTGACAACTTGTTGAGTGAAACAGCCAGTTGGTTATGAATCCAGTCAATCTGTGTGAAGGAGGTATTTGTCGGTCTCATTGTCATGTGGTCCAATATTTTGTGCCTGTTTTTTTTTTGAAGAGCTGGATTCTGTTCCCGCCCCCCTATAGAGGAGATGGGAGCGTGTTCATTTTCATACCTTTGATACCCACCGATTGAAACCAAAGCGAACATATTGGATACGAGTCCACCAAATGACCCAGTTATAGGCTGATTAATTAAATGCCTTCAAGGTGTTCTTTGGTGTAGATTTTACTCTGGCTCTTCACTCCGTACATGCACATTTTTCTTTGACATTCTCTTTGAAGGTGCTGCTTTTTTTTCTCTCCTTACATGATTTAAAAGGGCTGGCTGTGATGCTTTGTAGGCAGAGGGCTCCTCTTATGCTCACTCTGCAGCTCGTAATGAATTCAGTCCTTTTGTACCTCTTCTGTGCTTTTTTGACTGCTTCCAGATGTGGGGAACAGTGCCATGACACAAAACATCTCATGTGCAGCCCATGCTTTATGCAACAAAAAGAAATGTCTTTTTCTTCTTCTTTTTTTTTTGTTTTGTCATCCAATTTTATGCAGAAATCATTTCAAGGGCATTTATTTTGCATGACTAAGTGCAACGTAATTACAGCCGTGTAGGAGATACGGATTGCATTTTCTGGGGGAAAATAGGAATGTGTGTTCAACAACCTTGACAGAGCGTCGGCCTTTGAAGCGTGGCAGACAGATTTCTCAGCACCTTCTCATTCATCCTAATCTGCGGTTTATCATTGTCCCTCAGCCATGCAGAAAACGAAGTGTCACGCTTGGAGACTGCCCTGCAACCCACCTGTCAAATTTCACTCTTCTCTCTTCCCATCCGTTTTATGGTAGACTCTTTACTTCCTCCAGGCTCAGAGGAAATCCATGCCTGTTGGAATATGCAGTCTTTAGTCGTAAAACCATTTGCCTTCCACTGTTCTCCTAAATAACATTGGAGAAAAGGTTCCATGTTCTTTTTTTGAGTGCCAGTTTTCTCTCCCTGCGGCTATAACAACGATAATGTTGAATGTGTTGTTATTACAACAAGAGTTGGATAATGTCCACAGTGAAAGATTGCAATTAATGATCGGCAGATGGGGGGTCGTTTTATGAGCTACCACTGTGAAGGTGCTATAATTTTTTATATACTTTCTTTGATACTTTGGCAAGTTTGTTGTATATTAAATACTATTGCAGTTTTTTGCACATTTGAACCCATTTGTAAGAGCCATATAGTCACTATTGTTTTAGAGTTGTTTACCTCCGAGTCAGCAGAGGTCAGTGTAGTGCCATGTGGCGCAGGCTGACGGTGGCTATAGGTGTTTTAAATTGGGATTTAATTATGTACAATTGGCTGAAAGGGAAAGAGCCAAACAGTTTCCTACTGTGCTCGGTTGAGTTAAAATATAGCAATTTGTGTTATCGGTTTATTTTCTTTACGTTAGTACACGTACTAACAATTCCGAGCCCACTATCAGCCAGTAGCGGCTAGTATAGGACGAGTCACTACACCATTCATTGCCAATCCTCACCTACTCACCTGGTCCTTTTTTAGCTTTTCCATCCTCATTTGATTATAGAAAATATTTTAATTACTAATCATAGTCAGGTGGTCAGCCCAGCAGATGTGGGCAGATGTCGATCAGCGACTGTGGCAAATCACCTTCCATCACTTGCATAGTAGTCAAACTCCTACCTTTTTAGAATTTAGGTTCCTAGAAGAGAACAGGAGAGTTCGGTCTGTAGGTAAGTTTTCAATTCTCAGTAAGTAAAGTAAAGACTCATCCTCTGACTTGTGAAGTCAGGCACAAACCAGTCAGCTTCTTTATTATATTTCTTTTTGATTCTAATAAAATACTTTTGATTAAGAAGTTGCGATTGCCCACGTGTGTACATTTTATGACTAGCCTCTGCTTCAAAACAATGCAAGTATGATGATAGAGAAATATGCCTGTCTTTATCAGTTCTGCCCTCACATACTCTATATGAAAGCGTGTGTTAACTCACCTGAGAGGTCGTGCTCTGCCGAGTCGTCTTAAGTGTTTGACGAATATTAACCAATTAATTGGTGACAAAACACATTAATGATTGCATTGATTGCGTAGACAGTTTAAGGTGGGCTTTTAAATCATTATTGAGTCAATGACAGCCAGCCACTGTCAGCCCAACACCAACCGTCCCCACGCAGTGTGTGTGTATGTGGAGGACAACTGGATGATGTCGGCCTAAGCTTCAGGCTCCCCCATTGTACAAATGTTTCCTTATCATAGTGGGAGATACTCAGTGCTGTGTGTGTTTTAACTCCACAGCTCAGCACCAGCTCTGCAGAGAGAGCAAATTTTTACATCAGATAAAGGACCTCCTTGCCTTTGAGCATGGAAGAACAAAGTGGGAACAGAGTTACACAAGAAAAGTACGTGTGTGTGTGTGTGTGTAGGCAGTGTTGAACAATATACAAATGCATAGATGTCAGGTCTTTGAGGAACATCCTTGACTTCGCACATTGTCTGTCTGACAGGAGGATGAATGTGGTGATCTGCTGTTTTCATGAATGCTTCATTTTTCTCCTCTGTCTTGATTCTCAATGTCCAAAATGAATTTCTGTGCTGCTGACGTGCCCATGAAGTGACATGCCATTACTGTTCAGCAGTGACATGTTGACAGGTGAGGAGCAGCTACCTGTGCTGCTGTGCTCTGAGACTGGATGTGTTTGGTCACAGCTGGAAGTGTTTTTAACTGATATATTTACCCAATATGCAGGCATTGTATTACCTAATCAGTCTCTTGATAGGACAGATACACATATATTTGGTTTATTAAACATTTATTCTACAATGTATTAGCGTTCTGTGGAGTATCAATGAAAAGTTAAGTTCACAGTAAAGGAAATCCGAATTAATTCTAATGCAAACTTTGAAGTGAGAATTTGTAACCTTCTAAAGAAGATACAAAACATTCTTCCTTTACAAATGAAAAGTTGAATTCATAAGCAACAAAACACACCCTTGCACATTTCAGTACACTTAGGTGTTTTGCTGCTACAACCTGTCTTAGACTGGTATGACCAGTAGCTTATAATGACTGATGGCAAACTTCATTCAGACTGTTTGCTGAATAATAATTGTTTTCTACTTGTGCTACATTATGTTTGAGGATTCATCATTATCCTGTAAGTGCCACTTAAATTCATTAAAAAAAAAAGACCAGTCTCATTTGACTTTACAGCTTGTAATTAAGGCTAAGTGATTAATTGTTTTCAAATTAAGATCAAATCAAAATTTCAAAGAGTACAATTTTTGAATCCCAAGAGCCTCAATTTGAACTAGTATGTTACTCACATCATTAGCAATCTCTAACAAGCTAAAAGAGATTTATTTTGCAGCTACAGCAACATGTTTCAAACAAGTTGGGCATGGAGCAACAAAAGACTGTGAAAGACTGACTGACTGATCCAACAACACCTGTTTGGATCATTCCACAGGTAATCAGGTTCATTGGTAACAGGTGATAGTATCATGATTGGGTATGAAAGGTTCATCCTGGAAAGGCACAGTCGTTCTCAAGCGAGGATGGAGAGAGGTTCAACACTTTGTCAAACACATGATCGTATGAAGGAGATTACTACATGGGGCTCTGGAACACATCGTAAAACTGTCAGTAAACACAGTCCATGCACATTACTGCTTTCTGGTTTTATTTACGTTTTAGACAGCGTTTCAACTTTCTTGGAATCAGGGTTATATTTCCACTACTGAGTCTATAATTACGAATGCATGTTGAGCAACTGAGCTTTGTTCAAATACCCAGCTAAAATTGTTGGTTGTCATGTTGAAATATGCCAGGCCGAATTACAGGGAAATGTGTATAAGCAATGCACAACACATCATTTTTTTATTTGATAAAAAAAAGTGGTGTTTCGGATTGGAATCTTCGGTACAAGCATGTCATTGCCTCAATGAAGCAGATAAATGAAAAGTGAAAAAAAAAAACAACTTTGTGTAACATTTTGATGCAAATGGAATTTTAAGGAGCATTTTAGGGAGCAAGAGGTTAATAAGTGTAAGGTGTTCAAGTGCTGTTTGATGGGCCCTTTAGAGTGTGGAGAAGTGCTGAGTTGTTTAATAATTTGGGGGAATATTGTATTAAAACCTCCATGGGAATGTATGTGTAGGCATTATTATTATTATTGTCAGAATTTGGTGGCCTATTAGCTCAGAAACATGGATATCATCTCTCAACCACATTGGTCAAAGCTAGTGTGGATGACACAAATGACACTTTCTTTTTCAGTGCTTTGATTCAGTATGTGTGTTTTGACTCAAGTATGGTTCAGTACATCTATTGTCGAGTACACATTGTTCTTCACAAGCGCTGCAGCACACAGGCCAATTTGCAGGCGACGAGTGAGGGAAACAAGGCTGTCAGTAGATCCAGACCCCCTCCACTTTCCTTACACATGGCCTTGGCCCACTTAGATCTGAAAGCATTGGTCTGTGAAAAAGAACTGCTCATCATGCACAGTATTGCGTTGAAAAGATGCTGTACCAATGTACTGGTATTCATTTAAAATCAGGTATTATATATTTCAGTTGTGGCTGGTGACTCAAAAGGAGACAAACCAACCCACAGCATCATGTTATTCTTCAATACTTGGCTTCTTATCTCTACTTTCTTATCTACAATGACAATTTCAGCAGTAAAACAATGGCGCTCTTAAAATGCATGTAATTTAATTCAATCCTGTTGTTTCCAGATTGACCATACAGGAAATATACAGACAGCCAAAAGCCACTAACTGTTCAAACTGTCATTAGTTTACTTTCAATGTTCACTGGCATTGTTGACTTCCTGGATGGACAGCTGCAGTTTCATGACCAGTGTGACTGCGTGTGTGTCCGCCTTCCCCGGCGCATCCTTCTGCACCACCTTGAAGGTTCAGTCTTTCACATCAAAATCAGGAATTTGGAGCAATTCGTAATCCAGACCCAGAGTTATTTTTCTATGTCCACATTATGGCCTTAAAGGAGAAAAAGGTGAAGTGAGCATGCACCTTGCCATGGAGTCTGGCCACCACACACTACCATAGTCCAGCTGTGTCCAGCTGTGGGACCGGCCTGAACAGCTGAGACAGTGAGACCCGAGGCTGCACCAGCAAAGCGGAGTTCTTCATCCTCTCCCCGGTGGTGTCCTGCTGCTGCTGTGTCCTCCAGTCCAAATCTGTTCTTGCTGTTATCTTAACAGTGTTTAAATAGAATGTGTTTTTTGTTTTTTTTAGTGTTCTGCTTAAACGTAGTTTTGCACGTTATAATTTCTATTCTGATATTTTACTGTATGAATCTATGATATCAATTAACTGCCACACATGCGTCACATTCATGCACAGCTGTAACTGGATCAATGTATTGTCAATATTGTGTTGTGGTTCTTGATTGGTTTGGCGAGATGTTGTGGTGAATGAAGTCCATTAAATTGATGTAAGAGATCCCTTCCTAAGGGGGACAGCAGGAGTCTGTCCTCCTCTGCCCCACACCACCACCACCACTTTACACAGACTGCCCTTCTCCCTCTTGCCTCCCCTGCAGATGTTTCTGTTGAAGCATTTTAATCAAAATTTGCATCATGGATTTTTTTTCCTTTTTCTGTTTTCTTCTACAATCAGCAGTTTAGTGCTCTTTTCATCCCTTGTCTTTTCTGTGTGTTTTGTAGTAAACCGCGGAGTCATGTGGCCCGACCTGTGACCAGGCGCGGGCGGGCAGAGGAGGTCATGCACCTGGCTGTGGTGGCCTGTGGGAATCGTCTGGACGAGACCCTCACCATGGTCAAATCAGCCCTCCTGTTCAGCCTGAGGAGGATCACGTTTCACATTTTTGCTGAGGACCCTTTGGCTCCACAGTTTGAAGAAAGGGTAAGAATCCTCCACTGGCCTGATGCCCAAATGTATACAGTGCAGATTTTTACAAAAACGATGTGGTGTCCCAGAAGCCTTACATGTAAGCGTCACTCTTTTTGGTTTATTTTCTGTATCTACGTCTTCAGTGAATCCTCTGACTTCTGATTTAATCCAGCGCATGTTAAACACTCCTTCTCTCTTTGTGATAGATGATATCAAGATGAGAGCAGTTTTAACTCTGCCTCTCTGCCTCTCTCGAGTACAGACATATAACCCTTTTATCTCAAGGCTGGGGTGTAATATATCACTAAGACACCCTGCTTTTTCTCCACCACTGTGCATCGCTTCAAAGTCACCTTTACAGAGGTGCCTGGCATGATTTTGATTACTTCCACTGATATTGTAACTAAGAGTCTATTAACATAACTTCAACTAATGGGCCTTAAGCAGCACCTAAAGCACCTTGAAGAGCTTTAAATCCAAACCATGAACCGGTGAGCTTGCCTTTGTCTGTGTGGAAAATCATTGCCATGTGTTGAAAATCCCTGTGTGGAAGACAGGGAGTCCTGTTAGTCAAGGCCTATATAATGTGGCACATATGCTGGTTATGTACAGCAAGGAGCTGAAGCCCAGCCACAGTGTAAAGAGACATGGTTAATGCGTGTTGAGGGAGTTCGAAATGTTCTCTCTCCTTTGGTTTCTTGTCCTCGTCAGCACAAACCCTGCCAGCGCTCCCACTCTTTTCAGGGCCAAACTGTTAAACTGATGATTACAGAGGGACTCGGCGCCTAACATGTTGGATAATAGAAGCTTTAGCGATACGCTCTGGACTTTAAGAGGGTGCCTTCCCTTGTTTAGACTGTAGCTTTTTTATAAAACAGCAGCTGGCGGCTGCATGTGCTCCACGCAGAAGACATGACTTCATTGTTTTAAATGGCCGTTTTTATGAGACATTTAATGTTGATAAGCCTGTGAAAAGTGAAAGAGAGATTAGCTTTCAGAATAATGGCTGTTTATCATTTCTCACACACTTTTCCCTTTCTGTCCATCAGACACTTCCTCTGTGTAATATGTGATGTGTTGCTTTACTTCCAGCTGAACCGGTTGCCTCGCTCCGTCTCAGCCAAGTTCCAGTACAGTATCTACCCCATCACCTTCTCCGTGGGGAACGCTGACGAGTGGAAGAAGCTCTTCAAGCCCTGCGCCGCTCAGAGACTCTTCCTCCCTGTAAGGCTGCAGCTCTTATCTCTTCTCATATCCTCGCCATGCATAATGTCATTAACCAGTGCGAAGAAAAAAAATAGCATTAATCCATTTCATTCCTACTTAAACAGCATTTTCCTGGCCTTAATTCTATCCCAGTGCGTGGTTCTGATTAATTACTCGTATGATGATTGATGATTTCACACCTTTTCTCCAGCATTTACTTAACAAATAAGCAGCCTCCAGAGACTGAATCCAGTAATTTAATCAAGTGAAGGCTGTGCTTGGCTATTGATTTTCTTTTTCTGCTGGTGTTCATTGAAAAATAACAGCCGGCTTACTTACCATGTAATGAATATATTGCAGGTCAGACAGATCCATAGGTGGTTTCTCTTGCTGTATGGCACACAATGAACATTCACTATTGAATAGAAAACCTTATGAGAACCTTGTAGCAGTCTTTCTAACTCAATAGTCTGAACTAGGGCTGGGCAATAAATCAATCTCAGTAGGGAACTGTGATAAGATGTATGTTGATAACCATGATAAGCTTTGGATATTTTCACTCTATGAATAGATCTACTTCACAGCCGAAACAAACACATTGTTTGAGCTAGCAGTTAAGGAAGTGGATGGGAACGTGGATGTCCTCTGGAAAAGAGGAAAGATAATGAGTGTCGCTGCCTGTTTGTAAGAGGCTGAGCTCCTCCAAACACAGAGTGGACAGCAGCATAAGTTCAGAGCAACAGAGAGAATGAAACAGACTATATCTTACTGGGATCAAGAATGAAAATGCTCATTATCCATAAGTGCAACTAAATGGAGACAGTGTGATCGATTCTGCTTCAGCAGGTGTTGAACAAGCAGAACAGAAACATGCAGAAAAGGGACGTCTTCTGTCTTTGTTGCCCCTGTCCTAACTTGTGTTCAACATTCAAATTCAGAATAAGCATCTACAAAAACAATGAATTTGATGAGGTAAAACATTTGATATGTTGTGTTTGCATTATTTCCAATTGAGTATATGTCAAAAATAGATTAGCAAATTATCAGTTTTTTTTAATGCCCCAACTTTTTTTGGAGTCAGAGTGGTGCAACACTCATCACACAATAGATATAGTCTTTATTCATTTAAGGCCATCATGGATACAGAAAGAATAGATGTTAATTATGTAGACAGTCAGTGGGTTTTTTGTGGTTTATAGTTCATTAAGAGTGTAGCCACGCCAAGCACTGTTCATATTGACAGAGAAATCTGTGCTCTCCTACTGAGGGAGTGGAGTCCACACAGTGACTATTATCGCACAGCTGTGGATATACACACATAAAATTAGGTTGTTGAAACAGTGGGTTACTGCTCTGTTCAGGCTTGTTGGTATTGATCGCTGCTTTGTCACACACGCCAGCGCCCGCTCCTCGCTGCTGGCGGCAACATAATCCAGCAAAGAGCAGCCACAGTCCATGGTCACACACACTTACTGCAGCATAGTGATGTGGCTTCTTACGACCACTCGGCTCTGCTCGTTGGCTTTAAGTGGTTTTGTCTTTATTGACCCTGCACCTCAGACTTTAAGATCCCAGTTAGCAGTGTAGAAACTCTATTATAGAGGCAGCCTGAGCCGCTGTCTGTCTGTGCTGCATATTCTAAATGGCACATTGTGAGTGAGACAACTACAGTTTGTGACAGCATGTGCTGAACAGTGAAGTCATACATAATGCACTCCGTCCTCACTAGATACTGGGGAACCACTTAAACTCTCAAAGTTTCTCAGCTTCAAAATCTGGCTGGTGTGGAAGAGTAAAAACTAAATCTTATCTCAGCCAAACTGGCCCAGTGAGTTTTCTGCCATGCGCTGACAGCACAATTCATCAGTGGATCCAGGAAGTAATTGTCTCATTTTTAACTCAACTTATTGTTCTGAGCAGACAGTGGAGGTCTGAATTTTCTATTTCTACTGCAGCCCACGAGTTCTTTTCTTCTCGACTTTTTATTTTTCAGTTCCCCTCACACCATGACTAGTAAACTTAGCAGCTGTAGCGGACAAAAAGCATTTACAACTCTTTCTAAAATCCCAGAACTGGTGAAAGGGTTTAATGTTGAACGACAGCCAAAGCACATTTTTTCCCACATTTGAATATTTAGTTGATCTGATCTGGAATTATGATGCTGCATGGTTCATAATTTTGTTTTGTTAGATGCACCAATATGGACTTGCACAACCAATAATTATAATCAATAATTATCATATTCTTTGTGTCTTATGCTAACATGATAGCAGATAACATTAATCTTACTATTGCAAGAATGTGAAGAGGAAAATAGATATTTTTAGAGCAGACAATTTTATTTTTCTGATACAATGATTTATCGTAAACTTGCTTGTAATAACCTTAATTTATTTTTCTTGACATGTAGACTCATTAATGTTTTAGCACTCAGACTTAAGACTGCCAGCCTTTCACAGTAACAGCTGGCTAACAGCTCTGTGCATCATTCATCCTCTCCTCCGATCTGACACTGATGTGTGTGTCTGAGTGTGTGTGTCTGCTCAGAAGCCTGTTTCAAGCGGTGTCCCTAGTCCACAGCTAAATCTCCACAGTCAAGGCTCCGTATAGTCAAACATAATTATCCACTGAAATTCCATTATTGGAACAAAAACAATCATTTTAATACTTGTCAACCACCGATACATGTGTCCCTTATTAATATGTGCATGAACTAGTACTTGTTTAGTTCTAATTAACATAATTAACATGCTAAACTAAGATGGTGAACATGGTGCATGATACGCCTGCCGAGCATCAGCATGTTAGTAATCAATTTGATTCATTCAATTCATTGTAAGTGTGTCGGCATAAGATTCAACTCAATGCACTGTGGTGCCTAAGTGCACAATCACAGAGCTGCTAGAGTGACCACAGAGTCTTAGGTTTGTGAAAATACTGAAACTGCAGGGTTTGATTGATGTTGTATCCCATTTTTTTTACCACTCAAACATTCACTTCATCTGATCTGAACTGAACCCCTTTTGATGCTTTTTGCATACTTTGTAGTTACATATGTTTTATTAAAATGTGAGTCACTGTCTAGGAGAGCATGCTGTTTATGCAAAAGAGCGAGATGCACCTAACATGGTAGAGACAGTGTAGTGAGATACTGTGAGAAACTAAACCACTCTTTCTTGAGTATTGTGTGGTGTAATCATGTCCATTCTAGTTCTTTAGATGAGGGGTTGTTGTCATGAGTACTGACGACTGTAATCGTGTCCTTCCAGGTCATCCTGAAAAACGTGGACTCGTTACTCTACGTAGACACCGATGTGCTGTTCCTACGGCCCATGGACGATATCTGGAGTCTCTTTAAGTCCTTCAACAGCACCCAGCTGGCAGCGATGGCCCCGGAGCACGAGGTCCCAAAGATTGGCTGGTACAGCCGCTTTGCACGCCACCCTTTCTATGGAGTCACAGGGGTCAACTCCGGCGTCATGCTGATGAATCTCACAAGGATCCGCAGCACAGTGTTCAAAGTAAGGTCAAAACACTGTTGTATTTCCTCACACTCTGATCAGTCGAAAGCTAAAGTGAGCTGTGATTTCCCTTTTGCATTCTGAAGGGGTTTTTTTTTTATGAGCTTAAGTCACAGGCTGAGTGCTCTGAGTGGGCCGTGATTGAAGCTTTCTGATTACCACGCTAGCATCACAGACTTCTGCCCTCAGAACTCAATTTAGCAGCTCTCCCGCTCTTAATACTGCCAGCAGATTGCAAATGGAAGTGGGAATGTAAATGCGCTCCTTCTTTGATGATGTGTTTTTGGAGAAAAGGCCCCTCTTGAGCTGTTCTTGTGAGTGAACGTTGTTGTTGGTATTTCAGAACAGTATGATTCCCAGTGGCCTTTCATGGGAGGATCTTCTACATCCACTCTATCAGAAGTACAAGAACCACATCACCTGGGGAGACCAGGACCTCCTCAACATTATCTTCCACTACAACCCAGGTACAGTTTTGAGCTGTGTCATCTACAATGATCATAACACATATTATTATCACACTGAAAACACACATTATTACACATTATTTATGCTCTGACAGTGGCTTTAAAATACCCCTGAAAGGCATAACCAGATTATCAAACTGTGTATGTGAATCCATTTAGAATTACTAATCTGCACACTTTCAACCCAGTGGTTTCACACAAGCAACATGTCCACATAAATTGTGTCTTATTGCCCTGTTAATAAACCAGTCGACATTATGAATGTGGATGAGTAGACACATGAGGCTGTGGCCGGAGGGCAGCAGCAGACTGGAGTTCCAGCTGCAGCGGCCAGATGTGGGCATTAAGTGCTCAGAGCCATCGGTGGAGTTGGCATTGCCGGTGTTTGCTTGAAAACACAGCCAATGAAGTGTTTGTTTTACATGGTGCTGCTCTGAGCTCTGTGCTGTCTCCAGAGAAATACTCGGGTTAGTCCAAAAGCATTGTTCTGACCTGTGTTTGCTTGTTCTGCAATCAGGAAACACTTCCAACGACTGTGAGCTCTCTTCAGATCAGGAGGTGATACAGTTTAAGGGGACTCAAATGAGGCAAATGATTTATGTGGTTTCTAAGTAGAAATGAAAAAATCTGTATGCTTGTATTTTGTATTGACATTTTTAGGCTGGTACTATACATCCAATATATGTAGCAATATTATTAGATATACAGTTATCACTGTAATGGGCTCAAATGAACAAATTATCAACATCTGTGCTTCTTTGTATATTTGATGTTCATACATGCAGCATGTACACATTTCCATCTTGCACCTGTTGTGTAATACCCATCAGCCATTGAGCTGCTGTAATGGATCAGTTGGAGGTTGATTGATTTGCTCAAGCGTACCTTGCCGTGCAAACAATTTAGTGTGTTTCCAGAGGTCTCTGTCTTTGTTTTGGTGCAAATAAATAGATAACTGGGAGGAAAGAAACAGTCAAAGTGGCGACTGGAGACTGCACAAAAGAGGATGATGACATTTCCCTCATTCCCAACCAGTTCATCTTTCATCCTTTTATTCTCTTTTCTTTATGTTGTTTGCCTTGTTTATGTGTGGAACACAAGCCCTCCGGAAATCAAGAAATGGGCTGCGTGGCAAACATTGCGCCAGTCACAAGCACATGCCTCATGAAATCCTGAAAGATGGTTTGCCATACACATCCTTAAAAAGACTTCTGTTTTATCACATTTTGAAGCATGAGGTTCAATACACTGTATGAAACCAGTGTGAAGAATGAAGAGACCTGAAAAACTCTTGTAGCTTATACACTGGGTGAGGAACTTTCATTAGAATGAATCGGGCTCTACCCCGGAAAACTGTATCCGTTTTAATATATCCATTGTGGAACAACATATCCTTCTACTGGCTACATATTCAGTTCTTCACAAACAGTTGCTGCAGTCATAGAAACAACCTGCTGTGGGGATTATGGTCACATTTCTGTATTTCTGTCAATATTTGTGAAATGGAAGGAGGAAAAGTGAAACAGAAGAACATGGGTACTCTCGTTCTCCACACAGATTTTTTTCTTCTTGTCATGGGGAATCAAACTCTACCTGTCACAAACCTGCCTTTCAAAACCTTCATGTGCTACTGTCCTCACTGTGTCTCAGTATTGTATTTACATAAGATACCCTGTTTGATGTAAAATATAGCAATGATGTGTGTGTGTTGTTTTTTTTTCTTCCAGAGTGTCTCTTCATCTTTCCCTGCCAGTGGAACTACAGGCCAGATCACTGTATGTATGGCAGTAACTGCAAAGGGGCTGAAGAGGACGGTGTGTCCATCCTCCATGGCAACCGTGGAGTGTATCACGACGACAAGCAGCCGGCGTTTAAAGTAGTCTATGATGCAATACGTGATGTAAGTATCCCCCTTTACCAACACAATATGGTAATATGAAAAAAAAAAGTTAATCCATATGCCTGATTAATTTCCATAAGTTATTAGTATCTATTTAGCTTTGATGGGAAACGCTGTAGTTTATTAATCAGAATGATGACATGGACGTAAAGAGACAAATATACGAGTGAGATAAGAGATTTGTCCCAAAAGAGTGGCTGTGATAACAGAGCATTTCACAGCAGACATTGTGACATGTTTTAGCAGAAAAGCACACGTGCAACTAATCACATTCCCGATGGCTGCATTCCATTTAGGTGTGTCAGTACCAGGACCCTGCTATTATCCATCCTTAATCTTATTAGTTCCACCTGTGCTGTTACTGCTATGGCACAACTGAATCTCTCTTGTTGTAAATGAGGTCGACTGAGATTGTGTGCTACATTGGAAGAGTAACACAAGAACCAAGATAATATTTAGAATAAAATATATATTCTTATTATGATTTGAATAATAAGCCCAATGTAACTGGCCATGTTATGCAGAATAATTATGAGTAGAATGGAAATAATGGATGCAACTAAAAACATTATCTGTAAACATAAGACCTACATGACTTATTTTCCTACCAAGCATCTCAAACTCATTCAACCTATATATGAGCAATGTGAAATTACATAATATACAGAGGAACAAATACACACACATTTTGGTAACGTACAGTCTGACACATTTAGCCAAGTTTAGTTTAGTTTATTAATCCTTTCATCAGACTCTTCGTAACACTCAAATGCACATTTTCCAAAATGTTGGACTGTTCCTTTAATGACTTCAGCTCAGAAAAAGAGCAGCTTAACAGCGGAGTATTTCCTCTGCTATACAAATTCTCTCACTTGCATTAAACAATCTGGGTCAGTTTTTAAATTTAGAATTTGTTTTCTCCAGCGGCAGAGTCAGTTCGCCCCTGCTCCGCTGAGATAAGCCTCTTAAAGACGAGCCGGGTCGTAATTTATGATTAATACAGAACACCACCGCATCACCCCAGCCCTGCCGACGCAATTTGTAAATACCATTTAGTCTGTGATATGTTCCATTAAAAAACGATCAAACTGAAATAGCTTTGGGATCAGAAGTGACACAGAACAATGTCTCTGTTCCTGCAGTTTCCCTTTGATGACAACATGTTCCAGTCGCTGTTCTACCCCATCCAGACCAAGTTCCTGGACACCGTCAACACCCTCTGTGGTCGGATCCCTCAAGTGTTCCTCAAGCAGATAGAAAAGACCATGAGGAAGGTGTTTGAGGAGAAAGTGGTCCGACACGTCAGACCACACAAATAACTGATGGGGAAAGTGACTCCGGGTTTTATCTGACAACACAGAGGACTGTGGATTATGTGTCATACCAGCATCTCCCAGACTGAACTGTCGGCTCTGCGTTTGCAGCGTATTCAACACATGACACATCCTGGAATGGTCTTATGAACATAATGATCCTCTAGTGAGGGGATGGCTGATACGCCTGTGCGTACAGAGAAGCATACAGTGCTGGTCAATGATGCCGTAGAATAGGTTTGCCTTATTGCCATCTTAAACCTTTCACATCTCAGTCATGTACGGTGAAATGTTGGAAAGCTGGAAAAAAAAACTGCATGAATTCTTTTTTCTGTCAAGAATAACGAAAGCAGCAGCTCTTCATCTCAAGTGTAGGCTAAAAGTATAATTGAAGGCATATCTGTGTCAATGAAGCATTTATCAAAAGTATCTCACTTTTTTTTTTTTTCCCTCAAGAACATGGCATAGGCTAAACAAAGTCAACTTTGGACTTTGGAAAGCTTTACTACTTGAAGTAGTAGATTCATAAACCACTCCTTTAAAATCATGTGAATGTTTTACCAGCGAATAACTTGAAATGTGAGCCTGTGTGAATGAGAAGAGTCGCCAGTTCTCGGGTCTGTTCTGCAGCTGCCAAATGCCACTGACAGTATTAAGTACAGCACAACAGAGGAAATATGGATTTTTATGTTACATGCAGAATGTTAAAATGCACTTTCAGAATGATATTAGGACTGGATGGTAGTTTGTACACAACATATCTACAGTAGATGCTACACTGTCCAAGTGAATCCAAACCAAAAGTGCAAGCATTTAAAGATTTAAAGATAGTGATACTACAGCTGATTATGTGCCATATGAATATCCATGTGTGCCATGTTTACTATTACAAGAAAATGAGTGGTATAGATGTGTGTGTGTTTGAGGCGGTGTCTTAGTTTGTGTTATGATGTATGGTCTGCTGTGAACACATCGGTCATATGTTTTAGCAGCATTACTTTCAATGTGATGTCATGATCTAAATATATCATTCGAACTGGAAACTGAAAATGGCTGTACAGTCAACATGTGTTTCTAAATAAATCAATGCAATGTACCAAGTCTCGCTTCATATCTCATTTTACCAAAGCAACACAAATGTGGAAATGCATTCTTCTTAGAAGTATATATTAACTACACTGTGAGGTGAGGCATGTTTTAGGTGTAAGCTTTTGATGCCTGGCTAATAGTAAAGGTAACTGCTGCTTCAAAACACTGAAGATTTGTCTTGACATGCGCATCTGCCTTTATAGTTTGTTTGATTCCATACTTATTCTGATAACATAATATGCAAGTTGATTTTAATAGTATGGCTGACAATAGTTCAGTCTTGGTTGTTTTAAGATTTCCTAATGTTTGAGGAAAATGATAACAGATTGGTTGTCCCCCAATTCTGTCCCATAAGGCTTTCAAACAAATTTAGTCCTTTAAACCCAGTTTCAGTTCTTGAATCTGTGTCAGGGGCCTCGGGAACAGCAGATGAGCAAAGCCAATAAACAGTACGTTCAGAGCACAGGCCAATATTGTCTCCCTTTTACTAGCAGCTGTTTGCATCTTTATAAGGACAAACATCTGCTCAGTTGCACACTACTATTTAGCATGTTACAACTTTATAGTTTTGTTTATCAATTATATAAACATACATAATTTATTTGTTGTTCTGGCATACATATTTTTTTATGAAAAACACATCACACAAGATTTACAATACTATATAGGATTTTCAATAATATAATACATAATTGATGATTTTCCAATGCAAATGGTCCTGAGCTAAAGAGGAAACTGTTGCCTGCAATGGATAAAATAAGGTTTCTGATTGTCTAAAATTGATCTCCTAAAACCCTCTAAATTTGAACATGTGGATGTGTGGATTAAACTCATTCACATTATCAGTTATGTAGATGTAAGAGGGATCACAGAAGTGTACAGATATGGCAACAAAGTTTATCAATAGATCAAATTATTCTTTGTGATCCATAAAAAATAACATTATATGTTCACGTATGCTTGTATTAATATTTCATCATATTCATCACATTGTAATATTCTTATTTGTTTTTATTATTCAAAGTGATTATTCAGTTTTTGTGTGAGAGGTGACTGCTGTGTGCTGCTCTCGCAGAGTGTGTTGCTGAGCAGGCAGTGACCTCACGGCGCCATATTAAAATGCTCCCTCCTCTCCGCCTGTGAGATCGTAGCTTAGCAGCAGCAGCTAGCCGCCAGTCTGCTTCTCACATCCACAAGGCTGACAGAGGGCGACGACGTGATGGAAATTGACTCACTTCAAGAGGCGCTCAGAGGTCACTTCACTTTGTTTCGGTCATTTCTGTGTGTTATACGTGTGCTTCCGTGATTGTTATAACGTTATTATAAAAGATGAACGGATTGCAGCTCATAAGCTAACGTCCCTAGCTAGCTGCTACCCAGCTAACGCTAACATATCAAGCGGTTTCGCGGAAATGGTTAGCTGTCTGTCCAATTCATTAGCCAGGCAAGAAAGCTAACTTTAATATGACGCTTTTCTTGTCTGTATTTCATAACTTATATGTATTTTCCCCGAATAATTGGCAACTTCCTGACAGATATTTTTGTTTAAGATATTGAAACTGGCCAGTGTCACCGGCTACTGTTTGCCGGCTACGCTGTTGCGGCTAACTTAACATGCTAGCCAGTGCGCTAAACTTGAGCTAGTCATAGCTGCCAAGCGACCTAGCTAACTAAGAGAGATAGCATCCACTAGCTCGCTATCGCTACGTTATGTAAATAGCTAACGTTAATTAGACAAAGTGTCGTTAGGGACCTGCTAACAAGCTTCATTTAGTTTGCTAAAGTAGGCAATCAGTTCAAGTAGCTAAACATCCATGCCTTATAGCAGAGTTAGCAAAACTGGATGTCAAGCTAAGTTAGATTACGCTAAATCAAAGCCTGTTTATCTATGATCGGGCTAGTACATAACGTAATGTCACTGTATGTGTATTCACCCGGGTTTATTTTGTTTCCTCAGACTTTGATAAGAAAGCAAAGAAGGAGGCATGTCCTCTGCTGGAGCAATTTCTATGTCATATTGCCAAGACTGGAGAGACCATGTAAGTGAACATTGCAGGCCTGATACGTTCCCCCTTCATTACTCTTTACACCACACACATTTTATTGCAGTCCAGAAATAATTTTATACAGACAGTACAGAGTAAATATTTTATGGGTGTGTTGTGCAAATTTCTTGTCACCGTACCTGTATTTTCATGTTTCTTCTTAAGTCTAATGTTACCATAGCATGCTTTTAACTAATTGTGCTTTTTGTGTTTTCTAATGTGTTATGTCTATGTGTTGATCCTTATTCTGGTTACTGATTTCTTCTAGGGTTCAATGGTCTCAATTTAAGAACTACTTCCTGTTTAAGTTGGAGAAGGTGATGGATGACTTCAGAGCCTCAGCACCTGAACAGAGAGGTCCCGCAAATCCCAACGTGGAGTCAATTCCATTCGAAGATATGAAGGAGAGAATCCTGAAGATTGTGAAGGGATACAATGGGTAGGTGATAAAATAGTACATTTCTCAATGACTGTGATAGTTGCCGGCTGACTAGCTGGAAGAAGAAGCCGAATTGTGCATGTCTGGTTCCCCATGACTAACACACACCATGGCTGGTCCTCCTCTGGCTCACCCGATTTGCTACACAGATATCTATAGTTAATATTATTATTATTATTACAGAGTTCCTCGTCACGTGTTATGACTGTAAAAAGCTATAGTTTTGCTGATTTTTGCTCAGTATTTCCACATCTTGAGGCTTTTTATTGTTTCCCAAATTGTGTGGCATTCCTTGGCGTCGTTGAATACACTGTTCACATCTCTATATTAGTTGTTGCTGGAGTAATGTACTGCTTTTTTCTGTGTGGGATAAAGATCACGAATGTATGTGAAATCCCTCCCACATTTCTATGTAGTACACTATATTTACCCCATTTTATTTCCGTGCCCAATTCTCAGTGTGAAATTTATGGCCTAAGTAGTGCCTTCCAAAATTCCCACAATGTCACTGCTAACAATCCTATAATGCAGTGTGTTTCACAAATCTCAATTTACTTAAGGTCACTGTAAAATACAGAGTGTCTTATTATGTTGCGTGTGAATGAACGAGGAATTGATTTTCGATGCAGGTCTGGTCAGTCATATTAAGGCCTCACTGTCAGGAGTGTCATTTTAAAATTTCAGGACGCTTAAGACGAGAGGTCTCTATGGTCCAAAATTTTGGACTTATAACCAAGGTCAACAAATTAATTTTAAAATAATGATCCATCTAAAAGGGACCTGAGGACAGTCACACACAGTCCAAAATAGTGGCGACCCCAAGTGTGAGCTATTCAAACAGTTCAAATAGAACTACTAAAACAACACTATCAGCAGCACAGTGTGTCAGTAAATAATGAGCGATAAAGAGCTTGTCCTAAGTCAGGATTTGCTCCTTTTTTAATATCATTTTTTAAAAAATGATCATAAACTGAATATCTTTGGTTTTGGAGGTCTTTGGTGTTGGTTGAACAAAGCAAGACATTTGAAAATGATGCTATGGGAAAGCAAGATGGACATTTTTCCCTTTGGAAATGTGTTAAATGAATTTAAAGTACCCCAAACACAATTATTTGGTCACTCTCATTTCCATCATTCTACAGTAATATATTTCATATTTTTCACTTTCTAGTGATGTTGATGCAGAACTTGGCTTCCACTGTGATTTCTCTCCTGAGTACTCACTAAATTGAGCAAATAAAAGGATAAAACAGAATGTTACATGTATGGCACATTTTTAGAAAAGACCACCTAAATGAAACATTTTACATTTAGTGAATATTGAATCTCTCTTCTTTTTTTTTCCCCTCTCAATTTTAGAATTCCCTTTACAATCCAGCGCTTGTGCGAGCTTCTCACAGAACCCAAGAGGAACTACACAGGAACGGATAAGTTTCTTCGGGGGGTGGAGAAGGTATGTCTTAAGGAGTATTGCCATTTTCCATAACTTGTTAACCTGCTAAAAACCTGTTTTCACTCATTTTGGGAATCTTTGTTTCCCTGTAGAATGTAATGGTGGTAAGCTGCGTTCACCCAACCTCAGAGTAAGTGTCATGTCCAAATGAAATACCTTTTAGATAATAACTTGATATGAAGTTTTGGAAATTGGATTAAAAGTTTTGTTTTTCTGAACTTGCTTGTGCAGGAAAAATGGATGCAGTGCTGTCAATAGAATGAATGGAGTGATGCTTCCTGGGAATACATCTGCTTTTACAGAAAGGTTGTGTTAGGGACAGATTTAGTCCTTGATTCTGACATTCACATACATTTACAACAGCTAATGTTTTTCAGTATTGTAAAAATGCTTTTTTTTCATTCCTTTTTTTTCTCTTGGCTTACCATTAGGAAAGTGAACGGTCCTGGAACTCCCAGGCCGCTTAACCGACCGAAGGTGTCTCTGGCCAACTCACTAGCAGCTAATGGCCTGCCAGACAGCACAGACAACAAAGACCTCAACACAGAGCAAGAAGATGACAAAGAGTCCAGGTATGCCAGAAGCTTTGACACAGAAGAAAATCTATTCAGCATAAATTCCCTCTGGAATCACATCTGTATGTCCTCCTTCTTGCTCTTTTGTCAGTGAGGTTTCAGCGTCGGGAGGTTCCCTGGGGAACTCGGTGAAGAACAAACACCCAGATGCCGAAGAGGACATGGAAGCTGAGCAGCAGGAGGTGAAGAGACTCAAGTTCAGCAAGGATGAGGAGGAAGAGGAAGATGAGGACGATGAAGAGGAAGAGCAAGAGGACACACTGAGGCCTTTACATGCCACCTGCCTCTCAAAAGAGGCAGAAGCCATGGTCCAGGAGGAAGAGGAAGAGGAGAAGGTTGGGTACAGCAAGGAGAATGAAGCCTCCAGCAGTGCTGCTGCCACTGAAGACCAAGGTAGTTTTTTTTAACATAGTAGATGGTTTGTGTGTGATGTGATGAGGGGAAAATATATTGTGGACATTTCAGGCTACACATTTTTGAAAAGAGTTAACACAGGAAGGTTATGTAAACAGGCTTTAATGGCTGCACACTACACTCAGTTGCTAGTTTATTAGTTACACAAATGGAGTCTAATACAGTAGTCCTGCAATAGTTGTCGATTCAACTTTATGGTCATTTTGGAGGTAGTAGAACGTGGAGCTATTGAATTGTATTGCATTAAACTGAGTTGTGTTATCTATTATTCTGTGTGGTTATGCTAAATAACACAAACATCCCTCTGTAGAACACAATACAGTTTACCAGGACCGCAAACTGCAGCCTCCTAAATGGCCATAAAGTTGAATCAACCCCTCTCTAAAACAGCTTCAACACAAACTGAGCATTATAACCTTCATGAAGGCAAGATTTATTGCAGGACTGTTGTATTAGACTGCGTTAGTTTTAGCTTGGTGTACCTAATAAACTGGTGGGGGAAATTATGGGGCCTGTCATTTTTTTACACCATCTCATCATAATTAGATTTTTCAGTAGTTTATATGTGCCCTAATTGTTTCCCCAATTTGTAAACATGCATTGCAACTTTCCCATGGGAGAACCACTGAGGGCACTGGAGCTTGAGCAACACTACTTAAGCTTGCTTGCGGCAAGTTACAATACAGTATTTGCTGCAAGAGGACTTAGATTTCTTTCTTTAGTCTGGCTGTTTTCTTTAGGTTGAGGAAATATTGAATCCATTTTGTAAGCAAGTACGACAAAGTTCTGTTGAATGACACATTAAGTAGTGTGTGAAGCCACGCAAACAAGTCATTCATCTGCCTTAAACTGGTTTGAACGGTTCGGGCCATTCATATTAAAATGCCTGTTTCCATTTTTTCCTCAACAGAACCAACGAGCAGCACCCAGGCCGAGGTGTGTGCAGGCTCAGGTCAGGAGGCTGAGCAGGCTGAGAGAGAGGTGCCGTGTGGCTCCCAGGAGGAGGGCAGCGACATGGATCAGACAGAGCAGCAGGCCCCCGCAGGCGTCTTGGAGAGCCCTGAGACCAGCAGGGACAGTGAGGAGAGCAACAGTGACCCAGTCAGCAGCAGCAGCAGCAGTAGCAGCAGTGGTAGCAGCTGTAGCATAGAGGAGAGTGCAGAAGCAGCCAGAGAAGACGTAGCTCTCGCTCCCTCCAGCAGTACAACTGAACCTCCTACAGAGGGCGCCATGGAAAGTGCCACCTTGAACACTGGGACCACGGAGGAGCCCATGGAGCAGGACTAGACTGAAGGCCCCCTTGCAGCCATGTGTGACCATAAACCAGCTTGTCCTTGAATCCAGCTTGACTGTCACTGGGAATGAGGATAACTGCACCTCGTACACAAGACAAACGCCTCGTCCCGCTTTTGGACACTCCTCCAAAATGGCTACCTGGCATTGATGTGGACGTACAAATAAATTTTGATTTGAATTTTTTTTTTTTTTTACTGGAATATTTTACTGATATTCTTATCCTCTGTTTTTAAGTTTCCCTTTAAAGGGGTCAATTTCAGCTGCCTTGAGTTTCTTGGCTGGATTTTTTTCTTCCTTTTTTTTTTTTTTTTTTTTTTTTTTTTTTTTTTGTGTGGGCTGTGGGGTTGTTCAGATGCTGGGGTGGTCTGGTTCTTTTCTTATGCCACACTCACTTCAACCATTTGTGTGACATTGTGACAAGATTAGTAGTCTACGTTTTGTACCCTTTAAGCCCAGTGTACCACACTACCAGGGTCAGAACAGAGCCATACCAGCCTCTCATTATTTATGAAATGAAATGAGCTGCCACCACCATTTCTGTTCCTGCCTGAGGCTCATGTAAAAATGTTAAGCCTAGCAATGACCTGAACGTAACACCCCACCACCACCATTTTGTTAAAATTTATTTTTCCATCGTCATCAGATGGGAGGCAATTTTTTTTCCATTGTGTCCTTATATTATTTTAACCATATTTTTGAAATGATACACTACCAATCCCACTGAACAATACTATGACATGCTACCTTGTAGAGGAGTCTTCTGTAAAATGATATATTTTGGATGCATAAAACCACCATAATTTATATGATCATTTCAATTCAATGAGTTATTTTGGAGTATGTTTTTGTTTCGTCTGCCAGTTGTAGTTTCCAAAACCAGCTGTAAGTACAAAGATGACTTTCGCTTTCTTTGTATCGTGATGTCACCATGTTGTCTCACCGACCGATATCCAGAGCAGTTTCTGGTTTCCAGTTCTACACCTGTTTCTGCAGCTGTACTTTTTGATATTTAGAATTTTAAATTTCTGTAAAGTAGATTTTTGTAGATTGTAATACAGTATGTGTTCACTGCCTTTGTGAAACCATATATTATTGTATAATTTCTGTGTATACTCTGAATGCTTTTGCTTTCAGTGTGGTATTCAGAAACAGCAATAAATGTTAACATTTTTATGCGTGGTGGTCTTGCTTACTTTCACAAAGCACCTCATTTATTCAGTTCACCGTTCATGTATTACTAGTGTTCATGATGTCCAATAGACCATTTTCACAGCAGACATTTTGACTTGCTAGAGTGGGAAAACATATTTATAAGCAATACCTGTAATCCTGCCTTCAACTTAATACAAGTTTCAGGGTCCTGGTACAGCTAATGTTGACTCACCGGGTGGCAACTATTGTTATTTGTTAGGCATGTTTTTCCTCTATGTCACAATATCTGCCATGAAAGGCTAATTTGGAACTACCCATTTTCTTGAGTGCTATTTTGGAAACTCACTTTTGGCTTCAGCTTTTCACCAGCAACACAAAGCCCCAGCTTCGGAGCACCACAGCTACTAGATCTTACAAGAAAAATGAAAGAGTTTCTCAAAAAATGTCACACTTAATTTTGTTTCCCAACAGTGTTCTCGAGCTGTTAGTGAGTTATGCTGTACAAAACTGAGACAGCTGTGCTCGTTAATTGCAACCTGGTTGTATTTCACTCTCCCGGTTAGTTATTAGGCTATAAAGTACGTGGGTCCTGAGCAACATATTTTGCTATAGCAGAAAATCACCAGTGTAGCTAATAACATTAACAATGACTGTGGTTCATTTAAGATCTCAGTGAGCTGCCACATAGCCAGCATGCACATTATCAGGATCGCAGCAATAACATAATGAAATGCAGCCAATATTATGTTCACACCTCTGTTTGCCATATTAATCCTCATGTAATTTATAAAGTGTTCCTATCAGTTTTGATGTCCATAACCACATTATTTTTAAAGGTTTTTCCACAAAAATGTTGTGCAGTAAATTAATAATTAAAAAAAATAATAACACAGGCATTAATTGTATTTATCCAATTCTCATTTTAGGAGCATCTCTGACTTGTTGCTCCTCATTATTCCAAGTCACGAGCCCACCAGCGCCCCTGTTGTCTTGTCCCCCCCCATGTCACATGTCAGAGGGCAAATGAAGCATGATCTGAAATGATGAAGGCAAGTCCACTTTACTTAGATTTTCAGGAGCTATGGAAACCACGCGAGATGTGACCCACCATCTGTTAAGGGGCTCTGGTCATAATCAGAATATACAGGGGAGTGAACCTTTGCCCGTTAAATAAAGATGACTTTTCATGTCAATTTGTTCAGCAAAGCTCTAACACGTGCTCCTGTGGGTCAATTCAAAATACGCTCCATCACCGCCGTCTTTTGACTGCTGAAATTTGCCCAGGCTCCCTGAGGAAATAAAACTGCATTCAACCATGCAGCACTGTTTAAACGGTGGGCTTTTAAAGACGTGTCTCCAGGGAAACAAATGCCAGGTCAGGAGGGATATTGAAAGCAGCTTGACACCAGATGATTTTTAATCTGACCCTCGCTTTCTGAATGGCAGATGATATGAAAAGAGGATGGTGGAAGGTTTCACAGGCCTGCAAAAATGGCCAGTTGTCTCTTCACACCTTTATACTGTGTCTTATTTACTTTACTCACTTTATGTGTCATTACTGCACGTGCAGATTTTGCCTTGGGCCTCAAATGATATCTTTGCTGTTTTGCATCTGTCTGCAGGCACGGGGACTCTATTAGCAACGGATAAAACTTAAGAGAGGTGAACAAAAAAGCAAAAAACCGAAGCAAAAAATTAAATTGAAAATGAAAGAAAACACACTGCAGGGTCGTATCTTGAATGTGCAGCAGTGTGACTTTTCTTTGCATTCCAGTTTTTTTTTTCAGATTTATTCAAAAAAATGTATAAGAAGCTAATGGATATTTTGCTCATACATTTATCCCTAAAGTCCAAGTCCTATAAATTGGCTCATTGTAAGTCTGTATGAGTGTGTAATTATAATAGTGATAGCTGTGGTGAGTAGAGTGAAGCCTTTGATCGCACGAGTCAGTAAAATAACTATGAAATTAAACTCTTCCTCACTTTGCTTCTGACCCTCCTGGATCCCGTTTATGGACCCCCGAGGGCCTCTGGACTACACTTAAAACCCACTGGGCTGCTGTATGTACTTATATTTGAGTTTCATGCTTCATCACCTGCCTCAAGAGGAGCACGTCTTAAATGGATCTGTGGTCAGTAGCTGTGCGTACCAAATCAAACTAATTGTCTCCAGTCATCACGTTGAAGGGAAGCACTTTAGAGTTGGACACACTTTGATGACGCTGACAGGATTAAAAGAAGAAATACATCAAGTCCTGACAAAGTCATTGTCACACAAGAGTCCCTTTTTTTTAGCTGAGGTGCATCGCTTGTGAGATTTGAGAATATTAAGTGGTTCAACAGGATTGGAAAAGTTCAACAGCAGCATCTCCACCACCGGTCATGACGGGCACCGCCACACGCAATCTCCGTGTAATCCAATAGAGGGTACTGTTTAGTTTCCAAGCTCAGACTGGCCTGAAATCAGAATGCACACCCAGTCCTCCTGCTGTGAGTGAATGCAGGCGGTGACACATTCAGTATGCCTCCTTATACACTGCACACGCAGACATCATGACCTCCTTCATCTTCCATCCGGCTCTGTCCGCACGATGAACCCTCGCCTGCCTCGTTCTGTTTCTCCAGGAGAGCACGCCTGCCTGCCAATGCTTGTGAATGAACATGAGATGACTTAACCGTCTTTTTCTCGTTCTTGTCAAAATGCCAGCCAGAGTGTTAGTTTCTGCTGCTGCTCGCTTCGAACCTGTGACATTTATCACGCCTCTTCAAAAACCGCAGACATCAGATCAACTCCCACGGGGTCTCATTTCTCAGGGGAGGCAAAAAAAAAAGTCTTTCATCAGTGTTTACTAGTTTCATATCATGTGACAAATTCCAACTCACGTAGTATTTGTTAATAAAAAAACAGGTGAGATTTTCTCTGCTTTGCCTAATGTTTGTTAGTGTCTCCACTGGAGAACATCAGGCACAAGCAGGTCCAGGATCAGGCGGGGGGGCTGGTGTCAATGTCAAGTTACATTATTTGGCACACAGCAGGGTCAAACATTCTGAACTACTCTGACAAAAATGGCAAACACCAGCAGTGGGTGGGAGGCTGTTCAGTGTGTTGGCAGATGAAAACATTTATTTTCCCCCACTTCAAGAATACTAAGCGCACCTAAAAATGGAGTCAGGGGTGGGGTGGGGGGGGCTCCACTGCAGGAAGCCTCCAGACAGACTTCACAAGCTCTGCTTAGCAAAGTGGGCACGGTGAGAAATACTATCTAATGTTCTGAAATGGCCAGTGGAGAAAAAAAGGTAGAGATTCAATTATTCTGATGTCCAGGCTCCAGTGGGTTTGAGGAGTGGATTTTTATGTGGCTCGGTGTGGGGGGGCGGCACGCTCAGCGGGGCACCAACCTCAGGTGGCTGCTGTTTGAATTTCCACTTCTCTGTCAGGATGGCATCATCACACAGCCAGACAGTAAGTGGAAGAAGAAGCGCTTTGATTCGGCTGGGCTATTTGTGCCGCTGCCTATCAGCCCGCCTCTTTCAGATCGGCTTCAAGTCCTGTCAAAAATGCCAAGTTGGGAAATTCTAAGACATCACACATTACATAAACTGGTGACATTTATGGTTGGCAATAAGCTGCTGGCTGTAAGCCTGGCTGGGGGAAATCAGGTCAGTGTTAAAAGAGCTGTGTTCAAAAGAGCGAGTGCTGAGTTTGACTCCTACAGAAGCACTTAACCTTATGTTTCCAAGACATGCATTTGGTCTGACAGACACATAAAAACACTATACAGTAAATAGGAAACAAGGAGCAAACGCATCCAAGGCAAGCTGCTCAGATATTCAAACCAATTTCTTCTTGAACTCTTAGAACAGGGGGGGCCAAATTATTTTTGACTGTGGGCCATGTATAGAAAAATATAAGGAATCAAAGGCCAAACAATAGTAAATTTGTAGATTTCAACCAAGAAGAAATTCAGTGTTTCTACACCAGAAAACACCACAGAAAATTGAACTTTCTTTTAAAAATAAAACCTATGCAAATAGTTCTATGCAACAGTTATTTTGGCAACAGTCTACAGTGGAAGCCATCCCATTTCATTCTCCAGTCATTTCTGATCCTCCATCCGTTGTAAGTCCAGACGGCTTGTCCCGGGACAGTCCCGTGTCATCGATCGCAGCGGACATTCAAACATGTCCTTGCCAGTCATTGTCCCCTTTAGGCCCTCAGTGACGCAAAGGTTGTTGTCAACTCCTCACAAAAATGTAACAGCTGCAGCGTGTCTGTGGCATTTCTGCTCTCGTCACACACGAGTGAGTTAAAATCAAAGATTTACCTGACACTTTCTGTTCACACACTTCAACTATCAACTAACTGATTTTCTTGACACATGTTTGTTGTTCTCAAACTTTTTCTGGGCGCATTATCCAGGCGATTTTAATGAGGCACTCTTTTATAAACTCAAAATCTGAGAAGGCTTTTCTGGACCTCTAGCATTTCCTTGTATCTTGTTGGCCTGTAAAAAGTGCTGTTGTTGAGGTACCAGGCTGTCTGTCTGCTGTTTGACCTTATGTGCTCTGTGCCAGTGTATAAAGTGTGGGACCATGTGCACTTTATAGATTCCTTGCAAAGTAAGCAAACACACTAACTTCCTTGAAAAATTTCTAATTTTCCCAAAGTAACAGACTCACTGGTTAGCTTCCATCTTTTCTGTGCGTCAGTGTGAACTGAGGTGAATGTTTTCATCGACTGACAGGTCAAGAGTCAATTAGTTGTGTAAGATGACATTTAATGTGCAATAGTGCAGTTTGTTAGAAATACGCTTAAGTCATATTCTAGTGTATTTTCAAAAATGCCAAAAATTGATCTTAGATATCTTCGTAAAACAAGGTCAGTGTCAACAATAAGCGATAGACAAAGCAGTAACATGAAAATATATTTCCTCTCACAGCAGCTTAGCACCAATAACAACATTTTTTGTTTTGTCATAAAGTTTCAGGAAATGAACTGTGTGACATCCAGTTGTTTATATCTTGCAGTCAACTCAGTAGATGGTAAGTTTTCCCCTTTTCTCTGTTTGCACTGCCACATCAACCAACCAACCTCCAGCATGAGTCATGCAGTATTAGAAAATGTAAATTTTTGCACTTTTTTTTCACATTTCTGACGCTTAAGCAGTGTCAAAATTAAAATTTTATTTATGTCCATAGTAAAATAGGAAACATTATCAGTATTCATCAGGTTACGGCCTTTCTGCAGGCTTATGCTCTAATGAAGTACACTAATTGACTTTACTCAACATGCTGGCAGCACAGGGCCTGTCTGCCCCCCCCCCCACAGCCACTCCGTCTAATGGCACTGAAGGGTCTTGTTTATAGCAGCCCCATGCTTTTAGGGGCCATTTCCAGAGATGCGACCTGCTCTTTGCGCCATGTTGTAAAAAGTGTGAATGGGAGACTAATAAAGGTGCAATTACAGCAATTGTATGTGTGTGTGTGTGTGTGTGTGTGTGTGTGTGTGTGCTGATACCCCTGTTGAGTGGGATTGTATACGTGCATCCTGCAGCTGAGGAGGTGGGTTGCTTGGATGCTTTATGATGATGATAATGGATTGTTGGAGCGCGTTGTGAGAGGCACGCTGGGTAGTTTCTGCTCCCTGTCCGAGCAAACGCTGACATATAGTAATTCTTCAGGTCTGTGGTTCGAGTACGTCTGACAGCTCGGACATAAATAAAGAAGAAACTGACCGGTCTGGTTAGTTGAACTCTTAACACTAAATAGCGTTAATTTGCTTGAGCCCCTCAAAACCGACTTAATGAAATAGAATCTTTTGAGATGGCCACTTGAGCTGTATTGATTTGACTCTGAGCTGGAGGGACATAAAGTTGAAATGTGGCCTGTGAGAACATGCCATGGACGGTTGAGAACTGCTGCTGTGGGAGGCCGGAAAAAATCATGTGTCATAAGCTCACTCCATCCACAACAACAATACAGTCTTTGTCACATTTAGAGCTGCTTGTTGGATTCTAAATCAATAGGCAGGAAATAAGAGTTACTCACAGAGCTGAGAGGAGAATTACTGGTCATACGTCATGGCACATACATTATAAATGAACAAGCAAGGTGGCGATAAATACTAAAAGGCTGATACCTAAATTCTAAGAATCAAGCGCTCCTAAATACGTGAACTTCAGCCTTACCTCATGCTCTCTGGGGATATTAATGAATGCTAATGGCCAATAAAAGCTCCACCAGCTACACACATACACAAGTACATACATTTATTGTGATCACAGACAGACACACAACGCCTTTCCGGCTCACACACAGTACATTTCTGTCCTTATATACTGTATGAATGTTTGAGGATAATGTTCATTTTATCGTGTTTTTTTTTCATAATTAGATCCCAGTTTGAGCACGTTTGCCTTTCAGTCTTTCAATTACGACTTGTATCACGCTGAGATTGTAATTCCTCACTCCAGTGGCTCTCAAAGTGCAGCCTTTGGGGGGGGGGGGGGTGCTTTGAAAATGAGGAACAGTTTAATTTTGCCATCATTTCATTTGGTAAATTAAATCGTTAACTTGCAGAGCTCTCAGATGTCTGGACTCAACGCCAATGTAATCCTGAGATGAACAAAAAAAGTCGGACATGGTGGGATGAATTATCGAGGCCTCTGAAAGACTTAAAGCTGTATGTGTTTTAAACCTGAAAATATCCAACAGTGAAATTTAGGAACTGCCCTTCTTGGTGAATCGAATTGATGATGAAATGTGTCACAGAGCGAAGCAGAGGAAGTTGGTATTAGTCGTAGTATTAGTCTTACACCAAACAAGACAGAGAGACAGGGAATCACAGGGAAGAGTTCTGAGAAGTGAACAGGTGTGAAACTCACAGCATGATGAGTGAGGCAATACAGAGAGAGTCTGAATCTCAGGAAGCGCAGGTCAGTAGACTAGAATAGTGTCATCACAGGGGAATTGCAACAGCCACAGAGACTGGCAAACAAAAACCAGGAACACAAGGTTCAGGTGAATTCCAGGTTGACCAAAAGACAGGCTGGTCAAAAAAAGAGGAAGGGACAGAAACAGAGACTCAAACTGGAAGAACCATCTGGCAATGAATGAATGCACACAGAGGCTTATATACTGAGTTTATTGGGATTGAATCCAGCTGGGAGCAAAGGTGAGTGAGGTGAGCTGATGAGATGGGAGTGGCCGGCAGGTGGGGTGAGACAGAGGACAATTTGCCACTGAAGCTTTTACATTTTGCACCAAAATGAATGCATATATGTATGTTTTTTTATAAATGCAGGTAAACTGTTAAAAATAAGCAACTGACAAAGGGTGAAAATTAGCTGATAAATATGTGACTACTGTAGAGTCATTTGACCTGGGAATAAATGCCGATTGTACCCTTTTCCTCTGAAGACAAAAGCCAGATATTAGTGCATTTTTGGTCCAGTGTGAACAGGTATTAGAAAAGGCTCATCATTGTATACAGGAAGTTCACCTGAAGTTAGAACTAATGGAACACTTATGGAACATCCAAAGAGGAACGGTTTCACCATGTCGGGAGCATGACTTGTAAATTTCACTGCATTCTGCCAAATACATTTTAATGTTTCTTATTTTTGTGATGTGACTGGACTGTTTGGTTACACTCCCCTTGTCCAACGTGGAAAGTTGAACTGTTTTTCAAGAAGACGCCAGAAGGATCAAGTGCCCATTGAAGAAGATCTCTAATAATCATTCTTTGGCTCTATGAATGTTCATAGCATGTCTGGTCAGTCGTTGTTGAGCTATCCTGCTCAAAACTAAAGGTTTCAGTCTTACAGTCATCTTAACATTCAAATGATGGTAAATCCTATTCATGGTTTTAGTGAAAACAAGGGTTGGTTCTGACATCTCCATGCAAACAGAAGGACTTGTGGAAGGACAGACAGAAGGACTCTCCCCAAAGTGGTTCTCAGACAAAAGCAAAAAAAGCAGTGAAACACTCTGTTCTATCATTTGGAAAAGTTATATCATTACTTCATATAAGTCTTCCAAAACTAACAGTCCAAAAGTTACAGCCACACATGTTGGCAGAGCCTCCAAAGCTATGAGCATAGCACATTATCTGTGCACAATCTCTGTGACCAAAACTCCAATCTGCTCATCTCTCAGTGACAGTGGTTTTTTCGACATCCGTGCAATCAGCCTGTAATGACCGTGCTGTACGTAACACTTAATGATGCCGGTGTTATCAGGCACCGCGCTCTTCAGAGTCTCTTTGAACATGAGCGCTGATCCGCTTGGATCCAGAGAGAGATGTGGTGGCACAGAAGAATGACAGCATGTCTTTCCTTTCATTTCACTCTCTCTCCTTCCTTGTTCTGTTGCCGCCATCCTGCTGACTGAAAGCCTATAATTTGGAATGTGTATAATGGATAAATTAGCTGTCAACCAATAAATCTGCGGGAAGGGAGCCATAGAGGTTCATGCGATCTGACCCAGGAAACTCCGCTGTGAGAATAGTTGAGCAGAGAGGGACGAGCTGTGGGAGGACGGACCACTGTGAGTTATGGCCTCGCTGGGTCATAAAAAGCAAAAAACGCAAGCAAAGGGGCCTTTGAAGCTAACAAGACCATGCAAGGGTCAAATACGTAGTTAGAGACATTATTGTGTCTTTGGCTTTCAATGGGTTGGCTCGTATTTTGCATTCATCTGATGGAAAAAAATGGAAGAAGATGAAAATGTTTTCAAATGAAGTAGGAAAGAAAATGCTCAGTTTTCTCAGGATAGTTTCTCCAGATAGAGTCTCCATTACAATATTTCAAGCGAAACTGTGTCATACTTGAGCGAAGAAGAAAGTTTCTGCATTCATTTGTTACCACTGATGTTACATGTCATTTTTGAAAGTCTTCCCTGTTCCTGCCAGGCCTCTGTCTGGTTAACGAGACGCTTATGTGACACACCTGCTCCTCTGGCTGACTGGGTATTTGCAGCCTTATTGCTTGTCTTGACCTTTTAGTCAAAGTGCAAAAAAATGACTCAAAGACAGAAGGCCAGAATACAGATAATCATGGTGCCACGATACACTTGTTTCAGACGGCCGTGAGTGTCGCTCAGAGTTAATGGGGAATCTGAACTTTGAAATCATGCTTTCCTCTTTGACTTTTAAGTCCAGCACCATTTTTTCCCTCAGTTAAAAGCCACAGATCTTGTTGCTGTGAGCGTCTCTGAACTCCATCCAATACTTTGGTTTATGGCCAAATAAACTAAAACTAATGACGTTCACATCACCCTCAGATGCACTTTGTGTAATTTGTTTAGCATGTGAACATGCTCATTTAAGCTGATGTTCATGGGAAACATTATATTTGCTAAACTTCAGGATGTCGTCATTGTCAATTAAAATGAGAAATGAAGCAAAGAACAACTGAAGAACATCAGTTTATGCACCTTTCCTTTTGTTTCATTTGCATTACAGGTGGCTGATGTCTTTTCTTTACGATGCTGTTTTTTTTACTTTTACACGTTTGACAAGTAAAATATGATAGTTGGACAGAATGTTATATAAAAATGTCCACATGATCAGTATTTTACTTCTGATCACATACGACACTCGAGCTGACAAGTCAGGTTCTTGCATGTTGACCAGGCTGCTGCAGATAAACATGTTCCTGTGTTGTTTTCCTGCCATTAATCACTGTAATGTCTGCGTGTTGATCCATCTCATGCTTGTGATAAATCAGAATAGCTGGTGGATTTTTATTATTCATTTTATGTACGTGATATATTTGGTAACCTTTGGAGGCTTGTTCCTCTATCCCGACTGTCACATATGATTTTGCAGCAAACACATGTTGTGGAGTCATAAAATGCTGTAAAATACGACGAACCTTTACTTCTTAAAAACAATTGTATTTCATTGTTGCCCTGTTTGACGTTATTGTGGGCAGCATTAAAGATTAAGTCAGTGAAGGTACAGATGAAGCTACAGAATCTCATTTAAAAAGTGCCACAATTTATTTCAATATGTTTTATTATAAAAATTTCATTTTGTCTTTCGGGACCTTTTTAGAAAACCATATTTAAGGTAATATTTTATTCCAGCCGATTCTATTCTACAGTACATAACAATGTTTTAGTTATATTTCTATCCTCTCTTTCAAATTTCTTCTCTTCAAAGGGAAAAGAAACATTTCTATAAAACCATGAATCCATTGCGGTTAATATCTAGCAAGGTCATCATAGTAATCTTAATACCACCGACTTAAACCACTGATCAGTCATGCGAGTCAAGGTCAGAATGATTGCTCTACGTCCACTAATTAAATTTTGGAAATAATACACCAAACGCTATTGAAGATAAGTACATGATTCCAATTAGTGATGAAAGCGAGAGATTTATTGACTCAAGCTGGAAAGTCATATTTTCCATTTTCCATGCTGAGCTCCAGTTTTGTATTGGCAGCATTTTTTGGGGGGTGTTTGTTGGGTGCATTTTTATTGTGAATTTTACATTTTTTGGGAACAGAGCTCCTCAAATATTCAGAGATCAGTGATTAAAAAAAAGCTCTGAGGACATGGCTAAGCGTCTAAGTGCAACCTTTCTGACTGATGTTCTGACAGGATGGAGGGTGTGAGTGTGTGGTTCAGCATTTCTTTCTGTTTATCCAGCAGCTTGTTCTCTTTAATCCATGATGTGAGATGTGCTATCATAGTCTCAGCACCTGCTGAACTTGCTGGAGTGATGTGGTGCCTCCGAGGTTTATTGAACTGAGTAAAAAAAAAAAAGGTCATCTAAATTTAGGTCATGCAAAAATCTAGTTTCGAAAGTTGATTTTTTCCCCAACCAAAGTTCCTAATTTAAGTTCCACTGTCAGCTGTTGAAACGAATACTTGTGACCATGAGAGTATGCTTGCAAATATTTCAATGTGAGGGATCATTTCCGGGCTTGTCGAGCGGGTACGAGCCCTTCAGCGCTTCTCAGTCTCCGCAGTGAAACGGCATCAGAATCGGCAGAGCTCGCAGGCAGCACATGAGCCACCTCCTTATCAGTTAATGGATGAGTACACTGGAATGTCGGCCTGTTCTCCGAGCTGACATTTAAACTGATGAGTCCTGCTCTCCAGCCCAAACACAGGACTGTCAAACGGGTGGGGAGACGAACACTTTCATCCCAAAGATAATAAAAATACATGGGGGTAGTGAAGCCGGGTATGTGATCGACTAATCTCCCAGTATTGTGTGGCGTGGGGGGGGGGGGGGGGTCCAGAATTGATTGCAAGAGCTTTTTGTTTGCCTTGCATGCCATATTGTTATCTCCCATTAAAAGAGTGTGTACAGAGACTTGTACCCAGACATAAATCACAAGGCTTGGGTTCGGTCAGGCTTAGGGAGGAGTCATCAATTACACTCTACCAGACACAGAGGAAGAGGCTGAGCTTGCACCTCGGCTGCTCTCATTATCATAATCATCCCTGTTAAGTGATCCAGACACAAACATGGAGATGAGAGATGAACGCATGAACTGCCAGGTCTGACAAGTAATACAAACTGGAGACAGTACCTTGGATTTCATCAGAGAATTACAGGCCTGTGTTTGTTGTATGTGTGTAATGTGTTGTGTCTGTGAGTTGCACAAGGTGGGGGCATTTTGTGTGTGAGGGTATTTGGAAGCTTTTATGTGAGTCAGTTAGTGTGGTCAGTCATAGCTGGAGAGAGAGAGAGAGAGTCCGATCTGTCTGGATCAAGCGGAAACCTCCGGTGCTGAAAAATGAAGCCAATGCGGAAGTGCAAAAAAGCTGCAGTTCCTCGAATAACCGCTAGAGCAGGCCGCAGAAGGGAGTCAATTACATTTGAGCCCCATGTTAAAATGTCCGATTTTACGACAGAAAAAAACATATTTACAGCCTGGTTCAAAACATGGCTCGAGTCTCATAAGCTGTTTTTCTACTCCATGACAACTTGGAGTGGGGGGGGGGGGATTTTTTTATAAGGCGTTCGTTTAAAATATACAAAACACATCATTATGCACAATTCATAGCTGTCAATCTAAGTGGCGCCACTTTGATTGACAACTAGCCACTGACGGTCTAAAGGGCGTCACCCCGGCTAATTCTAGTCACTGAGTTTGGGAAAGAGATCGTCGTGGGGTTAGCCGGCTAGCAACGATATTTAGCATTTAACCTAGCTGGTTAGCCGTAGCTAGTTTGATTATTTCGAATAAAGCGGCTTTTTTCAGCCAATAGGGTTCATTCAGCCGGCCCATAGGACCCGCCTCAGCTCCACCCTTGCTCCACCTCTTTGTCCATATTTGGAGTAACCGGAGGTAGGCTACCAAGATGGCTGCGCACTACGAATTGCTTCATTTTTGCTCTTCAGAAACCTATGGGTGACGTCACGGACACTACGTCCATATTTTATACAGTCTATGGTCTGGATACGAGGGTTTATATTGAGTACCACTGGGCCCAGGTGTCACTCATCCCCCATGATGACCCCGCCTCTACCAGAGCCTGCAAGAGAAATCATCCAGCAAACAAGCGTACACCTTGTGCTGTAGAGGGGTCGTCACAGCATTAAGGAGTAGATCAACTCCTGAGAAATATGTCTGGCTTTTTGTCTGCTGAATGTTCCACTATGTTCAGCAACCCGTCACCAACTGGTCGTTTGCTGGTAATCTGGCATACTGAGCATTTTCCAGGTGAGCTGACACACCTTTGGAGCCAGTCCTAAACATAAAAAAAAATGGGCCACTGCTCCTGCCCATAAAACAGGGGCCCATTGGGTCCTTTTCTATAATGACACTCAGCTGGCCCCATCAACCTGTAGCTAACATACACAAGCCTATTAGTCCTCTCTGAACAATAGTAAAAAACATATACATATACTGTGACAGGGAGTAGTACAGTCACACTGGGGAAGATGATTTCCCCGGACAGAAAAGGATAAGCTGAAGCACAGCCTTAAGATAATCAGGAAACAGTCTGACTTGCAGGAGAGCAAAACAATCACTTGGGCAGGACGGCTCAGGTGGTGTGAGTGTACAAATGAAACACTTTCATGTTTCAGATCTGTGTAGCAAAGGGAGCAGACAGGAGATGCGGTGGGGAACGGAAACGGTCCAAAAGCCAGGTAGCAGATGGTCAGGGCAGAGAAACCAGAGGGGATGACCAATGGGATGAACCGGGGGCAAATGAGGGGTTGGAACATCCAGGGGTAAGTCAAACAACCAAGAGACTCTGTTGAAAGACGGCAACAACAGGTAGACAGGAACAGGAATGAAGATACAGGTAGTTGAAGTCAGTGATAGGAAACAAAGGTCAGGATCAACTCATAGGCAGGCAGGCAACAAGCTGGGCTGACAACAGGACAAAGAACAATCTAGCAAAGAGTGAACGATCCGGCAGGGCTTAAATACTGTCCTGATTGTGATTGGTTGCAGGTGAGAGCACAGGTGAGCAGATGCAGTGGGAGTGGCAAGGGCTGAGTGAGAACAGAACTATGGCAGGTAGAAACTGTGACATATACATCAATATTTAGACACTTGAAATCTGTATGAGGAAGATAAGATGGAAATAATTTAATACAGAATTATTTGGCCATTACCAGTTTGGTGTTATTTTAAAATTGCACAGCTTTTTGCACATCTTTGTCAGAAAATTCCATCAAATCTGGATCTGAATTCATAATCATGCTAATACTCATAGCCAATGTAATCATCTCTCCGTCTCTTCTTATGTCATTGTCTAGTCAGGTTGTTGAGGTCGTAGTGGAGGAGGGAGACAAGGAGGAATAAGAAGCTGTAGACCACTTGAGTATGGATATTCTGTACTCCACAGCCACCAGGGAGTCAGTCAAGAGCGAGGGAGTACACTTGTCTACGGTACTCACAGCTCAGCTTTGTAGAGGTTTGGATGAATAGTACAGTGTGTATATTTGAGGTGGCCACAGGGATGGTGTATTAACTGGCTGTGTTGGCTGATTGTGTGGAGGCCAAAAGTGCCAGGGCTGACTGGTCAGGTAGCATGTAATAGGTTTGCCTGTATGTTGGTTAAAGCAAGGATGATGAAAACAATAAGAACCAAAGCAGTGAAGTTGCAGCCTGTAAAACCAAAACAATGAGCTGAAAGACACAAAAATGCTTCATAGGGTTGAGGCCAGGTGGTAGTTCAATGTGGGTTTGTCACTACAATGTACACTTTTCACATTGCACACAGTCAATTGACCCATTGCTGACATAAAAATATCAATTAGTGCACCTTTAAGATTAAATATACGCCCACTTTAACTGGAGCATTACATTAGGATAAGAGTGTGTGATTAACAAAAAGATACAGGTCAAACTCTTAAGTGCTGCATTTGTAAATGCACTTGAGTGTGAATGAACACACTGCATATTAATGTCGCCCTGTCCCCAGTAATGAGGCAGCGAGCTGCTAATTGAAGCATCATATGGGACTGATGGTACGAGGTCTCTCTAACAGATGGTTGGAGTCTCGAGTCAGATAAATAAACCATTAGCCAGCAAGGATATCGTCATGCGAGGGAGCCTGATGCCAGCGTCAAAGACAACTTGGTTGCGACATAAAACAACATAATGTATTATATCAGATATTGTTTATGATTGTTTGGCTGAAGAGGAAGACGAGATTATGGAGGGCGGCCACCACTGCAGAATCCAGGGGAAAGATTCTCATGATGACAAGATAAAACAATATAGACTTTTTGTTGTTAGCCTTCAGCTGTCAGATCTGGACAGCAGGCATCTCTGCTGATTGGATTGTTCTATATTAATGCCAGGCTGACATGCTGTTGTTCTACTTGAGCTCTGACATGAAACGCAGACACAGCCAACAGACTTCTTTTTGCCTCAGGACGTCTGATATCATTACCACAAGCTGGCGAATTTACATGAACAGAGAGTCTGATGCTGTGGTTCCATTAAGAATGCATATCCTATTTTTAAAAATGTATTCAACAAGAGACCAAGGGGGGGGGGCTTTTATTACCCAGTGTTAAACTCTACAATGGTAATGTTGAACAAGCACTGAAAAGAAAGTGGGATTGAAAGTGAATCCAATCCTGTGTTAACATTTATCTGCAAGCCTAAGACATATCCTTGTGGATCACATAGTCCCTCCTCTGACGGATTACTGGACTCTGCACACTCACACTGCTCTAGAAAACTGCATGGTGTTTCACATTAAGTGTGGTGTTTCACATTATCATCTTACATTATGAAGAATCTTACTGTATGCATCACTATGGAATTAACCATAACCATATTGGGAATTGACTACAATAGGTATTGAAGGTATAACTTGAGAGAGCTGCAGATATACACTGCTGAGGCCCCTGTGTGGGCGGGTACCGACTATGCGTGATTGACATCTCTCTCACTAGCTCTTTAATTACTTTTGTTGCACTTAATTGTTGGAAATAGAGAAGTTACACTTTGATCAGTCTGGTTCATGGAACTTGGTGATCTTGTGTAGTTCCAGCAAAGTTTAATAAAAAGTCTACCTGAGCTCAGGTCTATATAAATGCAGAGACATACTGTAGGTTAAAGTCACAAGCATTAACTGCACCAGAATAACAGAATAAGGATGAAAGCAAAAGGAGCCTGATAGGGATTTCTGCGCCCAAACAGTAGGCTTCATTCTTTCAGAGAAAGATTTCAACAGGCTGCAAACAGTCTTTCTCTTGGACAAAAACGTTTCAGACTTGCACAGTCCAAAATTTCTCCCTATGTAAAGTCTCTATGTAAAATACACTTAAATTGTGCCATGAAGTTCTCGGCTCATCTGGCTTCTTCTTTCCCTTGCATGGCTATATTTTTGGGGATCCAACTCTTAGAAATGACAAATTCCAACAACATTTGAAAGCTCATCATATATAAAACAATAATTTATTATTTCTCTCATTTTACAAGACATCAAATTGTGTGGCTAACTAAGGATTTGTTAAGCTGTTATTCTGTTCAATACACGAAACCCTAAGAAAGCAAAGTCGACTACAAGGTGTGCTTTAACAAACACAGACATTTAAATTGCAATGTGAGAAACATCTTTCTCTAAGGATAGGTACATATACAATGATATCACGTTATGATGTTCTCTACATTATGTAACAGATGGTACATCGCTGGTGGTGTAACTTTGGGATATCAGCACCATTAGAGAGAAATTCAAACTAAAAAAAGTGGATTTGTTACAAAAATTTTATTTTTTAATTTACAAAAGTCCTTTTGAAAAGGATTACGTGTTCTACCTTGCAGGAAAATAGCATTGTTTCCTTAAAAGCATTAAGTATGCATAACAGTAAAATACTGGTAAGAGATATATAGTACGAACAAAATAATGTAAAATAGTGTAAATGCTGGCTGTTTATGTATGGCACACGGTCTTTACACACTTTCCAAACCTCCAAAAAAGTCAAATATTGTGTTTTTTGTTTCCAAAATTATTTAAAAGAGCAAGCACAAAGGTAGAAAAGGTAATTTAAAGGATTTGAAAAAAGGTTTCCAAAATCATCCTCATAACCACGTCCCATTCATGTCAAGTCCAACCATCATCTAAAGCACCTTCTCTTCACCGCAGTGGTGGAAACTGTTTGTCCAGAAAAGGCTTTCCTTAATTCCTATTTACAAAATGTTGCCACATTGAACGAGGCAGGAATCTCTACCTCAACTGGTAGTGTCCTATGTACAGTCCATCACGCTCCAGTCCGTCCTCCTCTGGCTGACCTGCTACCTGAACTCAGAGCAGGACTTAGACTGTGGTCACAGACAGGAGGGAGTTGTAAACCCTTGTGCCATCTGGTGACTTGGTACCATGGGTCAGCAGTTCCTGGATGGTCATCCAGTTGTCAAATATTTTCTTGTTCCTCTTTTTCATCATCTTTTTGTGGCTGAGTTCGATAATGTTGGGCTCCTTTTTGTCCTCTGGACCGGCCTGCTCCTTCAGACAATCGGCTCGGCTCTGCTTCATGAACTCGCGGCGCTGCCTCTGCTCTTTGGCGCGAACTGCGTGCTGCTTCCTCTCCTCCTTGCTCCAGTAGCGGCCCATCTTCAGCTCGCTTATGGCGTCGTCGTCCGTGGTCATGCCGCTGCGCTCCTCGTGAATGCGCAGGGCGCGCTCCCTCAGCAGCTTGTCCCGGACGGGCCGCTTGGTGATGTAGCGTGTGCCGTCGCTGCGGATCTTCACCTTCCACTCCATCTTAGGCTCCAGGTCACTCGGGGTGATGGGGTCCCGGCACATGCTGACCAAACTCATCTGGCTCTGGGCGTACTCCACGGCTGATTTCTGCTGGATCAGCTGCATGTAGCTCTGGTAGTGCTGGGCGTGGGCGGGGATGTGGGCATGCTTGTAAGGTGAATGTGGCTGGGAGAAGCGTCCGGACTTACTGGACTCGCCCAGCTTCCTCTCCTTGCTCTCTGCCTGCAGGGCTGCATCTGGATCCTTGGAGGAGCCTCTGCTCCGGCTGGGCCCACAGGCTTCCTGAACAGGGGACAGGAGAGGTTTGAGCATCCTGCCGTTGGAGCCGGTGGAGCCGGACGCCCCAGTCGGACCCTGATTCTCGGCGCCCCGACGGAGCGAGTTGTCCGGCGACAGCTCCAACGTGAGAGGGGTGCTGCGGCAGCTCTCGCCAGTGTTGTAGGCGCTGGAGCTGTCTTTGTCTGATTTCTCGGGCAGCTCTGTGATGTCGGAGAGCTCATGGCGGCGAGCGTCGATGCTGGTATTGTAGTTGCGGAAGCCGCTGTTGTGGAGCATCCAGGACTCGCGGCACTGCTCCCTCAGCAGCTGCATCTTGTGAGCGCGGACTATATTCAGGCACTCCAGCTCGATGGTGCGCAGCTCCTCGTTCAGCAGCTCCAGCTCTTTGTCCACGCCATCTTGGTCCTGACTTCCTGCCCCGCCACCCTGGCAGTACAGACCCTGGGCTCCGCTGTTCCTCATCTGGCACTTCAGCTCCAGGAGCTCTCGGAAGCGCTCGCACTCATCGGCCGTGATGCCCAAGAAGTCGGTGTCAGCGTAGTCCACGGAGATGAAGGACTCGCTGCTGAAGGGCAGGTCGGTGCTGCCGAGGGTGTCCTGGCTGTAGGTGAGCTTTCTGCAGCTGCCCAGCGTGTTGGAGGCCGTGGTCTGGTCGTCGCCGAGGTTCTCCTGCTCCGAGCTCTCGTCGTTTCGCGTGCTCTCGTCCGTGCGGCCGACTCCGCTGTCCTTCTCGTGGTGGTTCGACAGCAGCGTGGCTGTGTCTGTGGTGGCTCCATCCTCCTCAAGCTTCTTCTGTAAAAACAGACAATACATGGCTCAGAAATTGTCCATCCAAAAGGAAGAAAGGGCTCTGATTGTGAGTGGAAACATTACAGTCAACATTATTGAACATGATATTTATAGTGTGCAACTACACCAGACACTGTGATGTATAAGTCTTAATAATTTGGGTTAAGTCTAATTTGGAAGGCATAGTAAATTTTCAATAATTTCAATACTGTGTTAAGAAGCAAATACTGTGTTTTACAAATATAATTTATCGACTTTTACATCTACTAAAAATGCTACTTTATTTAAACCTACTCATGAAACCTTATAATTTGACATGGATCTATAACAAAGGCATCACAGAGTCAGTGTCAGTGAGTTTATGCTTTTCCACATGACAGTATCTATTCTCGCTGCTAAAAACAATTGAACAGCTGTTCCCCTCAGCAGAGTTGGCTCGGCCGAAATAATCTATAGATGAACATATGTGTTAGTGCAGATTGATTGTGCTACTTTCTGTCTTCATGCTGTGTGTGTGTGTGTGTGTGTGTGTACCTGCTGCAGCATGCTGGAAGTGAACTGCATGGCCTGATGGTGCTGCTGCTCCAGCATGTCCATGTGGAGGTCATCCAGGAAGTCGTTCCTGTCATCATCCATCCAGCCCTCGTCCAGCTGAGGCGCAGTGGGGAGAAGAGATGCCTCATTAAATACAAATATTCAGCAGCAAAGTTTCACTCAAAAAATTGAACATCTACTATTGAAAGTCTGACTCTTGTTTGCTGGCATGAAAACAGAGCTTGCGTTGAAGGTCGCACCATGTCTGGTTCCAAAAGTGACCATGTGAGGTTTTAACATGAAAAACCTTGTTGTCATTAACCTTTACTGAGATCACACCTGTAATGACTTCCTAATTACCTGGATCTCTGGTCTGGCCACCAGCAGAGAGATATTCTGGTTCCCCTCACTGGTCAGCAGCGCTACAGCATCCTCCCGGTTCTGGATCTCCACACCGTTGATCTAGAGATAAAGGAATATTGAAATTCTTTTTTTAAACATAACATGACTGAAATTTGTACATTTATCCTGGATTTAATTTGAACCATCACTTCTGAAGTTCTTAACATAGGTGAAAAAAAGCCTTATGATGATTATTATAAAGCCTTATGATGATTTATGAGTGTTTATAATGATAGTTATACACGTTTATAAGCCTATCATAAATATATGTATAATGCATTATCTATGTGGGAATTGTCAGTGAGTTGCCAACAGTTATAATGTATTATAATACCTGACCTTATAAGTGATGATAAAATGCTTTATAGTGTGTTATGATTATTGCTATAAAGCATTAAGATCATTTATGAGTATTTATAACTATAGTTATACAGTGCTATAATGTCATTATAAAGCATTATTAATACATTTATAATGCGTTATAGAGAAAGGCGTCAAATAAAGTGTTACCAAAACTTTTTTCCCAGTACTGGTGATTCAATTACAAGCAAGCAATTGGGCCATTGCAAAATAGATAAAACAGCAAAGAGAGTTCAGTTACACTGCTGAGATTGCAGTGATTTTACCTGGATGATTTTGTCCCCCTCTCTAATTCTGCCGTCCTTTGCAGCAATGCTGTTTGGATCAATCTAAAGAAAAGAGAATGAAAGAGTCTGAGATCACCATTTCTGTGACCTTCACATTTTTGGGGATATTTGTTCCACTGCTGAAACGTAAAGTAAACATCACTGCTGACAGTCCTACCAGTTGCTAATTTACGTACTTGCTACTCTGCATCACATACCTCACTAATGTAGATCCCAGCCTCATCCTCATCATCAGTCCTGTAACAGATCGTCAGGCCGAGCTTGTCCTGGATATTGGCTCTGTACAAATCCACTTCCTGTTAAGACACGTGCACAAATTAATATCCCATACATCTCAGTTATATCAGTCCTTTCTCAAGATTGAGTGGAAAACGGTCGTATCTGTGCTCATGTTTTTCTGGACGGACTGAATATATTGACTACGAAATGGGATCACGGAGCAACAGCGATCCATCAATCACTGTAATGAATCTTTCAGCTGGACGCAGGGAAGTCGCTGGCTTTCTCAGAGGACCACTGACAGAATGAGAGATGATGCAGTGGACTGCAGACGGGCAGAGTCCCGTTTTTCACTTGTCAACACCTGTAATCTCACAGATACAGAAAAAGATAGAGCAGTGTTGTTCTTCCAGGGAAGAGGACGGGGCTCAGTGAGAGTTAACCCCCCCCCAAAAAAAACACAGACCTGCAGCTGAATACTGATGACTATCTTAAAGCAATAGTTTGACATCTTGGGAAGTACATTTGCAGAGATGTGTGCTGGACTATGTCTGGCTGGCTACAGTGACTTCATAGATTTGGTCTGTACCAATTAAATCCATTGCTAAGTTGTGTGAAGTCTTTCCTAACCTCTTTTCCTCACTGCTGACTTCTTTGAATCGTTACTTAATGACCTCGCACCAACATAACATAAGGGATGTCTGAGGTATTAAAGATTTAAGCATTGTGTAAATCAGTTGCTGGGGAACATCTGTGGCATCAGTGTAACATCCACAAATAACTGTTTTAGACATTGTTGCCAACTTTGTGACATTCACACTAAATCTTAAAACCCCTTCAGCATCTTAAATCATATGTATTAATAAATACTAATGATGTCATGAAAGTAATGCTACATTAAGCTTAACTTGTAAATGTGATTATTTCTTTGTTTTATTAATACCTCCCATCATGTATATCTGCACACATGGAGAAATATGTTTAAGAGTTATTGTACTTCAATAGTTTACATTGTGTGGGAAATATCTAATAATGCAAACAAGCTGAAATTATGTTACTTAGTTTAATGTTTGAATGCAATATTTTTTGCAGTTGCACCTGACAGTGCGTGTAAAAAGTTTGTATCTCGATGTTAGAATTAGTTTGCGTCGTGCAGCTCATTTTAATTTACAGATGTAACTGAGAATGAAGCATGCAAATTGCTTTGTTTACTTGTACATTATAATTAGTCTAAGTTTAAACAGTTGATAAAAGCATAAACCTAATTGTTAAAATGTTCTGCTGCAAAACAAAATATCTCACACAATTAGGTAGAAAATCTAAGAGGACATTTAAAAAAAAGGGTTTTTAATATAACCAACAAGCCTTAATTGAGTCACTTATACAGACATCCTAGTATTTCTAATTTATTCTTGAGTGAATTAGAATCATTACGATGACACTAAGTGACAAAGCATGACGATTTGACAGAGTCATTCCACAAGGACACCGGGCTTAGTTAGTGTTTGTCCGCTGCACATCTGCCATTAGCTGCCCTGAGCTTTACCTTTCTGGTCTCAGCCTCACAGTTCCTTCATGGATATTATTTATATGAAAACAGTAGGTGGCTGGGGTTTAATGGGAGGGGGCGTCAGGGTCGGCAGAGGTCACTGAAGAAGCACAACAAAGGCTTGATCATGGCCTCATCGTGGCCTCATCCAGGCATTGTTAACATGCATCATCAGATTCATCATCGCAGACCTATTATCTGTGCCATCTAATTATCGACCGGGCCTCATCTCCACTGCGTAGGAGCCGAGGAAGACTTATTAGGCCTTGTCACTAATAAGTAATGATGTCACCGTTGTGCATCTGCTGGAACAAACCAGCAACTCGATTCCTGTCTGGCCTACATCTCAGTGTCTGTATGAAGAGAGAGTGGCCCATCAATAACTGTGATATATCAGGATTTGTGGTCCCTAGCAGGGCCATTGGATCGGAGACATACAGGCGACCTTGGGTCTGCTTATGTAGCAATAATGCATTGCTGTCTGAATGTAGATCTTCATTGAAAGGAGAGCGGGAGGAGAAGGGAGGGAGCTGATGTTTACCTCATATTCCAGCTCCTCACGTTCTATGTCCTGCTGTATTCCCTCCAGGAAGTCATTGGGGTCAAAGTATGCATGTCCTGGAGGATGCCTGAGAAAAGACAAAGAGCATAAAATAAACTGGAAAAGAGTAAAATGCAAATTTAACACATGATTTAAAAAAAAGGAAAAAAATAATAAAAATACTAACTCATTTGTCAATCTGGATTTAATTTTGCCCCAGAGTTTGAAAATTAAATGAGAAGTAAAGAGGATGTAATAAGAACTCAATGTAGAAATCACTCTTGAATCAGATATATTGAAGCTGGAGCCGGAGGCTAATCGCAAATTAACATGCTGTGGTATTAATTTGACTCAGAAATCAATTAAAGAAATCGCTATTATTCATTAAAGGGCAACTGCAGCTGCCACTGAGCGTGGGCCCAAAATACACACACACACACACACACACACACACACACACACACACACACACACACACACACACACACACACACAGAAACAATAGATGCAATTTGGGAATATGCAAATCCAAATGAAGCGAACCATCATTTTAATGCGTCTGTGTGCCCCGGAGGAGCAGCCACCTCCAGTGAGTGACAGGGACATTTTCCCTTCACACTTCAGACGCATCCTGTGCGATCACAGCGGTGCGGTCTGGAGAAGAAGATAAGGTGCCACTTGCTTAATTAAGGTGAAAGGTCTGATTGTGTCTGTAAGTGAAGTGACCTTTTAATTATGGCCGATTTCTGACACCAAAGAATTCCTGTATCCTCTCATTTAAACTTCCTGGAAACGTTAAAGTCAGTTTCAGACTGTTTGGTCTTAAAACTTGGTGAAAGTGTCAGAACTTGGATTTTGTGGGTGTAGATTGGGCTGATTTGGGCCCAAAATGAGTTCCACTTTAAAAGCCCTGGGTCCAGCTCACAGATGAAGTGGGTGTTCGGATCGAAAAAAATGCAAGGGGCTGCGTTGGCGGGGGCATTATGTCAAAAGTTGAGCCAGGTTGAGACAGACAAAACTTTTTTTTTTTTGCTAGGGGCCTTTTCATTAACATCTCATGTTGGCTGTAGAATAAAAGAGGGGGCTGTTTTTCACTTGTGCAGTGCCGTTGTCTTTTCAAACACAGCCTAATGCTTCGTCCCTAACATGACACGGGCCCAGCAACCCCAGGTGTGCCAGATTCTGTTGAGTCAATACATTTTGGCCACCTGGGCAATAATGAATTTCTTCAGTGATGGAATAGAATATGTTGTTTTTCATCATCTAGTTTCTTTGAACTGTGGTTATATCCATGTACACAACATGGGTCATGGAGGTGTGTGTTTCGTCCCTTCTGCCAAGGCAGTCTTAAATAAAATTCTCTGTTGACCTCTGGATAATGTGTATGTGCATATGTGACAATAGACTATCTCTACATTATGTAAGCTAGTGGTTCAATTTCTCAGCCATCTACTCTAATATCACTGTGTTGTCCACAAGGAGATGAAGCAGCTTTTTATCTATTGACTCATGTACTTGGCTGGAGGTATGTTGTTCGTCAAGGCCATGACTGTTTCAGAAGCTCTTCATGAGTCTGAGCACTTACTCCTCTGGAAGCAGATATTCCTCCAGCTCCGTCATGGGGGGCGAAGAGGGAGGCAGCGTTGTAAGGGCCATGATGTGCTGGAGGGTGATGTCCGTCTGGGTGCTGATGTCCGAGACCTGGGAGTCGGCAGACGGGCTGACCAGTTTGGGATGCGGGGCACGGCGCAGAACCTGGACCATGATTGGCTCCTTGGCGGTGCGGAAGGCCTCCACCGCCTGGTCGTGGGTGGCCTTGGAGAGGTCCTTGCCATTGACCTGGGAGAAGAAGAAGAGAGAGATGAATCAGCAACTTTTGTTAATGATTCTCTATGATTCGTTGATGGAGAGGAAACAGGAAGGAAATCATGAGGATGCAACAGCTTTTTTTCCCACTCGGTGTTGTGATCTCTAGAGAGGATATTCATTATTCCAGACGGATGTAATCATTATCTCTGATGATTAAGGCCTCACATGAAGCACCGTGCCCACACAAACTCGGCAGTGATATTCTGTTTGAGAAATGACTCATTACTGCCTCAGCTTGTTTTACAGGGTCACAGTCAGACCAAGTAGAATAAGACCTTAATTAGGAAGAGTCTCTCTTTAATTAATCAAGGTCATTAGCTGAGGCTGCATGGAGGAGCCCTCATTTAGCTAAGTAATTTCTCAGCAGAGGATAAATTTGACCTGCTGTCAGAGACAGTGGAGTGGGTGCCGCGCGTTAACCTGAGAAGATTAATTTGAGCAAAAGGCCGGAGCGTGTCGCAGAGAAGAGGCTAATTAAGTCTGGTTGAGCCACTTAAGGTCTCCGTGTGCTGATGAATGATGAGCGCAACAGAATGTGTCACCAGATCCAACCAGACTTCAAATTAAATAAAGGAAGATTTAGGTCTGCACACAGATCTGTTCTGTCCAAAATGTCAGGTCCAACTCACTGATGAAATTTGAGATTTTTTGTCATGTCATTGTAAGATCATCACAGCATCTTCTGTGAGAGTCCCCTCCAGCCGCCTACATGCATATTGCATCCCGGGTCACCGCGCTGGACCCTCGGCTTTATCAGGGTCCACACAGAGCCGCTGTTCCGCTTTCAATCAGCACATCATATGAAATTTGTTGGGTTTGTGATTCCTGGATGTGTTGAAAGCTTTGATAGAATCTCAGCCCGGGGGCTCTTCTCATTTCACGGACTCCATGCTCCCTCCTCCTGCCTCTCCAGCTCAGACACACACATGCTCAAAGCTTTCCCGAGAATGAAGCTACTTTCCGGCAGGAGCGTGTAATGTTGCAGGTCATTAGGCGTGTCATAAATCTTCAGTGTCCCTTCTCACTCCTCATGACATCTAACATACATGCAAGTCCGTGTTTGAAGATTAATTTTCTGATAGACATGTGGCTGGTTGGCTGGTTGGTGCGCCCGCCTCCAGCTTTGGCTGTCTCATTCTAATTCATGGCATAGTTTGCAGAGTTAACTGTGGTGCTGCAAAATAAGGAGTAGCAGCGATATTAAATCGCCTCCGGGGAACGAAGGCTGTGTATGTACAAAATCTGACTTTGACCCAGACATTGTAAAAGCTGAGTACATATTTCCATAAAGGAGTTCATATAGAAACCTAAGGCTCACACTGTATATGTGTGTGCGCTCAGAGGAAGGACGGAAAAAAAAGTCAATGCAGAAGTTAGAAGAGGCTGTGTGCCCACTAATAACCAGAGCAGATTAATGCTAATCCTGGGCCTGCAGGATAATTGGATCATCTCAGTGGACTTAAACTTCTACTTCTTCTACATCAAAATTTAATAGCTCATCTATTTGCAGTTTGCTCAGAATAATTTGACATTGAGGAAAGCGAGTTATCATTTGACCGAATACTAATGTAAGAAGCACCACTGGAAAAAAAAAGCAAACAGCCTTGAGATTTAAGACCAGTGCAAAGAAAAAGTGGAGAACTGGGCTTAACTATGAGCTTAATCACAACTTAAAAGACAACATCTAAATTCTTATTTGTTGCTGGTGTCAGTGATAAGCCTTCCTAAAAAATCACACGGGACCGCACATCCTCAGCCATCTTTGTTTCCCACAGCGAGCCACGATGTTGTACATCAGCTGAGGAATACAAGTGCCTTTGTGCTCTCTCCTCTCGCCATGCAGGCTCCAACAGTCAAACCTGGTTGCCAGGAATCCCGAGGCTGCTTGAAGGCAGTGAACCAGAGACAAAGCCTTTAGCCCCCATCTTGTTGAGCCCTGCGCATTCTGCCTCAGTGCCCTCAATGGGGGGGGGGTCTCCTCCCAGCTGTGGGAGGGGGTCCCGCAACCTCCATTCACCACGCTCACCTCTGACACAGAGCGGCCCTTTGCAGCACACTGGGAAAAAACACACAACACTCCCCCCGACACAATACACAATGCTTCACCACCGCTGGGCTCTCCGACTATGCCATGTTGTGAAGAACAGAAAACTCAATTCACATCCAGCTAATGCGGTAATGAGCCAAAGAAAGGAGGCTGGAACAGTCTGAATACCTCCTCCACTGTAATCTGAGGCTACATTTGCCTTGAGCTGATGTTCACGTTGACACGATGCGACGATGACTGACGTGCAGAAATGACTCCGGTGCATCCTCCGAGAGGGGTCTCTGTTAAATCCATTTTAATGACAAGAGGTCAGCGAGGCCCTACTTGAAGGAATACTAATTAGCTTTGCTGTGTCTTTGTCTGGTGAGGAATTTACACAGCTGCGGCTTCGTTGCTCACAGCCTATTTTCTTTAATTAAAATATCACATCGGACCCCGTAAAGCAACAGTGTGAGTGGCGACCTGTGTCCCTGCACAGGATTTAGTTAAGGGCTGCTTTGGTGCAATTTGAGATCTCAGTTTTCCTCAACGTCTCATATCATAGCTTTGTCAGTCACCAGCCTTCTGGGTAATAATAAGGGGCAGTGGGATGAGCAATGCTGCAGTATCATCCATGCAACGCAAATCAAGGTGGGCTGAGATGCTGATGTGGAATCTGTGTGTGTGCATGTGTGTCTCATCTGCGATTGCTAACCTGCTCCCTAAGATGGTTATCAACCAGGCAGCAAGCGCAATCTCTTTCATTATGGTCTTCTTATTATGGTAGATGGGATAAGGCTGCCTCACATTTTCATTTATTCTTTAATTAATCAGGTAGTCTCAATGAAATTGAGCTTTCTTATTCATGAGAACCCTGACAACAGAAAAGTAATAAACAATATAATAATTACTATTCGTTCATACAAAACCTAAACTGACTGTTTGCCAGGCTGCAGCACCCTCATTTACTGTTTATATAGCAAAAGAGGTAACACTTTACCCCCCATTATAAATGTATTTATAATGCGTTATAATGACATTATAGCGCTGTATAACTATAGTTATAAACACTCATAAATGAACATAATGCTTTATAGCAATAATCATAACACACTATAAAGCATTTTATCAACACTTATAAGGTCAGGTATTATAATACATTATAACTGTTGGCAACTCACTGACAATTCCCACATAGATAATGCATTATACATATATTTATGATATACTTATAAACGTGTATAACTATCATTATAAACACTCATAAATCATCATAAGGCTTTATAACAATGAGCATAACACATTATAGAGCATTTTATAATGGCTTATAAAGTCAAGTATTATAATACTTCATGATTGCTGGTCCCTTGCTGACTGATTTTAGTTGCAAGGATCAAAGGGTATTATAATTATCATAGTTGGAGTAAGAGGTTCTGCAAAGGATGATTAGGGCTATTGTCCAATGCCTAATGTCTAAGTTTGTATTCTCACCACTTGATGATCACATAAACAGCAATCTTCAAGTAAGATAATTAAAAGTGTGAGATCAGGGTTGCAAGTGATATTTTCTTGTTGCTCACCAGGTCTGCTGTTTCTTGTTACGGTTGCTCAAATTGGACAATTACTGTTTGGGGAAGAGGTGAAGCAAACAGGCAAATCTAATTTTATACTTGTAGATATAGGACTCAACAAAATATTTGCAGACATGAATGCAAAAACGTGATGGAAATGGACAAAGCTATCATCAAAAAAGCCCCTGTTCTAATCATTATCATAGAGAAGAGCCGTTGCGGAATACTAAGCCAATTCACTGACTGTGTTGTGTAACATTAGTCTTTGATAGGACCCGTTCAATCACCACATAATCCTTTAATAAAGAGGAGAGGAACATCATTAAAGAGCCAGTGTTTCTGCTCCTCGGGGAAAGGCAGTGAGGTGAACAGAGTGGAAACTCTGCCAGGCAAACGGTGCCTTTCAGAGGCGAGGCAGAGGAAACCCTGGGAACTTCACTCTATAGACGAGCATTTTAAAGAGCCTTGAGAGGCTGGGGCGCTCGCCTCCTCTTTCTGCTCGGATACACTTCTTAGACGAATTCTTCAAAGTCTGTATTTCGGAACAGAGAGGAGCGCTGACGTGATAGAGAGCATGAAGACTTGAAGGATTATTTTCCAGGGGGGGCCTGTGTGGCGTTTGAGTGGCAGTGTGAATGTGGGTCGTTCTACTTGAAAAACACAGTTAATCCCTCTTTTATTTCACCATTTTCATAATAAGTAAATACAAACCAAGGACCAGCAGATGATTTCTCGGTGTGTGTGCCGACGTGTCTTGAAACCTGCACATGTTATTCTTTTATATGACTGGACAGAAAACTCCCCACGGTGCGAGGCTTGAAAACACAGCAGTCTTTATTTACCACAGTGTGTGAGCTTACTGAGGATTACAGAACAAACAGCTAAAAGCTTAATGCTGACGGAAAGAGACACCACTGTTTACCTCCACCTAACCTGATTTGGGACATTGTATTATTCACAGCTGATCAATTAGGAACCCAAATCACTTCCAGCTTGCTTTCTCCTCTCTCAGGTCTAACGAGCCTAATTGAAGGTGTGAACTTTTCTCTGACTTTTAAGCCCTTTAACAATCACCTGTTTCATCCACTGTGTTTTTGAATAAGCTCTGTGAAATATAAAATCTTAAATGGATGGGATGATTTTCTCTCTCAGGGCTTTATTAATAAAACTCCTCAGCCCAGCAGCAGTTGCCTGTTATCATTCAAACAAATAACAGATTGAATGTTAATGGGCAAAAACCTTGAAGTGAAAGCAGACAATATTCAATGCAAAGTTTTGTTGGGTAATTTGGCTGAAAAATCTTGAATGAAAGCATTGTGAGATTACGTGAATGTGGCCGCTATAGAACATCATTGTACAGTACAGATGGAGAACAGGGGGGACTAAGTCAAACTAAAGGGAAAGATAGACCCACGAAACAACACACCTATTCCCTGTGAGTCTGTTTGTCCAAGTCAGCAAAGTCAAGTTTGCTCCAACAGCCATCACACAGAGCTACACTCCACTGGAAGGAGGATATGAAAAAGCCACAATAAGTCTCCTGGATGTCCACAGAAGGTTCTCCTTTCATGCACGAGGCGTCTGAATCACAACACCTAATGCCGGGAGAGGCCACCTTTTACAGCCTCATAATGAGAGATAATCATCTTCAGTCATTCAAATGTGCACAACAAGTTGGAGCTATTGAACAACTGCTCACTGGCCACATGGGCCACACATGTTTTATTCATTATGGGGTACGTACACACACACAAATAGGCCACTTACAAGGTGCACGTAAACTAATTTTATAATCAGCAAAACTCTTAATCATGTACCTACTGTGCAATCAGCTTCATGCGCCACTGCTCTTGTAAAACTGTCGCTAATTGATGCAAATTAGGAGCACCGCACTACACGAACCTAACCTCTTATTTGAGGAAGAGAAAGCTGAAATCATCCCAACCCAAGCCCCCCTGAGAAAGGATCAGAGTGACCCATCTGTGCAGCACACAACAAAACTAACATCTGGGACTCCAATATGGATTTAGAGTTGTGCTGACTTTCAACTTAAGCCACTGAGTTTGCCTCTCACTATGCAAATATACTAATCAAATGTCACTAACCTTGAAGTGATTTTGAGTATATTGTGATATAGTATATTTTCTGGAACTTCTATTGCAAAACCTGTGAATATGAGTTCATCCAGTTACCACGAAAATTCAAAAATCCTGTCATCTAGAGACAACCAAATTTCGCCGAATTTCCCCTATGGGGGATCAATAAAGAATTATCTTATCTTAAATATAGATGCTCTATCTTGATATAAACAAGTCTGGGAAGCCTGATTCCAGACATTTAAATTACTGCCCACATCTTGATTAGGTCAGTGATTCAAATAATGGTCTCAAATGGTCACAAATTCATAGGCAGGATTATGAACGGCCATAAAACAAAAAAAAACAACCTAAACACAATATCAGACTGAATGCATTAAGTGAAATTAATTGGTAATTCAGTCTAATTAAAGTCTGATTAACACGCTCCCTTATAGGCAAATAGGAAATGTTACTTGGACTGATACAATTAATCTCTGCTGAAAAGTTAACAATCTCATATGCTTGATCAATGTTACATGTCAATATGCTCTAAGAGCTCATTTATAGATTTGGTTTGCACAATCACGGCTGGTTTTCTCACTTCTGTCCCGCTGTATTGTCAGGATGTTGTTATATCTCTGTCGCTGCTGTGATCCCCTCTTTGTCATTTGCTTTGGACTGACAGTAAGTACACGGGCTCCCGCGAGTGCTCCCCTGTGGCAGCCAGCCACCTGCTCCAGTGTTTAACAGATGTGACGGCACACCAGGGCTGATCTTAGCCGTTATTAAAAACACACAGTGTCAGGCTCCAGTGGCCGCGCTCGCTATAGCTGGTGATCCCTGCTTTGTCTCTGTACGCCGTCTGTGTCAAGGCTCATTACGGCAACAGGGGCCGGGGCTGAACGGGGGCCATCTTCGCTGGCTCCCCTTTTTCTGGTGACTGCTTTGATGGCAGGGGGCTCTGGGGAGGGGGAAGGGGGGGGGGGGGGGGGATGAGGGGCTGTCTTGTACAAATATTTCCATCTCATTTTTTCTGTCTGTCTGGTCCAGAAGATGTCACACTGAGACCATCTGGCGCTATGACAACTTGGCTTCTTGAGCTGAGCATGACATTTCTGCCGCCTTCAATCGGAAATATGGCTAATTAGGCAGCGGCAAGTGGGAAGCTTCAGATAGGAAATGTTCCAGCGGGCTCATTTGTAAACTTCTATTGCTCAGCAGATCAGTCGTTTTTTGGTTTAAGATGCTGTTCCTCTGCCGGGGACAGAGAGAGAGAGAGAAATGACAGAAAGAGAGACAGATACAGAGAGACCTAAGAAAGCCAAGGACTTAGCAGACACACAATAGTCCACATCAGTTCAGCGTGGATCAGAGTCTCAATAGCCAGCTTGTGCTGAAGCTCTAATTAAGCGGCGGGTCTTGTAAGAGCCGCAGCACGGCGCCACAGCCATTACGGGCTGCTTCTGGAGAGATTTAGAGCCCTCGGACTGTCAAACAGAGTTTCCAAGGCCTCTACCTTGAAGTCCCTGACAAAACCAGCTGAGCTTACATCTCCACATGGTGCTTACCTTTTAGCTTTGAAGAGAGAACCGAGGGGTTCACTGCTGTCAGAAGGGTCAAGTTTAAAAGGGAGGCCTGAGCTCGCCGCAGCTCAGGCCTTTAATGATCGTAACGAAAAGGGAAAACACTTATCTAAAATACCACGTCGGCTGTGTTTAATAGACCTCAACACATGTTTGATCTGCGGTATGGCTTTGTTGACACTCAGCACTGCAAACAAAAAATTTGCATCAGTGCAATTCCTGCGAGAAAAATATTGTATGCAGACACCAAAGCTCTTCATTAATTCTATCCAAACAGACTGCTAAAGTCGCCAAGTCAAGCGAGCATTTCTAATCCTGCCAGGATTGATAGAATGCCTTCAGGTGAAAAATGATGTGCCGTCTGTTGACTCTTATAAAACAGTGTAAAAGCATATTTTTCATGCTTCCAACATGGGAGTTGGAGCTAAGGTGTTTAATGAACTGGAAAGATTTCAAGTGTTCATGGATTATTAAGTCCTCAGAGAGATGACGGGGAGAGCAGAGCAGGCGCAGTGCCAGGCTCACTGATCAAGAGGATATGGCTGTTTTATCAGCAAGGAGAAATAAGACCTCCCAGAATCCCCCCCCCCCAGGAGATACAAGCTAGAAATGTGCCCACACAGACTCCATTCACCATCTTCTACTGTACCATGGAGAGGCACAGCAGCACAAACATGCTTAGCTCAGCCAATGCAAAGAAAAGCCTTACGTCCTGTGGCCATGACCAGAGAAAGGCTGGCATCAAAAAAACCTCATGATGCTCTCACCCCGAACCAGAGTTAATGTTTGATAGTAAAATGAAACCACCATCACCGACTGATGACAGAGCGAGAACCAAGTCTAGTCCTTAGGGTCAAGTCCAAGTCAAGTCTGGCATCATTAACTAGTGCTAGTAGCTGGAGGTTATGAATGCACCTTCTAGTAAGTCATATGTAATGATTACACATACAAAGTGTGTCAGAGGGCTGGACTAACTGTGTCTGCTGTGTAATATGGGCTAGACTGATCATTGTGGTAAAATTGGCCAAGGCCTTGAAAAACTTCTCATAATTGTGTGTAAACAGACAAACTGTTAAACTCCTAGTTGTATTATTGCTGTAATTCAATCACTCTTTGGGTTAAAGAGAGATAATTAAAAGATGTGGCCTTGGTACTTTACCAGGTCAAAACTGATGAGGATTTTGCTTTTAAGTCTCACAAGTCCTCATTTTGGCAACTTCAGCCTGACTCACATCCAAGTCTACAACTCTGCTTGATGATTTCCAAACTAGAGCTGTGCTTCTCTCCACCTGATTGACAAGCTATTTATTAGAAAATGACATATTGAAAAGTAGAGCTGAACTGATTGGTCAATTAATCCATTAGCTTGTACTATTTTCATTCATTTCATGGATCAATCAAGTCATTTTTCAAGCAAAAATGCCAAACGTCTCTTCGCTTCCAGCTTCTCATTTGTGAGGATTTGCTGCTTTTCTCCGTCTTAAGTGAATGCAAACTTGATATCTTTTGGTTTGGGGCTGTCGGTAAGACAAAACAGGACATTTTGAGACATCATTTTGGGCTTCACAAAAAATTGAGAAGAATATTTTCTGACATTTCATAATGTAAACGATTAGTAGAAGAATTGGTCATTAAGGCAATTGTTGCAGACCTAAAGAAACTTTTTTTTCCACCTTTGAAAAAACAACATGGCAAATATGACAAGTAAAAGCGTCCCGGCTAAGACTCAGGTGGAATTCCTTCCATCGCTCTTATTCACTTTTTAAAACAGAACATAGATTCACCAGAAACCAAGTGTGTTATCTCTGCTGTCATGCGGGGCTGTTGCTTGGCTTGTCTGGGGGCAGCAAAATGACAAATGACTTGTCATGTTAAACCTAACGCACTGACTGTTCTCTACAGAGCCTCAGTGGCAGACGGAGTAACTGACAAAAGTAAAGACTGCTGCGAGGCAAACAGAAGTAGCGGAGCGGCCTGCCAATCCAGGATAACTGACAGGCAAGATGACATGGTGACCGAGGAGACAGCAGAACAAAAGAAATGACAGCTCTCTTCCACGCACCATGTTTTTGCTGTTATTAGTAGTTGGTTGGGGGGTGGAGGAGTGGAGGGCTTCCTGACCCCAATATTACCACCCATGATCCATTTATTATGCCACTGCATAACACTCATCTTTTCTTTGAAAGAACCAAAACCATTTAGTCTTTTTTTCATGAGCAGACCTGATCAAAGCCAAACTATTTGCAGGCACAATGTCTGACGGGAGGGAGCTGTTTTTTAGGGGAGAATAATGAGTGAGATCCACAGAGAGCTGGATCATTACATTCATTTAAACCAGCTACTGGCCACCCGGCACCCTGTGCAGTAAATGGAGACGTAATTTGGTGTGATAGGAGGATAACACTTGGCTGGGGTCCATTATGGATGAAAAGGAGAAGAGAGAAAAAAAAAAAAACAGCAGATTTGAGTGTGACAGAAACCACAGCCTCAAAGACGCGTGACACAGTCTGTCAGAGTCGTACACTGTCTGCTGTCAGATGGGCCGGTGTTTTCACTCATTAGACCAGACTGCCACTTGAATCCAAACACTCTCAGATGAACAAGCCAGCACTCTGAGTGTGTTGTCTCAATTAAAGTTGACACCGCAGCGCAGCCCGCTAAGAACAGAGAATGGCAACATGCTGTAGGTTTTCCTCTGGGGCACCACATGGCCCGTCACAGAGCAAATAATATACACACACTTTTTTCAATGAGGGAATATGTAATGATTCAGGCAGCTTCCAGTTTCCCACTTCAATGTGAAACATTTTTCCTTTTAATGCTACAATCTACAAATGGTTCTGAGAACAGAGCAGGAGAAGGTGGGTTCATACTGAGTTCATCCCAGGGCAGAGAAGGTTCAGGCAGAGAGGTAGAAGATGGTTCAACTTCTGGGGAAGTTGGCTAAAGCAAAGAATTGCATTCACTAATTTTCAACATCCAAAATCAACTAGGGTTTACTCTCAAATGCAACATGCAAACTCAAATGTCTTAATCAAAAAAATCTATTCTGAAATTCAGAACGAGTGATGATTATTTTCATTATTGGTTTATCTGTCCATTCTTTTCTCACTTATAAGAGTGAAAATGTCAATCACAAGTCCATGTTGATGTCTTCAGATTGTCTATGTTGTCAGTCCAAATTGCAAAGATATTCAATTTACAATGATATAAAATAAAGAAAAGTGTTTTTTTTTTTAATATTTGAGAGACTCAAACCAGAACATGTTGGTTTTTTTCTCCATGATAAATACTGATCAACTAATCAATTAATTGTTTTAACACTGACTGGGATTTTAACAAGACATTCAAAAAAGAAAGGAAGATAAAACCTCCTCTGTTATTGCTCCCGTGAAAACATTCTCCCTATGTGTTAATGGTGCATCCACAACACGCCTGCTCTATTTTCTTTGGTGGAAAAAAAATGTGCAAAACAAGCACCCAAGTGTTAAATATAAACTTTAGTGAAAGTCAAACAGGGGTTAAAGCCCGAAAGCTCCGAGTCAGCATTCAGTTGACAATGAGGAGGTGGGCAGTGATCGGCACACACACTAGCAGACACATTGAGAGAGCTGTCACCTCTTCATCACCCCCCTCCTTTAAGCACAACGCCGCCACCTCTCGCTGACCCCTGCGGCCAGAGTTCAGGCTGCTCAGCTGCAGGAGCTCCAGCCGGCAAACAGCTCCGCTCCACTCCACTCTGTTCCACTCCCACTCAGCCGGTGACCCCCAGAGACGAGAGCGGAGCGAAGTCAGAAAACATGATAAAATACTAAAACTGACTGTGGTGCCGAAAGAGTGAAAAAAAGTACAAGAAAACAACCGAAAAAGAGTCTGGGAAAGTCTTCCCGAGGCTTGAAGAGGCTTGGTCACAGTACCTGGCAGACTTCATAGAGTAGTTTATATTGCTCCTCAGGCTTCTGCAGGGTACAGAGGCTGCATCCCATGGTGGAGGAGATCACACCATCCAGGCTCTCCCTCCAGCCACTCAGACAGGAAGAGACAAGCAGCAGATATCTTCTTCTCCTCTCTGAACTGACTCCCTCTGTCCGCTCTCTGTCTTTTTTTTTTTTTCCACAGCCACACAACGACTTTGGCTGACAGGACTGACTTCCCCCCAGCTTGTGGCTGTATCTCTCTGCTCAGCCCCGTCTCTCTCACACACCACCCCCCCCCCCACCCCTCTTCGCCTCACATGCTCCCTCCCTCTCCGACGCTCTCTCAGCCTACTGCTGAGCTTACGGAGGCCACTGCCAGAGCCCGGCTATATACACCCCCCTCATGTATATTAAGCAGCCGCTCATTGATTATTCATGCTGTGGGCCAACTCTTTGGGGCTGACCAAAGAGGCTGACATCATGCGAGATGAAGTCTTCTTAATTAATAAGCATCATTGGATCTATTGTGCAGAAACAAGTTAAGTGAGAGAAAGGCTTTTCATTTCCTCACAAGACAAATATGTTTCTCTCCAGGGGTCCCATGTTTGTTAACAGTCCCAGACTTTTAATTTGAAATCCAAAGTGTGACAGGAACACGCTCATCTGCGACGGATTAAGCCCTAAATATTTGTGACTTATGCATCCAAAGCTATGTTCTGCAGCTTTGTTTGTGCCCCAGTTAAATTAGCACTTGGTGACCTCTGGTACACTAATCCGGCCGAAAGACACTGAGCATTCTTTCCTCATGTATTTCTCTCCAAATACACAAGCGCTAAAGCCAGGGAAAACAAATAAACCAGATAAATGTTTATGCTGGCCTTCTCCAGTGCAGACAGACAAGCTTTACCCAGAGGAGCATCTAATGTATGGTGTCATACAGTAGTGGTGTCTGCAGCCCTGTGTGCAGACGACGGCTTGGTTTCATAAGCCAGACTTGGCACCTGTCCTGCTGTCCTGGTGTCACACAGCCAACTAAAGAGAAACGTCCATTGGGGACAAGGCAGGCAACAGCCGGTTACAGTCATAGACTGTATAAAATATGGACGTAGTGTCTGTGACGTCACCCATAGGTTTCCGAAGAGCAAAAATGAAGCAAATCGTAGTGCGTAGCCATCTTGGTAGCCTACCTCCGGTTACTCCAAATATGGACAAAGAGGTGGAGCGAGGGCGGAGCTGAGG